>CM060926.1:486635890-487235890 GCA_030737875.1 Allium sativum | reverse complement strand
CGTCGTAGTTGTTGTAGCTTCTAGTTGTAGCCTTCAAGAATCGTCCTTCGTCTTCTATAATTTTGTTCTTTGTATTTTTAATTTAGAGTTCTAGGTTTAATGGCGGCTGCATGAGGCTAAAATGATATAGTATGATTTAGGCTAGGTCTTAGGGTCTTTTTATAGTGTTTAGGATTAGTTTTAGCCATAAGATAAACCCTAGGATAGATCTGAGCCATCTAAAATCATCACAAGCCCCTAAAACATGACCCAGGAGCCAAAACAGGTGCACTAGGCCGACCTGGCCGACCAGGGAGTTCGACCCCAGGTCGACACCCAGGTTGACTCCCCAGTCGACCTGGGGGGGAGGTCGACCCCCAGGTCGACTCTAGTGTCGACCTAGTTGGGGGGTAGGTTGACCCTAGTGTCGACCCCCCTGTCGACCTGTCTGGGCGGGATTTTTCCCGCCTACCTTGAATTCTAAAAATTTGAATCTGTTTTTGAATTTGAATTTTTCGTGAAACTTTGTGAGGCCATACCTCGATCATACGGACTCCGATTTACGAAAACTCGAACTCTATTTCGCGTATTTTTCCGAGACGAACGCAATGGCACAGCCCATTTCCCCTGATTCGGAATTTAACATTTAATTCTTCCCTGTTTTAAGTTATAACGTGTTGTTTAAAATACGGGTTGTTACAATCACACAGAATAAAATCCAACGTCAGACACACAGTCCATTTACAAGTTCGTTCTGGGTCTGAACGAAACCAGAGGAACCTTATTCCTCACATATCCATCGATCTCCAAGTACGTCTAGACGATCACCAACTGATTCCCTCCTCTTGGGTGTACATCCCAATCTGGATAATCATCCAAACGATGTGAAGACCTCCGGTCTTCTACCACCATCTTCATCTTCGACTTATCGTCGAATCAATTATTCAGAATGGATATAAACCCGACCATTCCGAATAACTCGCGTATATAATAAACAAGTGCTACACAAACAAAACATATGCCTCATTCCAATTAAGAATATTCTTTTATTCAAATATTCACATTCTTAGGGAAAGGTTCCCATTAATTGTATCAAAGATAATTCTTCTAAATTTAATCTTTAATCTTCCTTTGGATATCATTTCAAACCATATTATGGTTTTCCAAACTAGTCGGGATTAGCGAACCACACCGAAGTAATCATCTATTTTATTTCCCAATCCCAACCTATTCATCCCATGGAGAAAAACTGGTAATACTCCATATCTAACACCACGGTGTTATCGATAAATATTAATTACCATTTCACGTTCAAATCTAATTAAATATTTAACTATCGCAAAGCGAGAACCCCCCATCATGACTGCAACAAGAACTGGTGATACTCCATTCTCGATCACTTTAATCTAATTAAAGATTCATTAAAACTACAGTTAGTTTTAATCTTCCCAAAAATCAATATCCTGTCTTTAACTAGGTTAATGAACCAACGTCATCTAAAACACGGTTCACGATAAACCCAAAATCACTTTCCATTGTTAATCGGGTTAAAGAACAGGCGTTATTCAAAACACCACTCACGATAAACCCCAAAAACCAATTTAAATTCAATTCCAATTAAATACTAATTAACTAGACAATTTCACTAAATGTTAATTAAAAGATTTATTCTTTTCTAAACTGGGTTCAAGAGCAGTGTTAATTAAGACACCGTTCACGACGAACCCAAAATCCCATTTGATATTAAATACAATGCTCTGAATAGAAAATATATCGACTTATATTCAATATCAAATTCTGAAACCAACAAATATCATATTGGAAATAACGATATAAATATATCTTTCAAATTTCCACAACCATATCTGTATAATCACGAAATCCAACATCGAAATATTCCGAAGATAATTTCGATTCAAATCCATTCCAATTCGTATATTGGAAATTCTGATTATTTTTAAAACCACTTCAAATCTAATTTATTTATTCAAAAACATTGGATTATAATTCTAGTTCATAACTAGTTCATTTAGATAAAAATAAATTTTTATCCTTTTTAAATATGGGATCTTTCACCCCATTTCTTTCCAATTCATATATTATGATTTTACACAAATTATTGATATTTTTAATAATTTTATCAAGGCCCTACAGTCAGTTTTCAATAATGGCCACTGAACTTCACTTACAGCGACCTTTTCCAAATTTGATTTGGACATAATTCCAAATTCAACCATTGGATTTCAAATTTCTAATATTCATTGGAAAGCTCTTTTCGATACGAACCGAACGGTTCTGGTTTCAGGAGAATCCGACGGTCGGATCTCCCGTAACATCAATTCGAAGTCAATGGTCAAAATTTGCGAACTGCCGCGGCGCGCGCGTTCTATTTAGGACATTTAATATATAATATATATATTATATATACTTCATCGATTTCAATTCTAAACGTTTTTTATAAATCGTTTTAAATTCGTTTTCAAAGCGATTTCAACTTCATATTCAATTTTAAATCAAATTTGAATATTCCATATCATTAACATATAAATGATAATATTTTCAAAAAATTAGATTTTGAAAACACTTCCTTTTCTATATTCATTATAAAAACGAATATAATCGATATAAATATCGTTCGCGTCAAAATGGCGCAAATCTAATCAATACAGCTTTATATATTTCAATAACTTCGTTATTTTATTCAACAAATGAATATTTTCTTCAACACATGAATATATTTTATTCAACACATGAATATTTATTCATTCTTACTTACAATAAAAATGTAAATTTTATTGTATAAATATTTTATTCAACACATGAATATTCTCAATACATGAATATATATTTCTTTCAACACATGAATATTCTCAACACATGAGTATTCTCAACACATGAGTATTGTCAACACATGAATATTTTTGTTATTTTATATATTTGACAAAATTGTGTTTTAAATCGTTTAATTCTTAATCAGACTCTAACCGTAAATTAGTAAGAGAACAATTTGCTAAGTATTAACCCCGATGGCCGAAACCAACATCAAATCAATATCCAGGAAACCACTCATCTTAACTAGTTTCCAGTTAGCTTCTAATTTTATACATGATAAAGATGTAAATTTTATTGTTTAAAGATTTTACTCAACACATGAATATTCTTTTATTCAACACATGAATATATATTTTATTCAACACATGAATATTTATTCTATTCAACACATGAATCTTTATTTTATAATATTCTTTAATTTTCCAAATTGGAATGAGGGTCAATCAATTACCGTATAATGTTAATTATATGAATTCCATACAACACATGTTTATAATAGCAATGATAAATAATCAACCATCATCCAGAGTGCTCCACACAACTGCATAAGCATTAAATATAAATAATTAACGCTTACACAGTCGGTCAAACAATCGATCGATATACAACTAAATAATTGGGATTTGTGTACGCCAAATATTATCCCAACACCCGTGTGCGGTTTCAAATCAACAAACACTGAATATTATTTGTGCAGTTGGGTGATGTGTAAAATTTATCTTCTCAATCAATATCCTTCAAATGGGTGTACGTAAACAAATCGTCTGATTTGTAAATGAATATTTTTTATTCACATTCATGTTAAATTTATATTTTTAACGATAAATAATTTATTTCAACATGAGTATATTTCCATTCATTCTGCATCACAATCAATTTTTACCACACAACAAAATCAAACAAGTCGTCCATGGTCTGTGGACAACGGGTGTCGGGTGCTGCTAAGCACCGTCTGCAACCTAGTATATAATTCAACTAGAAAATAAATAAAAAGTGAGAAGTTCTCACCGAGAGCTAAACCAAATGCCATGACTCTTCATATGTAGAAATCTTCGTCATGTTTCCTTTTATCACTTTCGTTGTCCGTATTCGCTACATATATAAAAATTGCATTTTTATATTGTTGCTATGTATATTAAAAATCACATTTTTATACTGCTACTATATAGATAAAAATTCTATTTTTATACCGCTACTATATAGATAAAAATTCTATTTTTATACCGGGGTTTCATATAATAAAGATCATATTTTTGATTCACTACATATATAAAAACCATTTCTTTTCTTTTTAAAAATCACTTCATGCATGTATAAAAATATAAACTTTTCAAAAATAAAAATATATTCTTTTCCTTTACAAAGATCTAAGCTTTTTGTTTATAAAAATATATCCTTTCATAATTAAAAAAAAATCGTGTTTCTATCTCGCTTTCCTATATATAGAAATCGATTCCTAACACTACGCCATTTATATAAAAATAAAATCGATTTCTATATTTTTATAAAATTAATTACATTAATTAAAAACTCACCTTTGCATCAAAATCGAATCTTTACTTGTATAAAAATCATTTCTTTGTATGATAAAAATCGCTACTTTTCTATGATAAAAATCACTATTTTTTTATAGTAAAAACCACCTCTTTATTTTTCTATCCATGCAATACAAAATCAGTTTTTTTTTCTATGTAAACAAAATGAAAATCGAATTAAAACAAGTAGATAAATAAATAAATGTTTAAAAATTACTGTAAAAATTGGTTTTCTCTTAAGGGGGATTGCGCTGTTGATCAGAGGTCAAGCGAGGGGAGGCTTCTGGCACGGCAACTCTTGTGGGTCTTGGCGTCGAGTTCAGGGGCTAGGGCTTTGGTAGTGGGTTTCGAACAGGACAAGGGGGGTTGGGGATAATCAGGGCGGCGACGCTTGAGCTGGAGGTGGGGGCGGCGCTCAGTTGGGGCGGTGGAGCTCGAGGTCGGCGGCGGTGGCGTCGCAGTCTTCCGCGTTTTTCTTTTTTTTTCTTTTTTTTGATCGATCTGAATAGATCATTAAAAGGGGGGTTGACTTCATAGAAGAGAGGAAGGGAGGTGTGAGTATATAATTTATTATTTATTTATTTAATTCCATAAAGCAACTTTTTATTTCAAACTCAAAATCAAACCCACCGACTGTCGCCCCCAGCAAATTACCCCCATTCCGAACACAATGAGATATGTTTTGTAAGCAGTTTGGCCGTTTCGATCAGTTTTGTCAAAATCAAAATATAACTCTATATATTGAATTTGAACGCACATTTCAATTTACCAGGACCACATACGGACTCTAAAAATTCCCGAAAAATATTTTCTAGCTTCGCATTGATGATATGGTTCTAACAAAACTAATTTTGTTAGATTCTGAGACCGTTTGAAAAATTGACATTTTCTGGTCGATCGAAATTGACTGAAACTGTCAAAACACGTTTTACTTCGCCACGCTCACATATTGATTCAGAAAATTACGAATTTTGGAATCGAGCAATAATTTGACATCCCGGATCCAACAAAAGTGGTTTCGTCGAAAACAGAGGTCGTTTGCAAAATTTTCAGTTTTAAGGGCCAGAATTCCATAACGACTATTCTGAATTTTCAATTGGACATAACTTTTTACTCCCGCTATGAAATTTTAATTTTTTGGATTCATTTGAAAGATATTCTCAAATAGATTCTAATATTTTTGGTTTCGCTAAAATCCGTTTTATTTTAAATCCTGTACATTCATTTGAACTTTGAAATCGAATTTTCAAACTACCGCGCCATTTTCAGTTCCTTTTATATTTAAAATAAAATATTTATATTCTAACGACGATTTAAATAAATATATACATTCTAATTCTATTCAAAATAAATTTCTCGTTGTCATTATTTAAAATAAATCATTTTAAATATTCAAAATTCATTAAAATTGCCAAAATAAAAAATTTAAATTGGCTCAAAATTTCCGTGCTGTTACAATCTCCCCCACTTAAAACTTTTCGTCCCTGAAACGGAATGAAGCTGAAAGTTTTTTACAAACCAACTCAACTTCCATTATTTTCTTTACGGCTTAAGTTATTCAACTTTTCAGTTTCTAAGAACTTTTCAAATTTTTCAAAAATTTGGCTAACACCCTAAATTTCCGAAAAATTTCGCCATCACTTCCCCTGCACCGGGAGCTTCGGGATATTTCAAATAACCTCCCATGGCCCTTACCTATCCAAAAGAAAAAGCCAAGCGCTAGCCAATCGGCTCATAAAATCATCAAATCCCCAAGAAATAAAATAAACATGTACCTATTTGTCAGGCAAACAATTTTATTCCTCTTCTCTAGCCTCCTTGCTATGACTTATTCAATGTATATACATGTATATGCATGCAATTGTAATCATTTTTCAATACAATTCAATATTCGGCTCAATTTGGCATAATGGTTCAAAGTTTCAAACCAATAATCAAACAACACACAACCATCAATCAATCAGCGGATTATCGTATCAAATTCATAATTTGTTATATATATAGAAAATCATGTTTTTGATGCCAAATCACAACAATGAACCTTTCTAGTTTTGGTACTCACACCGGTCCAATGGAAATATATAGAAATCCCACTTTCGAAATTCGAACACAAACTACTGATGTTATATAGTCATCAGTAGAATAATCCTCAGGCGACTAGAGTATGATTCTATATCTATCTAGTATATTAAAACTTCGAATATACGTTCACGACGCGTGTATGCAAAATCTTTATATACTCGAATGTCCAAATTTAATACAAATAAAATATTCAAATACGTATAAAATGGTTTAAATTTTCAAAATAAAACTTGTTTACGTTTTTATTTCAATAAAATATACTCTTCACAGTCGTTCTAGGATACTACTGATCCCATCTCTAACGAGTTATTCCTATTGGATGTTACTAATCCAATATCTGATGAATTCTTTCGTATGGTTCTAATGTGCCTTGTTCTTGAGCTCTGTAAACCAAAGCTCTGATACCACGTGTAGCGACCCGAACTTCCCCGGTCTCTGAAGAGAAGAGAAAGAACGAATTACTTTGAGGACAAGACGAATTAGAATGCAGACAGAAGAACATTTCATTGTTTATTACAATAATTCCATCAGAATACAAGAATATACAGAGTATGAATAAATATTACACATTTGATAAATATCAGAGATTTAAACTACATTTAAATACATAGCAGCGGAAAAATTATACAAAACATTACTAAAAGAAATACGCAGATACAGAGCTTTCCGAATATCACTTTAGCTATAAACTAGGATCCGGTGAATATAAATCTACAAAGGCCAACTACTAGCTGCCCGTGCGGAAAATAAGGGCACCCAGAGTTTAGGTTAAAACAATAAACTCCAGGTCAGTCATATGACTGGTGTGAGAACTAAAACAGTTATTAATATTTATTTTTAAAGTTAGGTAAATCAAGGGACCATGCCGTATAACACGGAATGAGTTTACTCCCAAGAATACCAGTGCATAAAACAAACAGCGCAATGCTAAATAAAGAAAAATGAAGCTATTATAAGACCCAGGACCCATCACGCAATGCAACGCAAGCCGGAGGATAGGGTTTTACCTTATAATAGCCAAAGAATGCTTGATACGCTAAATCTCATATTTTATTATTACTATAAGTGTATAGTGTCTAAACAATTTCCATCATAAGTATCAATCATAGACGGCATAAGTGCCCCATACCACTATATCGCCATACTAGTTCTATAATTAAAACCGCAAAGGTCTTACTAGAAATTGGATTTCCGTCATGAGTCGAGGCAAGGGGCAAGCTCCTCTCCGTTCGAGACACTCTAGCAAATGTCTCAGGACCACACACAACAATCCATGGAACCTCAAAGGTCGGTCCTCTCTTACTTTCGAGGATTAATATTCTTGAACACACATTTCCCGGTCCTATAGGAACAATATCCGAGGCGCCTCGCATTCCAACAACCACACGGGTAAAAAGTATATAAATGTCAGGGCTGGTAGGTCACTGACATCACCCATAGCTATAAAGAAATGTCATGCACTCCTTGGGTCCTTATCCCGTTTTTGACTCATACCGAGGTTTGATGCTTGAGAATTAACGCTATACACAAAGCTATGCCACACAGGCCGTGCTTTGATCATCAACCACACGACTTTGCTTTTCAATAGAAGTTTTGATCATTTTCCACTTAGGCATGCCACAAAGGCAATTCATGCCATGCGATTGATATCCATCAATATATAACCTCTAAGCTCGTACGTCTCAGAGAAGGGCGTTAAGCAAGAGAATAAATTCTCCGCCGCCAAACTGATATATATTTAATAGAAATCAATCACACAGAATAAAATCCAATGTCAGACACACGGTCCATTTACAAGTTCGTTCTGGGTCTGAACGAAACTGGAGGAACCATATTCCTCGCATATCCATCGATCTCCAAGTACGTCTGGACAATCACCAACTGATTCCCACCTGTTGGGTGTACAGCCCAATTAAGATCATCAATAATCATCCAAACGATGTGAAGACCTCCGGTCTTCTACCACCGTCTTCATCTTCGACTTATCGTCGAATCAGTTATTCGGAATGGGTATGAACCTGGCCTTTTCGAATAACTCGCGTATATAATAAACAAGTGCTACACAAACAAAACATACGCCTCATTCCAATTGAGAATATTCTTTTATTCAAATATTCACATTCTTAGGGAAAGGTTCCCATTAATTTTATCAAATATAATTCTTCTAAATTTATTCTTTAATCTTCCTTTGGATATCATTTCAAACCATATTATGGTTTTCCAAACTAGTCAGGATTAGCCAACCACACCGAAGTAATCATTTATTTTATTTCCCAACAACCTATTCATCCCATGGAGCAAAACTGGTGTTACTCCATATCTAACACCATGGTGTTATCGGTAAATATTAATTACCATTTCACGTTCAAATCTAATTAAAGATTTAACTATCGCGAAGCGAGAACCCCCCATCATGACTGAACAAGAACTGGTGATACTCCATTCTCGATCCCTTTAATCTAATTAAAGATTCATTAAAACTCCATTTATTTTTAATCTTCCCAAAAATCAATATCCTGTCTTTAACTATGTTAAAGAACCAATGTCATCTAAAAAACGGTTCACGATAAACCCAAAATCACTTTCCATTGTTAATTGGGTTAAAAAACAGGTGTAATTCAAAACACCGCTCACGATAAACCCCAAAAACCAATTTAAATTCAATTCCAATTAAATACTAATTAACTAGACAATTTCACTAAATCTTAATTAAAAGATTTATTCTTTTATAAACTGGGTTCAAGAACAGTATTATTTAAGACATCATTCACGACGAACCCAAAATCCCATTTGATATTAAATACAAGGCTCTGAATAGAAAATATATTGGCTTATATTCAATATCAAATTCTTAAACCAACAAATATCATATTAGAAATAACGATATAAATATATCTTTTAAATTTCCACAACCATATCTGTATAATCACGAAAACCAACATCGAAATATTCCGAAGATAATTTCGATTCAAATCCATTCCAATTCGTGTATTGGAAATTCTGATTATCTTTGAAACCACTTCAAATCCAGTTTATTTATTCAAAAACATTGGATTATAATTCTAGTTCATAACTAGTTCATTTCAATAAAAACAAATTTTTATCCATTTTAAATATGGGATCTTTCACCACAGTTCTTTCCAATTCATATATTTTGATTTTACATAAATTATTGATATTTTTAATAATTTTATCAAGGCCCGTACAGTTGGTTTTCAATAACGGCCAACGAACTGCACTTACAGCGACCTTTTCTAAATTTGATTTGGACATAATTCCAAATCCAACTGTTAGATTTCAAATTTCAAATATTCATTGGAACGCTCTTTTCGATACGGAACCCAACGGTTCTGGTTTCAGGAGAATCCGACGGTCGGATCTCCCATAACGTCAATTCGAAGTTAATGGTCCAAATTCGCGAATTTCCACGGCGCGACGCGTTCTATTCAGGGCATTTAATATATATATTATATATACTTCATCGATTTCAATTCTAAACGTATTTTATAAATCGTTTTAAATTCGTTTTCAAAGCAATTTCAACTTCGTATTCAATTTTAAATCAAAATTGAATATTCCATATCATTAACATATAAATGATAATATTTTCAAAATATTAGATTTTGAAATCACTTCCTTTTCTATATTCATTATAAAACGAATATAATCGATATAAATATCGCTCGCGTCAAAATGGCGCAAATCTAATCAACACGGCTTTATATATTTCAATAACTTTGTTATTCTATTCAACAAATGAATATTTTCTTCAACACATGAATATATTTTATTCAACACATGAATATTTATCCATTCTTACTTACAATAAAAATGTGAATTTTATTGTATAAATATTTTATTCAACACATGAATATTCTCAACACATGAATATATATTTCTTTCAACACATGAATATTCTCAACACAAGAGTATTCTCAACACATGAGTATTGTCAACACATGACTATTTTTGTTATTTTATATATTTGATAAAATTGTGTTTTATATCATATAATTCTTAATCAGACTCTAACTGTAAATTATTAAGAGAACAATTCCCTAAGTATTAACCCAGAAGGCCGAAACCAACATCAGAACAATACCCGGGAATCCACTCATCTTAACTAGTTTCCCGTTAGCTTCTAATTTTATACATAATAAAGATGTAAATTTTATTGTTTAAAGATTTACTCAACACATGAATATTCTTTTATTCAACACATGAATATATATTTTATTCGACACATGAATATTTATTCTATTCAACACATGAATCTTTATTTTATAATATTCTTTAATTTTCCAAATTGGAATGAGGAACAATCAATTACCATATAATGTTAATTATATGGATTCCATACAACACATGTATATAATAGCGATGATAAATAGTCAACCATCATCCAGAGTGCACCACACAACTGCATAAGCATTAAATATAAATAATTAACGCTTACACAGTCTTTCAACCAACCGATCGACATACAACTAAATAATTGGGATTAGTGTACACCAAATATCATCCCAACACCCGTGTGGGTTTTCAAATCAACAAACACTGAATATTATTTGTGCAGTTGGGCGATGTGTAAAATTTATCGTCCTAATCAATATCCTTCAAATGGGTGTACCCAAACAAATTGTCTGATTTGTAAATGAATATTTATTTTATTCACATTCATGTTAAATTTATATTTTTAACAATAAATAATTTATTTTAGCATATGAGTAGATTTCCATTCATTCCACATCACAATCAATTTTCACCACAAAAAAAATCAAACAAGTCGTCCATGGTTTGTGGACAACGGGTGTCGGGTGCTGCTAAGCACCGTCTGCATCCTAGTATATAATTCAACTAGAAAATAAATTAAAAGTGAGAAGTTCTCACCGAGAGCTAAACCAAACGCCATGACTCTTCATATGTAGAAATCTTCGCCGTGTTTCCTTTTATCACTTTCATTGTCCATATTAACTACATATATAAAATCGCAATTTTATATTGTTGTTATATATATAAAAATCATATTTTTATACTGCTACTATATAAATAAAAATTCTATTTTTATACCGCTACTGTATAGATAAAAATTCTATTTTTATACCGGGGTTTCATATAATAAAGATCATATTTTTGATTCACTACATATATAAAAAAAATTTCTTTTCTTTTTAAAAATCACTTCATACATGTATAAGAATATAAACTTTTCAAAAATAAAAATATATTCTTTTCCTTTACAAAGATCCAAGCTTTTCGTTTATAAAAATATGTCCTTTCATAATTAAAAAAATCGTATTTCTATCTCGCTTTCCTATATATAGAAATCAACTCCTAACACTATGCCATTTACATAAAAATAAAACCGATTTCTATATATTTATAAAATTAATTACGTTAATTAAAAACTCACCTTTGCATAAGAATCGAATCTTTACTTGTATAAAAATCATTTCTTTGTATGATAAAAATCGCTACTTTTCTATGACAAAAATGACTATTTTTTTCAGTAAAAACCACCTCTTTATTTTGCTATCCATACAATACAAAATCAGTTTTTTTCTATGTAAACAAAATGAAAATCGAATTAAAACAAGTGGATAAATAAATAAATAAATGGTAAAAACTTACTGTAAAAATTGGTTTTCTCTTAGGGGGGCTTGCGCTGTTGGTCAGAGGTCAAGGGAGGGGAGGCTTCCGGTGCGGCAGCTCAAGTGGGGCTTGGCGTCGAGTTCCGATCATGTGTGGCCGAGTTGCAAGATGTTCTTGTTAAACTCTAGTGTATCGCTTCTAGAGCACACTGATCGGAAGGTGGATCCATACCTTGTCATAGTTGGAATCCATACCCCAATAAGAGCCCGCTGTTTTGATTGTATATTATATATGTAGAATGTGGGATGAAAGCATTCTACTAGATTGCTATCTACTTGATTTAGACTTTATTATAATATCAGAAGAGATATGATATAAAGAATATTTTGGTTTGTCATAAGATAAAAACCGTCCGTGTTTATGTGTGGATCGGTCTTACGATTATCCTTTGTTTCAAAAGGATTTTGAAAAGTTAAACAAATGATTTGAGTTTACTCACACCAGTCACATGACTGACCTAGAGTTTATTTTGTTTTATTTTCCCTAAACTCTTGGGTGCTCAATTTTGTACAGGCAGTCCAGTAGTCAGGTTTTTATAGATATACTAGAAGGAGTTGGAGGATTCAGCAGCGTTTTTATAGCAATTGTTTATTTCCGTTATGATGTAAGTGTTGTACTCTGATAATGTTACTATATACATATATTGATTTTATTTCAAAGATATGTTATCTATTATATGTTGTTTGTTCCGCTGTGAGATTCTTGTTTACTCCAATGTTGTATGTTCTTCTTCTTTTATTCTAAGTTGTGATTGCTCCTATGATAATCTAACGGCTTCTATTGTTTTAAACTTCTATAAAAGCATGCATAGAATCAAGCCCTAAACCTAAATTAATTAGCCTCTTGGCCCCCATGCTGCTATTAGAATAGTTCTTCTTCCTAAAGCTTAGGAATTGCAATTCAGAATTCTAATACAAACGACGAACGAATTATTCTCTTCTTTATTTTGTCTTTGTGAGTACAATTTCTTTCACAAAATAATTAATAAATTAACTATGATGAGTTATAATTTGGATTCTGAGAACATGTCTGTTGAATCATGTCATTTTATTTAACTTTGTTATCGTCTGGTTGTGAACATATGACAGTCTTGTTAACTTATGTCGGTAGATCTATTCAATATGTCCAATCACATATGTTTAACTTGATTCATTTTATGACATCAGTTTATATGCAAGTTTGGATGTAAATCATATGCTAGTTTGTATGTGAATCTTATGCAAGTCTGTTTCTACATATGCTAGTTTGTATGTGAATCTTATGAAAGTCTGTTTGCGAATTATACACAAGTTTGTATGTGAATCAAGTATATACATATGCTAGTTTATATGCAAAACGTGTGATATTAGTTTACATGTTTAATTCATGATGTTGGTTCATATGTCTAAACACATATGCTATATTTGATTCATTTTGTGACATTTACATGTATAAATCATATGCAAATGTAAATCTTAATTTACATGTCTAAATTATATATTTGAGTTTATATATAAGTTTAATGTGAATCATATGATAGTTTAAATGTAAGATTGTATGCGAATCATATGTAAGTCTTAATTTACATGTCTAAATTGCATATGCAAAGTTTAATATCAGTTTGTATGTAGATCATATGCAAGATTATGCGAAAAGCATGCTCATATATGCAAGTTCACCGTTATGTGTATAGATCTATGCAAATCATATCTTATATAATTTGATCCATGCCAGTTTGTAGCTTATGCAAATTATGCCTATTGCCTATGCAAGTTATTGATTATGCAAATTTATGATTATATAAATTATAATCATGCAAGTTTTGATCCATGCTAGCCTATTTTTATTTGCAAGTTAGATCTATTTTTACGTGTTATGCAAGCTGTGATGTTTTTGTGAGTTAGGCTATTTGCTAGCCTACGTATTATATGTATTACACGTACGAACAACGTGGGGGCAATGGGAAAATATTAAATATTAATATTGTGAAAATTGGCATAAAATGGCTTAAAAACATATAATAAATTTGAGACATTAATTGGCCTAATTTATATGCATAGAAATTATGGACATAATTTAGGTGACAATTATGAACATAGATTAATTTGGAAGTTATTGACAATTTGAAATAGGGATATAAATTCAAATTGGGGTTGAATAAATTAATTGCATAATAAATGTCTGAGACACGAGTTTAGACTCGTTTGTGGTATAAGACTGCCCGGAACCGCCCGGCGCATCCAGCAACCACAAACGGTAGTCTAATGTGAGAGGTCAAAGGCATAAATTAAATGAGTAATAAATGCCTAAGACATGAGGTTAGGCTCATTTGTGGTATAAGACTGCCCGGACCTGCCCGGCACATCCAACAACCACAAATGATAGTCTAATGTGGGAGGTCGTAGGCATAACTAAAAGATGCTTAGACATGAGGCTAAGTCTAGCTTGTGGTGGAAGTCTGCCCAGAACCGCCCGGCATATCCAACAGCCACAAGTAATCGACTTAATGTGGGGGATCTGTGCATTAATAATTAATTAATACTGATCAAAGACAAATAAGAATGAAAAACAAAAGTTTGGTTGAGTTGAGTAATTCTCTAAGTACCAATCTGATGTTGGTTTCGGTCTTCGGGGTTGATACTTAGGGAGTTATTTCCTTAACCAGTATATCTATGAACTAAGATGTAGTTAATCATAAATTAAATAAAACATGTTATACGATATATATATATATATAAGTGGATAGGGTTAAGACCATTTTAACCAATAATATATTAATCTGATAAGTGGATAGGGTTAAGGCAAACTTAACCAATAATATATATTAATCTAATAAATGGATAGGTTTAAGATAAACTTAACCAATAATATATATTGATCTGATAATTAGATCGGGTTAAGACCAGCTTAACCAATAATATATAAGTGGATAGTGTTGGATCTAGATTAACACTAGAGGGGGTGAATAGTGTTAATTACAATTTTTACTGAGTTCAAATATTACAGGGTAATAAACATATCACTAATAATAGCAAAAATAGAAATGCAGAAAGTAAATGATACAAGAGATACCCAGTTTCGGCAAAACCCTGCCTACTGCTGCATTCCTAAGGTTTCTACTAGGTGATAGAACAAATCCTGCATACAAGACCATGTACACTCGCATCTCCTATTCTAACCCTATGCTCAAAACTGTAGACTGATCTAAACCCCTAGATCAGATTCCCTCTGATTACAACCCCGTAACCAGTAAATCCTAGATTTTACAGACTCTAGCAACAGCCAGTCAACACCCTGAGTGGATCACCCTAGTATTTTACAAACACTAGAAGCTGTTTGTACGAATTTCAAAACAAAATGAAAATACAACAAAATATAAATCAAAAACAATAAATAAACCCAAAAACTAAAACCCTAGCCTAAAATAAAAAGAGAGTTTTCCCCTTTGTAATTTTCAAGTTAACACATGGCCGGCCAATTTCTCTTATTGGTTTAGCCCGACTCCAACATCTTTTTGGGAAAAATAATGGCGGCCAATCCCAAATAAAACTTGGGTTTTCGGTGTTCTCCAAATCGCAATCGATTGTAAGATGAAATTCAGTTCTCTGAGTTCGCTGATGCTTGTGATTGATCGATTTGGGCTTGATCGAAACAACTATGAGTAATTTTGTATGATTCTTCGAATTTGTTCTTTTGAAAATTGTTTGAATTTTCGATCATACTTTGCCTGTGATGATGTGGTTATTAAATAGGATTCTGAAATCCTATTTTATCTCTGATTTCAAATACATGGCTCGACTTTGATTGCGTGTATTTATCTTTAGTTTCCACGGCCATGATTCAGTTTCCTTGCACGATTGCAGAAACAAATTTTGGGAAATTTAGTTGCCCTTTTTTTCAATTCGATTTCTTGTCCCATATATGAATTCGGGAATGTTTAACTGAGTGATTGCAAACTTCCCAAGTATGAAATATTGAGTATTTAGCACTTGCCAAAATTAAACCTGTAATTCATAAACTAATTTCCAATATTGTTCTTCACTGATTTTTCTTTGGTCCACTCTGTGATTACAAAACTGGAAAACAAATTGTCAATATGCCAAAAATAGTTTGCTTCATTTCTGGAAAGAATATTCTACATGCTTTGAAATATGTAGAATTGTTTTGTTGCCTTCTGAAAATGAATTATAGCCTGAATCCTATATATAAAACTTGATTTGTGATTTTCTGGCTTGAATTCTAATTTGCACTTGCCAAAAAAAAATCTGGAAACATAATTAAAATGATTTCTTCCTTTGGCAAAGATTTTGCCATAGTATAAAAACTGCTTGGAGTTTTCATTTGAGGCTGTATTCATACATAAGTTGATTTGCGAATTCTTTCCACATGAATTACTGCTGCCGTATCTGTAGCTCCATTTTCATGCAAGCTATGCGCACACATAATTCACATTTATGCAGAAAACATACCATATATGCTTTTCCACTTCTATTGTTAAAACTGGAAATCTGCCTCTCTTGATTACTGCCATTCATCTTGTCTTGATGTATTTGTTGTTCTTGAACATGATGCTGTGCGGACTATGATATGCAATCACATATATAACAGGAACTGCTCTTGTGTATATCACGCCCATATACACCTTTTGAACTTGCTTATGTTTGAGCATTGCTTAACTTGCCACTGTTGAAAAACTGGTTCGGCCACTTTCTTTAATATTGTGTAGTTCACTTTTGTCCTTGTTAAAAACACTAGACATGTCCATCCAAGCTGCACAAACTCTCATGGCTTTGTTGTGTAAATTTGCACCTGGATTTTATCCTTATGTATAGTCCATCCACTTATGTTTTTTCTGAACCATGATATGTCTTTGAACCTGCTCTTGTATTGTCGGCTACATCATGTAGCTTTATCTTGTATGCCACATATAGTTGCCTATTGCCTTATATACATGTATGTTGCATTGACATGTCATGCATTATGCTAAAACTTGTGCACTTTGAAAAACATGTTGACTCCACCATCTAGAAACTGTTGAACCATGTTGAGTCTGCCACATCATCTTGTGGTCATTACAATTCATGTTTTCTCACCCATATATATTTGAATCATTGTTTTGCTGAAAAATATTTTGACTTGACTTGTCTTGACCATGGCTTGAAATTGCTTTGCTCGATTTCACTACTCTGCTGACCATATTGACCTGAATGTATATGTATATGTATATATACACGTATGTGTATATATATGTGTGTGTATATATACGTGTCTATTCGAATATATATCAACAGACCGCTACACTGTGTAGTGGCTGTTCAGAATCAACTGGTTCTGATCAGCAAACCAATGTAGTGTGTTGAGGCTGATCAGTTGAAACTAGAGATATATACATATCAGATCAAGTCATGAAAAATGATGAGAAACACACCAAAATTCTGAGGCAAATAAAATTTTAAAAAATAAAATTTATATTCGTGTTCTGTTTTGTTCCTGTTGCAGTGTACTGTGTGTGTTTCTGTTTTATTTGACAGGTAAGCAGAAGATGACTGGACTAGCAGTGAAGTGTTGTGAAGACAGAAGACTGAAGAGACAGTGTTGGTGAATGTATAATACTCTATATGAATGTGTCAAAAAAAATGTATATTGAAATGTAAACTGAGTGAATGTATGAGTGTTTTAGTGAGGTGTTGTGTATATATATGAATTGTACTGATGTTTGTAATAAACAAGTTTGATTGAAATAGAATATTATTTTGTTGTTGTCAAATGAACTTGTCTATTTTATTGTGTTTATTTATAAGTACAATATTCTGTGAATGTATATGAAATGTGATGTGTTCAAATAATTGAGTTATAAATAGTTGTACTGTTTGAATATTTGAAATAAAATATTCTATTTGAATAAAATATTGTATGAATATATGAATGTCTGTACAGTCGTATTCTATTTAAATATAAATATTATATTCTTGTCTGTGATGTATATATAGAACAGTACAATAACAAACACATTTAAAATAATATTTATTTGGTTGTTATCATCAAACAAAAATCATATAATTGTGTATACAACTACGTTATATACAACAATCTCCCACTTTTGATGATGACAAACAAACATTAAGATTTTGAATACAATAAATGTGTTTGACAGAGAAGAACATAATTCCCCCTATTTGAAAGCTCCCCCTACAACAGAAACTTCCCCTATAACTGTGCATGAGTGAAGAAACATGAAAATTGAATGAATTTTCAAAATTAAAAATATTTATAAAATATTCACTCATAAATCAAAATCTCAATCCATTCTCCACCTTTTGTTACCATCAAAAGGATTTAGAATTTAAAATATAGATGAAAAATGACTAAAAAATATAATATCAGCTTAAGAGGAAGAACGGTCATCATAAATCTCAGTCAATCAAACAAAAATCATAATATTCTAAGAATTAGTGGCATATTTCACATTATAGAACGATGGATTTACAATGAATTTTATAAAAATGAGGAGAGTTATATAAATATGAATTTCAATTATTTTCAAAAGATTTTATAAAAATGAAGTTCAAAAACAATAATGGATTTGGACTATAGTTATTAATTCAATTTAAGTGACAAAATCAAATAATCTCAAATCTCAATAGTTATCAATCAAAAAATCATAATAGCTCATAAAATATTAACAAATTTCACAGATTAGAAAGATGGATTGATAGGCTGGTTTTTATACACTAAGAAGAAATTCAGATTAATTTCAATTTATAGCAAAGTATTTCCTTTTTCTTTTTATTTTATTTAAGAGCATACTGACCACGCATAACCAGAGCTTGGATTTTTAGATGAGGTCAGTCGCAACTTAAATTATAAGTTGTATCTTAACCATGCATGTCCAGACCTTGGATTTTTAAATGAGGTTAGAGCCATACCTATATATTAATTATATATATTTATCATTTCAGCTTTAAAAGGAAAAACTTCTCAGTATATAAAACCAAAAACGGATGATAGAAATGCGGTAGGTACAGAAATGGTCTGTGAAATAAATTTCTAAATTAATTATATTATAAAATATGCTCGATTGTACCGGGATTATTGAAAAAAATTCAATTATCACTAATTCTGAATAATAATAACATAGCCACAATTCCATCAAAAATATTTTCACTGTTTATTCAAGATGATTTTAAAAAGAAATATCAAACTCTCTACATTAATATAGAATTATCATGGATGGCAGAAAGATGATAGATAAAGGACGTGGTCTTGAAATAATTCCCAATTCAAAGATATTATAATAAATGTTCAACCATCATGAAAATCCAAATAAAATCTCCTTTTGTTGTGAAATATATTGTAGTCACAATTCATCACAATTTCAAAAATCTAATAATAATTTTGATGAATTACAAATTGTGACGAAAAGGAATTTCGCTCGATCCGAACCGGTCGCTAAACCGACCCAGACCGCTCGAAACGCCCTATCGTTTGAGAACACGACAAAATAGAACATAAATAGAAGAACATTTCATTGTATATAACAACAATGCATCAGATTACAAGAATATACAGAGTATAAATGAATATTACACAAAAATATCAGAGATTTAAATTACATTTAAATACATAGCAGCGGAAAATAATACAATACACAACTAGAAGAGATATACGGATACAAAGCTTTCCGGATATCATTCCAGCTGTAAACCAGGATCCTGTGAATATAAATCTGCAAAACCAAAACTACTAGCTGCCCGTGTCAAAATAAGGGCACCCAGAGTTTAGGTTAAAACAATAAACTCCAGGTCAGTCATGTGACTAGTGTGAGAACTAAAACAGTCATTAATCTTTATTTTCAAAGTAAGGTAAATCAAGGGACCACGCCGTATAACACGGAACGGGTTTCCTCCCAAGAATACCAGTGCATAAAACAAACAGCGCAATGCTAAATAGGGAAAAATGAAGCTGTTATAAGACCCAGGTCCTATCACACAATGCAACGCAAGCCGGGGGATAGGGTTTTCCCTTATAACAGCCAAAGAATGCTTGGTACGTTATAAAACAAATCATTTGATACTATTACCAGTGTATAGTGTATAAAACGACTTCAAATCATAAGTATCAATCATAGGAGGCATGAATGCCCCATACCACTATGTCGCCATATATAGGTATATACAATCAAAATCGCAAAGTCACGTATTTGGAAATTGGATTTCCATCTGTGAACCGAGGCCAGGGATCGTCCTCTACCGATTCGAGACGCTCTAGCCCGTGTCTCAGGAACAGAACGCATCGTCCCTTGGAGCGACAGGGCCGGTCCACCGATGTGGATTAAAATGCCTGAACACTGAGTTTCCCCGCCCTTTGGGGCGTAGGTGAGCCAACTGAATGACTCCATCGGACCCGGATCGTCCGATCAAACCGAGGCGCCTCGCAACAACAACAACCACATAAGTCAAACTCGTCAGGGCGTGTAAAACCACTGACGCCACTTCTAACTAGAAAGAAACGCATGCCCTTCCTGAGGTCCGTCTCCCGTTTTTGGTTCATATCGGGTGTGAAACACGCGAAGTAAACGTTACACAAAGCTACGCCACAAAGGCCGTGCTTTGATCATCACCACAAGACTTTGCTTTTCAACAAAAGCCTTGATCAATTGCCACTTAGGCATGCCACACAGGCAATTCACTCCATGCGTTTGATATCCATCAATATATAACCCCTGAGCTCGTACGTCTCAGAGAAGGGCGTTAAGCAAGAGAATAAATTCTCCACCGCCAAACAGATATATATTTAATAGAGATCAATCACACGGACTAAAATCCAATGTCAGACACACAGTCCATTTACAAGTTCGCTCTGGGTATGAACGAAACCGGAGGCACCTAGTACCCCGCATATCCATCGATCTCCAAGTACGTCTGGACGATCACCAACTGATTCCATCTTCTTGGGTGTACAGCCCAATCAAGATCATCAGTAATCACCCAAACGACGTGAAGACCTCCGGTCTTCGACCATCGTCTTCATCTTCGACTTATCGTCGTATCAGTTATTCAGAATGGGATAAACCCGGTCTTTCTGAATAACTCACGTATATTTTAAATAAGTGTTACACAAACACAACATACGCCTCATTCCAATTCATCAGTCACTAACCGTAAATTAACAAGAGAATAATTCCCCAAGTATTAACCCAGAAGGCCGAAAACAACATCAGATCAACATCCAGAAAACCATTCTGCTTAGCTAACTGACAGTTAGTTTCTAAATTTCACATTCATAGAGAGAGGTTCTCATTAATTTTATCAAAGATAAATTCCTTGAATTTATTCTTTAATCTTCTTTTGAATTTTGATTCAACTGATCAGGATTAACGAACCTTACCGAAGTAATCATTTGTTTTAATTTCCCAATCCCAACCTATTCATCCTATGAAGTAAAACTGGTAATACTTCATATCTAACACCACGGTGTTGTCGGTAAATTCAATTACCATTTCACGTTCAAATCTAATTAAAGATTTAACTAACGCCTGGAGCAAAACTGGTGACACTCCATTCTCGATTATTTCAATCTAATTAAAGATTCATTAAAACTCCACTTAGTTTTAATCGCTAACTGGGTTAAAGAATCAGTGTCATTTAAAACACGGTTCACGATAAACCCAAAATTACATTCCATTAATTATCGGGTTAAAGAACGAGTGTTATTTAAAACACTGTTCATGATAAACCCAAAAATCAATATCAATTCAATTCCAATTAAATATTGTTTAATTGGTACACTTCATTAAATCTAAATAAAAAGATTTAATCTTTTCTCAACTGGGTTCAAGAACAGTGTTAATGAAGACACCATTCACGACAAACCCAAATCACATTTGATATTAAACACAAGGCTCTGAATAGAAAATATATCGGCTTATATTCAATATCAAATTCTACGACCAACAAATATCGTATTGGAAATAACAATATATATATATATATATATATATCTTTCAAATTTCCATAACAATATCTGTATAATCACGAAATCCAACATCGAAATATTTCGAAGACAATTTCGATTCAAATCCATTCCAATGCAATCATTGGAAATTCTGGTTATTTTCAAAACCATTTCAAATTCAATTTATTTATTTAAAAAAATAAATAGAATTATAATTCTAGTTCAAAACTAGTTCATTTCGATAAAAATCTATTTTTATCTTTTCGAATATGGAGTTTTTCATCCCAATCCTTTCTAAATCATTTCTTATGATTTTACACTAATTATTACTATTTTTAATAATTTTATCAAGGCCCGTACAGTCGATTTCCATCAACGGCCATCGAACTGCACTTACAGCGACCTTTTTCAAATTTGATTTGGACATAATTCCAAATCCAACCGTTAGATTTCGAATTTCTAATATTCGTTATAAAGCTCTTTTCGATACGAACCCAACGGTTCCGGTTTTAGGAGAATCCGATGGTCGGATCTCCCGCAATATCCGTTCGAAGTCAATGGTCGAAATTCGCGAACTGCCGCGGCGCGGCGCGTTCTATTCAGGCCATTATATTATATATATAATATATATTATATATACTTCGTCGATTTTCTTTTAAAACGTGCTTTATAAATCGTTTTAAATTCATTTTCAAAACGGTTTCAACTTCATGTTCAATTTCAAATCAAAATTGAATATTCTAATATAAATTCGTTTTAAATTCATTTCAAATTGATTTCAATTCAAATCGATTTTGAATTCACTTTCAGTTCGTTTTCAATTCAATTCGGATTCGTTTTCAATTCAATTTGGATTGGTTTTATATTCAATTCATTTCGAAATCGTTTTATATTGATAAAGTTGTAAATTTTATTACTAAAATATTTCGTTCAACACATGACTAATCTCAACGGATGAGTACAGTCATCACATGAACCTTTATTTTATAAAATTCTTTATTTTCTAAATTGGAATGAGGCCCAATCAATCACCATATAATGTTAATTATATGGATTCTCATACAACACATGTATATAATAGCATTGAAAAATAATCAACCATTAACCAAAGTGCACTACACTGTATAAGCATCAAATATAGATATCTAACGCTTATAACAGCCTGTCAATCAATCGATCGACATATTTAATCAATCAGGATGAGTGAACTTCAAATTTCATCCCAACACCCGTGTGGGGTTTCAAACAATCAAACACAGATTTTATTTGTGCAGTTGGGCGATGTGTAAAATTTTATCGTCCCAATCAATGTCAGTCAAATCAGTGTATATAAACAAATCGGCCAATTTGTTTATAAATATTTATTTGTTCACTTTCACGTTAAAAATTATATTTTTAACGATAAAACATTTTATTCAACCTATGAAAATATTCTATTCAGTTCATTTATTAAATAAAATGATCTCTTTATTTTTTTAACATATTTTAGAAAATTTCGGCGGCATAACGGCACGATACTAGAAACGGGACGAGGCCTAGCCTTATCCCCGGTCTAGTGAAGGCCCACGCCATTCACACATCAATCAAATCAATTTCACCAAACAATTCAATTCAAACCAAATACACAACCAAACAATTAAACAAACAAGTCATCCATGGTCTATGGATGACGGGTGTCGGGTGCTACTAAACACCGTCTGCATCCTAGTATATATATAACTAGAAAATTTAAATTGAAAGGTGAGAAGTTCTCACCGAAAGCTATCCAATACCACGACTCTTCATTTATGGAAATCTTCGTCATTCTCGCTCTTTGTCGCTTTCGTTGCCCGCAGCCACTATATATATAAAAATCACATTTTTATATTGCTATTCAATATATAAAAATCAAATTTTTACTATGCTATTCAATATATAAAAATCGAATTTTTACTATGCTATTCAATATATAAAAATCCCATTTTTACTATGCTATTCAATATATAAAAATCGAATTTTTACTATGCTATTCAATATATAAAAATCACATTTTTACTATGCTATTCAATATATAAAAATCCCATTTTTACTATGCTATTCAATACATAAAAATTGAATTTTTACTATGCTATTCAATATATAAAAATCACATTTTTATATTGCTATTCAATATATAAAAATCAAAATTTTACTATGCTATTCAATAAATATAAATCCCATTTTTACTATGTTATTCAATATATAAAAATCACAATTTTATATTGCTATTCAATATATAAAAATCAAATTTTTACTATGCTATTCAATATATAAAAATCCCATTTTTACTATGTTATTCAATATATAAAAATCACATTTTTATATTGCTATTCAATATATAAAAATCAAATTTTTACTATGCTATTCAATATATAAAAATCCCATTTTTACTATGTTATTCAATATATAAAAATCATATTTTTACTATGAATTAACATCCTAATCTTTGCATTATAAAAATTAATAACTTTGCCTTATAAAAATTGAAAATAAATTTAATGCAAATTTTTATAAAAACTGATTTATATATATGTAAAGCTAATCCCCTTAAATAAAATAAAACTGAGTTTAAAATAAGGTAAAAGGGGAAGCTTACTGTTTTCATCGTTCGGAGGAGGGAGTGGCTTCAGGCGGCGTCGAGCGGCTCCCCTAAGGCGGCGCAGGAGGTCAGATGTGAGGGGGGGTTTCTCGAGGTACGGGAAGAAGAAGGAGAGGGGCGGCGACAGGGTGTTCATCGGCGAGGGCTAGGGCATCAGCGAGGCTGCTCTCGATTAGAAGGAGGAGGAGGCGGAGGAAGGGGGAAGCAGGGGGCGCGCGCCTCCTGGCGGCGGTCGATCTCTGGTGGGGCGGCGCTCCGAGGGGAGGCGCGACGTGGGGCTACGATGGTTTTCCTTTTTTTTCCGATTGGTTTGACTGAGGGAAGAGAGGGAGTGGTGAGGATATAATATAATATATATTAATTTATTTTAATTTCTCTTCAAAAAGTAACTTTTTATTTCGAAGTCGAAATCAAGCTCACCGACTGTCGTCCATAGCTAATTACCCCCATTCCGAACACAATGGGATATGTATCGCAGGCTGATTCGATCGCTTCGATCAGTTTTCGTCAAAATCAAAATATAACTCTATATATTGAATTTGAACGCACATTTCAATTTACCAAGGCCACATACTAACTCGAAAAATTCTCGAAAAATATTTTCTAACTTCGTATTGACGATACGGTCCTAACAAAACTAGTTTCGTCCAATTCTGAGACCGTTTGAAAAATGGCCAATTTCCAGTCGATTAAAATCAACTGAAACTGGTCAAACACGTTTTCTTCTGCCACGCTCACATATTGATTCGAATAATTATGCAATTTGGAATCTAGCAATAATATGACACTGCGGATCCAACAAAAGTGGTTTCGTTGAAATCCGAGGTCGTTTGCAAAATTCTCATTTTTAAAGGTCTGAATTCCATAGCGACTATTCAGAATTTTCAACTGGACATATCTTTTGATTCCCGCTATGAAATCTCAATTTTTCGGATTCGTTGGAAAGATATCATCAAATAGATCCTAATATTTTTGGTTTCACTAAAATACGGATTGTTTTGCACCCGGTACATTCAATTGAAGTTTGAAATCGAATTATCGAACTACCGTGCCATTTTCAATTCTTATTTATAATTATTTATAAATATTTATATTCTAACGACGACGCGTATAAATATATACGTTCTAAATATATTCAAAGTAAATTTCTCATCGATATTATTTAAAATAATTCATTTTAAATAATCAAAATTCGCTAAAATTGTCGAAATAAAATTTTTAAACTAGCCCAGATTTTCGGGTTGTTACACAAATACAGTTCAACTTGGATATTGATTTCAATTTCTGAATGAATAATCAATAAATAATTTTAAAATTGAAAATCAATTACAAGAGGAATATGAAGATCCATACATGCCAAGAGGGATAAATTTTTACAAGGCAAAAAAAGTGTGTAGATCTATACAAGGTGAAGATTAGAATCTAAGTACAGATGAGTGAGACATATATAAGGCACTTTTGATACCACTTGGTGTCTCTATTAGTGAGGATTTTAGCAAGACACTGGAGACAAATAAAAATAATTCAGATAACAGAATTTTATCCACAAAGTCCAAACCAGACAAAATTAACAAATTTGGCACATTTATCAGAACAGCGGGTAAGAACAAACAGATAT
The DNA here is from genome assembly GCA_030737875.1 of Allium sativum. NCBI lineage: Eukaryota > Viridiplantae > Streptophyta > Magnoliopsida > Asparagales > Amaryllidaceae > Allium > Allium sativum. The sequence continues at coordinate 487,209,642 of CM060926.1, read as the reverse complement.
TTGAAAAACAGTATTAGAGCAGCAAACAGATCATAAACAAGCAATTTCCAAAATATTTTCAAAAGAATATCAGAGCAGCACAAGATATCAGTTTCAATGCAGACTTGTCAAGAAGATGTTTCAAATATATCTCTGCTGGTCACAAAAAAATGATCCATGATCCCAGATTTTAATAATTTTGTTTATTTTAAATCATTTGATGGAATATGAAAATATCAGAATTTAATGAATCAATCATACCAGATTATTAATTTTAGATTTAAGTTGTGTGTGTGATTCAATAAATCAATAATTTCAAATGATTTTAAAAAATAGATATTCAAATAAATTAGTCATGAAACAACAGTGAGTTTTTAAAACCAAATTTTTCAAGGAATTTTCACAAGCAATTTTCTTACAAGTTACAAGAGATTTCAGATCATTTACATCAGGCTTAAGAGATACTCATGATCCAAACAATTTAAAATAGTTTATTTGAAATCACTTGAGTCAATGTCAAGTTTTGAGATAGAATGAATCAGTCACACAAGATTGATAATTTCAGAATTAAGGGATGTGTGAGATTCAAAATATCAAGAATTTCAGAAAATTTCAAAAACCCAAATTTCAACCATAATGATCATGAATATAAGATGAATTTTCAGATGTATCGCCATGATTCTAGGTAATTCAAAATATCCAAGCCAAATTATCACAACTAATGAATATTGCTGTGCTGTAATAAGTATATTATTTCAAGCCTTTCTAACACGAATTAGAAGAAACCCAAAACACCAGAGGTGTGTGAAATTTCCTTAAATATTCAGATCTTTTAAAAATAATTAGAATTCAAAATTAACAGTGTTCAAGATATGACATGAAAACATCAACACTGTTAGGAATTGAGAAATCAGAAATAAACTTCAAATCAATTGCAGATAATTACAGATTTAAATTCAAGATCCGGAAATGATTAAAACAAGTGAGTTTTATTCACATAAATAAAATTTCCAGAAAATCAAGAATATTGCAACTGGAAGTTTAAGAAGCACAGAATAAGGAGTAAAGATATAGCAGTGTCAATTCAAATACAAAAAAATAAAGTAAATAAACAGAGGGGATAGAAGGAGGAATAAAAGAAGAAAATAAAAACTAAGAATATTTACAAAGATGAGTTTAGAGATTATACTTGAAATCAATGTAAGCAAATGAATCTCTAACTAAATAGATGTGGCTAAGGAACTATGAATGATTATGTGATATGTAGCAGTTTGAATCCAGATTTTCTTTAGCTATGCAGTCCCTCATCCTCCTTCGGCACCTAACTGTTTGAGACGACCCGAAATCCCGTTCTCACGGAAACAAGGGTTATCTTTGGAATATAACACAGAAACAGATAATAGCAGAACAGAATTAAATAAATACACCAGATAATGAACAATAAAATATACTGGATAAAAGTAATCATCAGAGTTACACAGTATACAGGATCTTACTTAGTACAAATACAGTTCAGCTATACATAAATGTCTACAGCGGAAATAAACAAAATATGTACAATAGGAGCTGAACAGCATAAAAAGAAATAACTGATAGAATCCATCTTCAGCTCCAGCTATCCAGAAAAGAACCAGCTAAACCTGAACACAAGGCTGCCCGTGTAGAAAAAAAAAGGGGGCACCCGAGTTTGAAAGTGAAACAAACTACGAGTCAGTCATGGGACTGGTATGAGAAATCCACTCAACACATATATATATAATTGGCTAATCACAAGACCACGCTACTTTCGTGGAACGGGTTTTCTCCATTGGATTGCCAGTGCTTTAAAACAAATCTTTCTTTTGAACATCGCTATGCTTTTTTTAAAAATGAAGCCATTATAAGACTCAGTTCCCATCACACAATGCAACGCAAACCGGAGGATAGAGTTTTACCTTATAATGGCCAAAATATGATTGATACGAATAAAACAAAGGCAATTGATATTATTGCTAGTGTTTATATGTTTTGAAAATAATTTCAAATCATAACTATCAATCATAGACGGCATGGATACCATATATCATGTCGCCATATATATATACAATCAAAACCGCACGATGTCGTATTTGGAAATTGGATTTCCGTCATGAACCAAGGAAAAAGATAGTCCTTACCGAATTCGAGACGCTCTAGCCCGTGTCCCAGGCAAGTACTCAGTCAAGCCTTTGGATCGTCAGGGCCGGTCCACCGATGTGGATTAAAATTCCTGAACACTGCGTTTCCCCGCCCTTTGGGGGCGTCAACGAGCCAACGAATGACTCCATCGGACCCGGATCGTCCGATCAAACCGAGGCGCCTCGCAATAGCAACAACCACATAGGTGAAAAGTATATAAATGTCAGGGCTGGTAGGTCACTGACACCACCCTAGCTAGAAAGAAACGCAGGCCCTTCCTGATGTCCTCTCCCGTTTTAGGTTCATACCGGGGTGTGAGGCTCGCGAATTCACGTTATACACAAAGCTACGCCACACAGGCGGTGCTTTGATCATCACCACAAGACTTTGCTTTTCAACAGAAGCCCTGATCACTGCATCTTAGCATGCCACGCAGGCAATTCATGCCATGCGACTGATGTCCATCGATATACAACCTCTGAGCTCGTGCGTCTCAGAGAAGGGCGTTAAGCAAAAGAATAAATTCTCTGCCGCCAAACAGATGTTTATTTAACAGAAATCAATCAACACAGAATAAACTCCAATGTCAGACACACAGTCCATTTACAAGTTCGTTCTGGGTCTGAACGAAACCGGAGGCACTAAATACCTCGCAAACCCATCGATCACCACGTACGTCTGGACGATCACCACTCATTATCCATATTTCGGGATGCCTCCCAATCAGGACCTCGGTTACCATCCAAACGAGGTGAAGATCTCCGGTCTTCGACCACCGTCTTTATCTTCGAATTTCAATCGTCGGTCAATTATTCGAAATGAGAATTAACTCGGCCTTTTCAAATAATTCACGCATATTTAGAGTTTCAAATCAATTTATTTCAATGGTTAAATTATTTTGATAACACCAATGTTGTGCTTTAATGTAATTTTCACACCAAACACATTCAACCATCAAATACAACATAAATCGAGCAAATTCAGTTTATTTCCATTCCATATCGTTTATAATATTTTATGACGATTTATCGCTATTTTTATTTATTTTAAAATAGCCCATATATTCAAAACGACGCTTCGGGCCATAAAGCGGTCGTGGCGCTGTTTTTCTTCAGATTTGATTTACACATATCTGAAAATCTAACCGTTGGATCTTCACAAAATTTACATCATTAGAAAGGTCTTTTCAAAACGAATCCAACGGTTCCAGTTTCGGGAAAATCCGACGGTCGGATCTCCCGGTACAATCGTTTGAATTTTCGATTTCAAATTACGAACTACAGCGTCGTTATTCGATTAAATATATAATTATATTTATATATATATAAATATAATCGCTTCTGGCGCTGTTTTTCTTCAGATTTGAATTAAACATTCCAGACAATCTAACCGTTGGATTTTTACAAGGTTGGTGCCGTTGGGAAGATATTTCCAAGGCGAACCCGACGGTTGAGGTTTCGGGAAAATCCAATGGTCGGATTTCCCGTACTAGTTGTTTGAAATCATGGTTTCAAAATACGAACTGCACGGCTTCGTTTCGTTTTAATTTTATTTATATTTATATATTTATATAAATATAGTTCATTCTATGATTTCCATAACGTTTTCACTTCAAATATTTTTCTAACACCTTAAAATTTTGGAAAATTTCGCCATAACCTCCCCTGCACCGGGAGCATCGGGAAATCGCAAATAGCTTTCCCGGTCCTTCTAATCTCAAAAAGAAAAAGAAAAAGCCAAGCGGCTAGCCAACAGGCTCATAAAATCATCACCCAAACAAAACAGTAATTGTGTACCTATTTGTCGGGCACAAAATTTTATTCCTTTTCTCTAGCCCCTTTGCTATAACCTGTTCAATGAATATGTATGTACATATATACACAGTTCTTATCATTTATCAATTTCTATTCGACTTCATATTTGATTTCTATTTGGTTTAAAAACACCATTCATTCTAATGTTACATAAATAGGTGTAAATCATTTCATTAGCTAATTAATGAATATTTCAACTCATATATGTTTATTTTGAACAAGTGGCTATTTTTAACACTTCACATTTCAACGATTTATGCATACAATAAAAAAGTGATTTTTATTGTAAAACAATTCATTTCAAAATACTATTTTTCTATATAGTTCATATAGGTGATAAAAATAGGATTTTTATTATAAAACAATTTCTTTTAAAACGAGATTATTTTACACAGTTCATATAGTCGATAAAAGGTGATTTTTATTACCAAACAATTTATTTCAAAATATGAATACCATTCAACACATGAATTTCTAATCAACAAATGAATATCAATTCAACACATGAATGTTTTCCATAGTTTCTATATATAGATAAAAATGTGATTTTTATATTCAACAATTTATTTCAAAATATGAATACCATTCAACACATGAATTTCTAATCAACGAATGAATATCAATTCAACACATGAATGTTTTCTATAGTTTCTATATGTAGATAAAAATGTGATTTTTATATTCAACAATTTATTTCAAAATATGAATACCATTCAACACATGAATTTCTAATCAACGAATGAATATCAATTCAACACATGAATGTTTTCTATAGTTTCTATATATAGATAAAAATGTGATTTTTATATTTTAAAACGCGAATACCATTCAACACATGAATTTCTAATCAACGAATGAATATCAATTCAACACATGAATGTTTTCTATAGTTTCTATATATAGATAAAAATGTGATTTTTATATTCAACAGTTTATTTCAAAATATGAATACCATTCAACACATGAATTTCTAATCAACGAATGAATATCAATTCAACACATGAATGTTTTCTATAGTTTCTATATATAGATAAAAATGTGGTTTTTATATTTTAAAACGCGAATACCATTCAACACATGAATTTCTAATCAACGAATGAATATCAATTCAACACATGAATAGCATTCAATGAATAAATATAGTTTAAGCATATGAAAATAATTCAAACACACGAATATTATTCAAAATTTCGGCAGCATAACGGCAGGGTAGTTAAAACCGGGACCGTCCCTAGTACGGCTCCTCGCTCTACCTTAAAACCTCGCGGTTTTTGACAATGGGGATCATGCATCTAGTTCGCACGCAGGCGGCATGTATATATTTATTTCATTTCCACAAACTAATCCTATGTGGTTTCAACCAAATATTTCTCAACCACAAATGGGTATTTTTCAAACACAATCAACCAATATCAATCACAAACAATCCCAAACAATCATTCGCTATCAATCAATTTTCACAACAATTTCAACCAATAAATATCGTCCATGGTTTGTGGACGAGGGGCGTATATATATATATAGATATATATTTATATATAGCAATTCACTTTGATTTCAACACACATATATATATAGTAAAAAAAAGAAATTGAAGAGTGAGAAATTCTCACAAATAGCTATCCAATACTACGACTCTTCCTTTAGAGAAATCTTCGCCAATCTCGCCTTTTGTCGCTTCGTTGCCCGTATTCTCTACATATGTAAAAATCGAATTTTTACTATGTTATTCAATATATAAAAAATCTGATTTTTACTTCGACTTTCAATATATAAAAATCTGATTTTTACTTCGACTTTCAATATATAAAAATCTGATTTTTCTTTTTAAAGTTTAAATCTTTTTCTTTTTAAATCTCAAAATAAAATCAGTTTTTCAAACCCCTTTAAAATTCAGTTTTAAACCTTTTTTTAAAATTTAATTTTAAAATCTTTAAAAAATCAGTTTTAAAATCTTTTAAAATTCAGTTTTAAAATCTTTAAAAAATCAGTTTTAAAATCTTTTAAAATTCAGTTTTAAAATCTTTAAAAAATCAGTTTTAAATCCTTTTTAAAAAATTCGTTTTTCCCTTTTTAAAAAAAATCAGTTTTGTTTTTTAAATACATAAAAATAAAATAACAAAACAAAAAAAAACTTACAGAGAGGGGGGGTTTCCGCAGTTCGTCGGAGGGGAGGCAGCTCGAGGGTGGGCGCTCGGGGTAGCCGGTGGTGGCAGGCGGAGCTGGCTTCGAGGAGGCGGCTCGCGAAATGGGGCGTCGCGATTTTGATTCGAACAGGGAGGAGAGGTGAACGGGGGAGAAGGAGAGAGGGGGAAAACGATCGGAGGTGGCTAGAGCTTGGTGGAGGCGGTCGTGGGCGGAGCTTGGAGGAGGCGGTCGCCGATCGATTAGGGTTCTCTTTTTTTTTTATCTGTTCGAAGTGAAGAGAGAGAAGAGGGAATGGGGGGTTTATATAAAATATATATATTTAATTATTTAATTTTTTCAAAAAGTTGACTTTTACATACGACCTCTAAACGAGGCCCACCGCCTGTCGCCCATAGCGTTTTACCCCCATTCCGAACACAATGGGATATGTATCGCAAGCTGATTTGATCATTACAATCAGTTTTCGTTGAATTTACATTTAAATCACTATATTGAATTCTAAACGTACATTTCAAATTACCGGGGTCATATACTAACTAGAAAAATTTCAAAAAAAATATTTTCTAGCTTCGTATTGACGATACGGTCCTAACAAAACTAGTTTCGTCAAATTCTGAGACCGTATGAAAAATGGCCAATTTCCAGTCGATTAAAATCAACTGAAACCGGTCAAACGTGTCTTCCTTTGCCACGCTCACATACTGAATCGAAAAATTACGAAATTTGGAATCTAGCAATAAATTTACATCACGGACCCAACAAAAGTGGTTTCGTCGAAATCCGAGTTCGTTTGCAAAATGTCCATTTTTAAGGGCCTGAATTCAATAGCGACTATTCAGAATTTTCAACTGGACATATCTTTTGATTCCCGCTATGAAATTTCGATTGGTCGGATTCGTTAGAAAGATATTCACTAACAGATTTAAATATTTTTGGTTTCACTAAAATCTGGATTGTTTTGCACCCGGTACAGCCCGACAAAGTTTGAATTCAATTTTTGAAACTGCCACGCCATTTCAGGCCTTGTTCATAATTATAATTAATTATATTCGTTTTCAATTGTCGATTCAAACTCAGTTTTCATCGCCATTATTTAAAATATTTATTTTAAATATTTAAAATCCATTATTTTAGCCAATTTAAAAATTTTAAATTGGTTCAGATTTTCTGGGTCGTTACACTGTTAAGACGATTGAGTGGTCTAACAAAATTTGTAAAACCACTCTCAATTGTTTTATTACTTTTTGGTATCTGTTTGTATAACAGTCCATCAGAATTTACTAAAGTTCCTTTAGGGACCCAAATATGTTTGAATTTATTTGAATTCACTTTGTTTATTTTTCGGGTCCAAAATGGATTAGACAGACTGTTATCAAACAATTTCTTTTCACGTATGTGATTCACAAAACTTTTGAAATATCCAGAGTTGAACTTTTCAAAACTATCCTTCTTGAAGCAACTTGAGGGATTTTTAAAACCATTTGAATTGATATTTTCAAAAACATTATTTTCCGAAAGCCAATACCATATTTATTTCCAATAGAAAATTGATTTTGCAACAACATATTCAACGATTTTTCCACATTAGAAGATTTATCCAAAGTTGATTCTAATCGTTGAATTTTTTATTTAAGATCATTGTTTTCTTTTATTAAATCAGAACATCGATTATTAGTGATCTTCCTTTCAATATCATGTTGTTTCAAAACCAAATTTTCAGATTCAAGTAGTTTGATTTTGGCTTAGGACTCAGAGATTTCAATTTCAAAAAGTTTTTGACTTTCAAATTCAAATTTCTTGGGCTTTTCAATTTCGTTTTCAAGTTCTTTCAAAATCGAATCACTTTTCAACAAATTTTCTTTTTCACCAATTTCAAATTTGGAATTTATATCAGTCCTAAAAACTTCAAATTCCTTTTGTAGGAAATTGTTCAAATTTGATAACTCAATCTTGTTTTCTTTTAAGATCAAAATTTCATTTTCAAACCTTTGAATATTTTTATTGAGATGAACAAGGTTGGTTTCCAATTCCAAACAATTTTTGCAACCTGAATTTGAAAGGTTTTTAAAATATTCAAGTTGTGATTCCAAATTATCAATTTTGCTGGTCAACTCAGAATTCTTAGATTTCAGAGACTTATTTTTCAGTTGGAGTTTATCAACAGATTTCGTTAAATCAAGTAACATGTAAACCAGTTCTTCATATGAGAAATTTTTTATTTTAGCGTCTGTTGATTCTCCATCATCTGATCCATCTAAAGTTTCATCTACATGAACCGTTGAGCATAGATTTGAATCTGAGTTGTAATCCTGGGGTTTTGAGCTGTTGTCAGATTTTCCATACAGCTTTTTGAGAGTTTTCCAGATTTCCTATGCAGTCAAATAATGGGAGATCAGACTGTATTGATCATCATCAAGATAAGAATAAAGAATATGTGTAGCACGAGAATTAAAAACTTTATCTACCATATCGTACCCATTGATAACAACATCCCAACATTTCATATTAACATATTTTAAATAAAATTCCATTTTGGATTTCCAGTTTAAAAAATCTGTTCCAGTGAAAATAGTTGGACTGACTCTCGCTAGACTGAAAACTAGGGTTACCCATGACTGTAGAGATAAAAATACCTGCTTTTATACCAATCGTTGGATCTAGATTTACACTGGTAGGGGGGATAAATAGGGTTAATTACTATTTTTACTGAGTTCAGACATTATGGGATAATAAACAGATCACAGATAATAGCAGAAATAGAAATGCATAAAGTAAATGACACAAGAGATACCCAGCTTTGGCAAAACCATGCCTACTGTTGCATTCCTAAGGTTTAAACTAGGTGATAGAACAGGTCCCGCATACAAGACCATGTACAATCGCAATCCCTACTCCTATTCTAACCCTACGCTCAAAACCGTAGACTGGTCTAAACACCTAGATAAGATTCCCCCTTATTACAACCCCGTAACCAGCAAATCCTAGATTTTACAGACTCTAGCAACTGCCAATCAACACCCTGACTAGATCACCCTAGTATTTTACAGACACTAGAAACTGTTTGTACAAATTTCAAAAGAAAATGAAAATACAAAAAAATATAAATAAAAAACAATAAATAAACCCAAAAACTAAAACCCTAACCCAGAATAAAAAGAGAGTTTTCCCCTTTGTAATTTTCAAGTTAACACATGGCAGACCACTTTCTCTTATTGGTTTTGCCCGACTCCATCATCTCTTTGGAAAAAATAATGGCGGCCAATCCCAAACAAAACTAGGGTTTTCGGTGCTCTAAATCTCAATCGATTGTAAGATGAAATTCAGTTCTCTAAGTGCCTTCAATTCACTGATGCTTGTGATTGATCGATTTGGGCTTGATCAAAACAACTGTGAGTAATTTTTTTATGATTCTTCGAATTTGTTCTTTTGAAAATTGTTTGTATTTTCGATCATACTTTGCCTGTGATGATGTGGTTATTAAATAAGATTCTGAAATCCTATTTTATCTCTGATTTCAAATATATGGCTCGACTTTGATTGGTGTATTTATCTTTAGTTTCCACGCCATGATTCAGTTTCCTTGCGCGATTGCAGGAACAAATTTTAGGAAATTTAGTTGCCCCTTTTTTCATTTCGATTGCTTGTCCCATATATGAATTCTGGAATGCTTAACTGAGTGATTGCAAACTTCACAAGTATGAAATGTTGAGTATTTAGCACTTGCCAAAATTAAACCTGTAATTCAAAAACTAATTTCCAATATTGTTCTTCACTGATTTTTCTTTGGTCCACTCTGTGATTACAAAACTGGAAAACAAATTGTCAACATGCCAAAAATATTTTTCTTCATTTCTGTAAAGAATATTCTACATGCTTTGAAATATGTAGAATTGTTTTGTTGCCTTATGAAAATGAATTAAAGCCTGAATCCTATATATAAAACTTGATTTGTGATTTTCTAGCTTGAATTCTAATTTGCACTTGCCAAAAATATATATTTTTGGAAACATAATTAAAAATGATTTCTTGCTTTGGCAAAGATTTTGCCATAATATAAAAACTGCTTGGAGTTTTCGTTTGAGGTTGTATTCATGCATAAGTTGATTTGCGAATTCTTTCCTTGTGAATTACTGCTGCCATATCTGCAGCTCCATTTTCATGCAAGCTATACCCAGACTTATTTCACATTTATGTAGAAAACATACCATATATGCTTTGCCACTTCTATTGCTAAAACTGGAAATCTGCCTCTCTTGATTACTGCCATTCATCTTGTCTTGATGTATTTGCTGTTCTTGAACATGCTGCTATGTGGACTATGTTATGCCATCACCTATATAACAGGAACTGCTCTTGTGTATATCACGCCCATATACACCTTCCAAACTTGCTTATGTTTGAGCATTGCTTAACTTATCACTGTTGAAAAACTGGCTCGACCACTTTCTTTAGTACTATGTAGTTCACTTTTGTCCTTGTTAAAAACACTAGACATGTCCATGCAAGCTGCACAAACTCTCATGGTTTTGTTAGGTAAATTTGCTCCTGGATTTTATGCTTATGTACTATCCATCCACTTATGATTTTGCTGAACCATGATATGTCTTTGAACCTGCTCTTGTAATCTCGGCTACACCATGTTGCTTTGTCTTGTATGCCACATATAGTTGCTTGCTGCCTTATATCCATGTATGTTTCATTGACATGTCATGCATTATGCTGAAACTCATGCACTTTGAAAAACATGTAGACTCCACCATTAAGAAACTGTCGAACCATGTTGAGTCTGCCACATCACCTTGTGGTCTTTACAGTTCATGTTTGCTCACCCATATATAGTTGCATCATTGTTTTGCTGAAAAACATTTTGACTTGACTTGTCTTGACCGTGGCTTGAAATTGCTTTGCTCGATTTCACTACTCTACTGACCATATTGACATGAATGTATACATATACGTATATATACATGTAACTATGTATATATATATATATATCTGTGTGTGTGTGTATATACGTGTCTATTCGAATATATATCAGAAGACCGCTACACTGTGTTGTGGCTGTTCAGAATCAACTGGTTCTAATCAGCAAACCGGTGTAGTGTGTTAACGCTGATTAGTGGAAACCAGAAATATATACATATCAGATCAAGTCATGAAAAATGATGAGAAACACACCAAAATTCTGAGGCAAATAAAATTTTAAAAAATAAAATTTATATTCGCGTGTATTCTATTTTATTCATGTTGCAGTGTACTGTGTGTGTTTCTTTTTTATTTGACAGGTAAGCAGAAGATGACTGGACCGGCAGTGAAGTGCTATGAAGACAGAAGACTGAAGAGACAATGTTGGTGAATGTATAAAACTCTGTATGAATGTGTTTAAAAAAATCTGTATATTGAAATGTAAACTAAGTGAATGTATGAGTGTTTTAGTGAGGTGCTGTGTATATATATGAATTGTACTGATGTTTGTAATAAACAAGTTTGACTGAAATAAAATATTACTTTATTGTTGTCAAACGAACTTTTCTATTTTATTCTGTTTATTTATAAGTACAATATTTTGTGAATGTATATGAAATGTGATGTGTTCAAATAGTGGAGTTATAAATAGTTGTACTGTTTGAATATTTGAAATAAAATATTCTATTTAAATAAAATACTGTATGAATATATGAATGTCTGTATAGTCATATTCTATTTAAACATAAATATTATATTTGTGTCTGTGATGTATATATAGAACAGTATAGTAACAAAAAAATTTAAAATAATATTTATATGGTTGTTATCCTCAAACGAAAATCATATAATTATGTATACAACTACGTTATATACAACAGATAGTGTTAAGACCAACTTAGCCAATAATATATAAGTGGATAGGGTTAAGACCAGCTTAACCAAATGTATATATTGATCTGATAAGCGGATAGGGTTAAGATAATCTTAACCAATAACACATGTTGATTTTATAAGTGGGTAACATGGGTGATATGTGGGAAATAATTATAAACACTTAACCAAGTGGAAACATGTAAGAAGACATGAATAAGAGGAGGTTAAGTGGGAAATCCTAATGGGGACCAAGCATAGGTGGAAAGCTTGTGTCAGGTGTGGGGACCCTTTTCAACCAGTAACCCATTTAGTGTCTATGTGAGCTCAATCTAGATCGAGGACGGGACACGCTTACTGGGTTTGATTGTAAGAGGTCAAAACGGGTTAGCGGTGGCAACCCAAGTCCAACGGGGTCATGTGCGTGCGTGGGCCCGGGCTAGTAGGTAAGACATTATCTCATTGTGTAGGTATAAGCTGTGCATCTTTAGTGGTATCGGATTGCCACTTTGGGGAGTGATACACCTCACTGCGGGACCAGCACAGGTATTTATGAGTTAGGGAGCCGATTGAATAGGGAAGGTAGTGGGTACGACTAGCGGAGATAGGAGCAGGCGACACCTATGAAGACTGCTAGGAGTCCAACTACCATATTATGAATAAATGTTGTAATTAGAATGGGGAGGGTAGTGGGTACAACTAGTGGAGATAGGAGCAGGCGGCACCTATGAAGATAACTAAGGGTACACGAAACTACCATTATTATTATTTTGTTCAGTAGGCGGGATCAACTTTTAGGGTGATTAGTATTGGTGCAGTATAGTAATTATCCTATAGTAATTAGGAGTGCGATTAACGCCAACATATTTCTCTTGTTTGTTTTGTCTTGCCCATTTGCTTCAGAGCCATTCCTTGTTTTACCAGTTTATGCCTTATCCTAATTACTTTAATAATTATATTGTTAAAGTTATTGGACTCGCCAGACTTTATGTCTGACCCCTTTGTTTTCGCCTCTTTTCTTCCTCCCCCCCCCGATTCTCAGGGTAGGACTAGTGCTAGCGGAGCTTGATTTGGATCTTTCTCTCTCTTTGGAAGTGCTTGGATTGCTGAAAGTAAAGTTCAGCTTATCTCTTTTATGGCTACTTATGTTGGGGTTATGCTTTTTACTTTATGTACTCAGAAAATAATTTTTCAAGATGGATATTAAGTGTACTTGGTTTGTTGGTTTTTGATGTTGTTGTAACCAAACTATTTTTCCACTGCAATAAAAGTTTTTTTAATTTTTCAAGTGCTAATATATGTATCTATCTTGTTATATTCTGTTCTATACACCAATAATACTCCATGAAAGTTAATGCATTCCCCTTGAGAGTGACATTAATGGACGTGGGGTGTTACACGTGGTATCAGAGTTAAAGGTTACAAGAACAAATAAGAGATTTTGAAAAACTATTTTTCAAAAGTATTTTATAAAGAAATACTTTCAAAAATACGTTTTGAGGAGAGTATTTTTAAGAGAAACGTTTATTTTGAAAAACATAACCCCCAAGAGCCATTTATCTTTCCTTCGATTCCCCGTTTTAAATCTCTTCCTCTTTCCTTTTTGAATTTCTTCCTCCACGTATAGACATTTTTTCTAAGATATGTAAGAAATTCCATACGGTGGGCGGAAAACCGCTTCATGGGACTGGGACGTCCGTCAAAGCTAGAAGGAAGTGGAGGACTTGTTAGTACCTTTAAGATGGACGATGAGAGGAAGGTTCAATTAGCCACTTGGTTAATGAAGGACGAAGCCTCATTTTGGTAGGAAGTCACGAATGGAGAATGTGCAGGAGAGACATGGATTGGACACACGATAAGGAAGTAGATCCAAAGAAAGGCAGTAAGGATAATAAGGGGCCAAGAGAAAAGGAAGAGCCACACTTGTGAAATACCTGACTACTTAAATAAAGACGTTAGAAAGAAGAAGAAGGCCAGTTGTTATCGTTATGAAGAAACAGGACATCTTATTAGGATCGTCCAAAGAAGCAAAAGGCAAAGGTAATGACAAAGTATAGGATCTTCTGGAGGGCAGACGCGTTCCCTGACGTCTGGCATACTTGATAGAGGTAGAAATATCATGGTCAGAAGTTTGGTTTTTCTTTTTGATCATCATGTTCAAACCTTGTTTGAATTATGGCACTTCACACTCGTTTGTATCTGCTTCATTAGTTGAAACACTACACCTAAATACTAGTCTAGTTACAGATCCCATAGTAGTCTCAAATCCTATTGGCGGTTCGGCTCATCTTTCGATTGTTTGTCGGGATTTGAGAGTGTCTATCTTGGGCATTGGATTTGAATGCAACACCTTCGTTCTTGGCTTCATGGGCTATGACTTGATTCTAGGCATGGATTGGCTAGCCAGAGACGGTGCCATCCTAGACTGTGAAAGAAGGGAAGTTAGATTGTTGACTCATTGTGGAAAGACCCTTGATATTTCTTGTGACCCTAGAGGTCCGGTGATGCTCAACTACCTAAAATCTCTTGACGCGTCCAATGATGATTTGGAATCTGTTCGTGTGGTCTGTGAATATGGTGACGTCTTCGATGAAGTTTGGGTTTTACCCTCGAGGCGTGAGATAGACTTTCGTATATACCTAGTAGATAATGCAAAGCTAGTTGCATTACCAGTGCGCCACATGGCTCCGAGGGAGAGAAGAGAACTCGGTGAGCAAGTGAAAGAGTTGTTTGAGAAAGGGCTCATAAGAAGAAGCATTCTGGAATGGGGTACTCCAGTTGTTTTTGCTACAAAGGCTGATGGTTCACTTAGATTGTGCATGGGCTATAGAGAGCTGAATAAGCTCATGAAGAAGAACATACACCCATTGCTGAGGATAGACGATTTGTTCGATCAGTTGGTTGGTGCTTCAGTTTTCTCGCAATTGGATTTGGCTATAGGATTACATCAGCTAAAAGTGGCTGAAGATAGCATAGATAAGACTGCATTTAGAACTACTGACGGTTTCTTCGAGTGGCTCGTCATACCTTTTGGTGTGATGAACGCACCCATATATTTCGTTGACTTGTTGAGTAGGGTGTACAGGGAGTTTCTAAACAAGTTCAAGGTAGTGTTTATGGATGATATCTTGATTTTCTCTAGAAGCAAGGAAGAATATGCCCTACATCTTAGGGAAGTCTTAGAAACCCTTTGAGCACATCAACTCGAAGCTAAGTTCTCCAAATATCATTTTTGGAAGAAGGAGGTATGGTTCTTAGGACACATGGTCTCTAAGGAAGGAATAGCAGTAGATCCTACAAGGTGGTGGCAATCCAAGATTGGAAGGTTACTAGAAAAGCAACGAAAGTAAGAAGTTTTCTAGGGTAGACGGGCTACTATAGGAAGTTCGTTAAGGACTTTGCGAAGATATCAGCCCCAGTTTTGACTTTGCTAGATGGGAGTAAACCGTTCACAATACATATATCGATGCTTGCGGGATAGGGCTTGGAGCAGTTTTCGATGCAAGAGGAAAAGGTGATATGCAAAAGGCGGTGAGTACGAGCATCGCTTATCATCCGAGGACGGATGGACGGACAGAAAGGGGTGAATAGAGTCCTTAAAGATCTTTTGAGGTTATGTGTCCTAGACTTTGAAGGGACATGAGAAGAGGCAACTAGCTTAGTGATGCTCATGACATGTTTCACGTATCGCATTTGCGGAAGTGTTACAGGATACAGCGGAAGTAGTGGAGCCGAGCATGCTTAGAGAAGTGGAAGTAGACTGAGATGGCACGATTAGACAAGCTCCTACATGCATCCTTGGGTTGGAGGTATTAAAGCTACGCAACAGAGAGGTCAAGTTGGTCAAAGTGCAATAGGGAGACGATCAAGGAGACGCGACTTGGGAAACGGAAGACAAGATGCGTACGCTGTACCCTTTCCTTTTCGAGAGTACGGTTTTAATTTCTCCTTTTTCTACCGCTTTTTCTATACTTGTCCTATCGTTTAGTATGTCTTCGCGATTATATCTTCGATCTTTAGTTAGGAAAAACCCTATGGTTGTAAACATGTGTTTGAGACATGTAATGTTTGGTGGATGCAAATGGATGCAAGTGGTTGCTAGTGGTTGCTCGTGGATGCATGTACACACACATTAGGCACTAGATCGGCTCAGTCACTTTCATATTACATGTAAATATGTGTGCATATTTAAAATTAATGGATGTATAATGGTTGTGTTATCATATGAATGCTGCATTTTGATAAATGGTTGTGCACACATGTAGAAGTAATATGTATCGCATACATAATGGACGCATGGCACAATCATGATTTGCATTAGGGAGGTCAAATGAATCAGTAGACCACCTGATTTTGCATTGGGTAAGGAACATATACACACACTTTTTGCATATGTTCATACAGCATTAGAAATCTTATAAGGACAATGGATGCATGTGTTTGATGGTTGAGTAGATGGATGATTGGATGGTAGGATATACATTATTCTTGACTTGAAGAATTCAGGACGAAATCCTTTAAGGAGCGGAGAATGTAACACCCAGAATTTTTTGTGACTATTAAAAAGAACGAATTAAAGAATACTTAATTGTTAAAAGAGAATTAAAGGAAACGGGTTACGCCATTGCGTTCGTCTCGAAATTCTGCTTGGAATAGAGTCCAAGTTTTCGTAAATCGGACTTCGTATGAGGAAGTTATGACCCTCAGAAGTTTTAGTAATTTAAATAAGTTAAAAACAGTTCAGATCAAAATTCAAACGAGGAAGCAGGCTGGGCAGGATTTCTACCGCCCTAGGCCAGGTCGACCAGGGGGCCGACTAGGGGTCGACCTCCGCTATACAGGTCGACCAGGGGGTCGACCTGTGGGTCGACCTGGAGGTCGACCTACCCCCCGGAGCAGATCTAAAATGAGACGATCTTGACTTGTTGCTGAGTCTTTTTTGACTTGTTGATGAGTCACTAGGGCATATGTGGCAATTCTGGATAACTCTATCTAGCCTGGACGGTTGTGATTGCTCCTATGATAATCTAACGGCTTCTATTGATTTAAACTTCTATAAAAACATGCATAGACTCAATCCGTAAACCTAAACTAAATTAGTCTCTTGGCCTCCATGCTGCTGCTAGAATAGTTCTTCTTCCTAAAGCTTAGGAATTGCAAGTCAGAATTCTAATACAAATGACAAACGAATTATTCTCTTCTTAATCCGTCTTTGTGAGTACAATTTCTTTCACAAAATAATTAATAAATTAATTATGATGATTTATAATTTGGATTATGAGAACATGTCTGTTGAATCATGTGATGTTATTTAACTTTGTTATCGTCTGTTGGTGAACATATGACAGTCTTATTAACTTATGTTGGTAGATCTATTTCATATGTCCAATCACGTATGTTTAACTTGATTCATTTTATAACATCAGTTTATATGCAAGTTTGGGATGTATATCATATGCTAGTTTGTACGTGAATCTTATGCAAGTCCGTTTCTAAATATGCTAGTTTGTACGTGAATCTTATGCAAGTCTGTATGCGAATTATACACAAGTTTATATGTGAATCAAGTATATACATATGCTAGTTTATATGCAAAATGTGTGATATTAGCTTACATGTTTAATTCGTGATGTTGGTTCATATGTCTAAACACATATGCTAGATTTGATTCATTTTGTGACATTTACATGTATAAATCAAATGCAAGTGTAAAGGTAAACTTAATTTACATGTCTTAATTATATATGCAAGTTTATATATAAGTTTGATGTGAATCATATGCTAGTTTATATGTAAGATTGTATGTGAATCATATGTAAGTCTTAATTTACATGTCTAAATTGCATATGCAAGTTTAATACAAGTTTGTATGTAGATAATATGCAAGTTTATGCGAAAACCATGTTCATATATGCAAGTTCACCTTTATGTGTATAGATCTATGCAAATCATATCTTATATAATTTGATTCATGCCTGTTGTAGTTTATGCAAATTATGCCTATTGCATATGCAAGTTATTGATTATGCAAATTTATGATTATATAAATTATGATCACGCAAGTTTTGATCCATGCTAGCCTTTTTTTTATTTGCAAGTTAGATTTTATTTTTACGTGTTATGCAAGTTGTTATATTTTTGTGAGTTAGGCTATTTGCTAGCCTACGTATTATATGTACTACACGTACGAACAACGTGGGGGCAATGGGAAAATATTAAATATTAATATTGTGAAAATTAGCATAAAATGGCTTAAAAACATATAATAAATTTGAGGCATTAATTGGCCTAATTTATATGCACAGAAATTATGGACATAATTAGGTGACAATTATGGACATAGATTAATTTGGAAGTTATTGACAATTTGAAATAGGGATATTAATTCAATTTGGGTTTGAATAAATTAAGTGCATAATAAATGCCTGAGACACGAGGTTAGACTCGTTTGTGTATAAGGCTGCCTGGAACTGCCCGGCACATCCAGCAACCACAAACGGTAGTCTAATGTGAGAGCTCAAAGGCATAAATTAAATGAGTAATAAATGCCTAAGACACGAGGTTAGACTCGTTTGTGGTATAAGACTGCCCGGACCCACCCGGCACATCCAACAACCACAAAAGGCAGTCCAATGTGAGAGGTCGTAGGCATAATTAAAAGATGCTTAGACACGAGGTTAAGTCTGGCTTGTGGTGGAAGTCTGCCCGCAACCTCTCGGCATATCCAGCCGCCACAAGTAATCGACTTAATGTGAGAGGTCTGTGCATTAATAATTAATTAATGTTGATCAAAGACAAATAAGAATGACAAACAGAAGTTTGGTTGAGTTGAGTAATTCTCTGAGTACCAATCTGATGTTGATTTCGGTCTTCGGGGTTGATACTTAGGGAGTTATTCTCTTAACCGGTGTATTTGTGAACTAAGATGTAATTAATCATAAATTAAGTAAAACATGTTATACGATATATATATATATATATATATATATATGTAAGTGGATAGGGTTAAGACCAGCTTAACCAATAATATATTAATCTGATAAGTGAATAGGGTTAAGGCAAACTTAACCAATAATATATATTAATCTGATAAGTGGATAGGGTTAAGACAAACTTAATCCATAATATATATTGATCTGATAAGTGGATAGGGTTAAGACCAGCTTAACCAATAATATATAAGTGGATAGGGTTAAGACCAACCTAACCAACAATATATAAGTGGATAGGGTTAAGACCAGCTTAACCAAATGTATATATATTTATCTAATAAGCAGACAGGGTGAAGATAAGCTTAACCAATAACACATGTTGATTTGTTAAGTGGGTAACATGGGTGACATGTGGGATATAATTATAAACACTTAACCAAGTTGAAACATGTAAGAAGACATGAATAAGAGGGGGGATTAAGTGGGAAAACCTAGTGGGAACCAAGCATAAGTGGAAAGCTTGTGTCAAGTGTGGGGACCCTTTTCAACCAATAACCCATTTAATATCTAAGTGAGCTCGATCTAGATCTAGGATGGGACATGCTTACTTGGTTTGATTGTAAGAGGTCAAAATGGGTTAGCGGTGGCAACGCAAGTCCAACGGGGTCATGTGCGTGCATGGGCCCGGGCTGGTAGGTAAGACGTCGTAGCATTGTGTAGGTATAAGCCATGCATTTTAGTGGTATTGGGTTGCCACTTTGGGGAGTGATAAACCACACTATGGGACCAGCACGGGTATCTACGAGTTAGGGAACCGATCGAATAGGGAAGGTAGTGGGTACGACTAGCGGAGATAGGAGCAGGCGACATCTATGAAGATAGCTAGGAGTTCAACTACCATATTATGAATAAATGTTGTAATTAGAATGCGGAGGGTAGTAGGTACAACTAGTGGAGATAGGAGCAGGCGGGCACCTATAAAGACAGCTAGGGGTACACAAAACTGCCATTATTATTATTTTGTTCAGTAGGTGGGATCAACTTTTATGGTGGCTGGTATTGGTGCAGTATAGTAATTATCCTACAGTGATTAGGAGCGCGATTAACGCCAGCATATTTCTCTTGTTTGTTTTGTCTTGCCCATTTGTTTCACAGTCATTCCTTGTTTTACCAGTTTATGCCTTATCCTAATTACTTTATTATTATATTATTAAAGTTATTGGAATCGCCAGACTTTATGTCTGACCCCCTTTGTTTTCACCTCTTTTCTTCCTCCCCCCCACCTTCCCAGGTTCTCTGGAAGGGACTAGTGCTAGTGGAGCATGATTTAGGTCTTTCTCTCTCTTTGGAAGTGCTTGGATTGCTGAAAGAAAAGTTCAGCTTCTCTTTTATGGCTACCTATGTTGGGGTTATGCTTCTTAATATATGTACTCAAAAAATAATTTGTCAAGATGGATATTAAGTGTACTTGGTTTTATTGTTGGTTTTTGATGTTGTTGTAATCAAACTATTTCTCCGCTGCAGTAAAAGTTGTTTTAATTTTTCAAGTACCAATATATGTATCTATCTTGTTATATTCTGTTCTATACACCAATAATACTCCATGAAAGTTAATGCATTCCCCTTGAGAGTGACATTAATGGACGTGGGGTGTTACAAGCTATGTTTGCACATTATATGATTTCAGATTTGTTTACATGTGTAAACAATGCTGGAAAAATGATCAAAGCTTGTTTGATTCGTGTGTGTTAAAGTCATGACTATGTCAATTTTATGAAAGAAATCAAATTTACCGAATTCTAATAAGTAATGCAATTTTTAATCAAATTGGCTTTAGTGAAATCCGTTTGTAAGAAAATTACATAAGACAAAATTATCTAATTTTAATCTTTATATTAGAGAATAAAATCAGAACACTTGACTTTAAATTTTGATATTTGTTCAAAATAGTTTGTTTAATCATTGAACATGAATAAAAGATACATTCAAAACTTATATGGTTTTTTATTCACATTACATTGACAAAGACCGGAATTAGTTCAAGCCATTTACTTGAGTGTATGGAAATTTGTTATTCAATAAATTTTGTACATGATATAATTTTATCTGCATGCATTGACATGAAAAGATGCATATGGACATTTGATTTTATATTGTTTATTTAGATTATAGTATAAAATATTAAGTTTTTTTTAGATTATTTTATATATTGCTGCAAAATGTTTGTACAAGAAAAATACATTCCTCCTATAAAAATGTATCAGTGTTAAAATGCCTATGAGTTCAAGAAGAATAGCACAATACATGATTGTATGCAAATATACATATGAAGAAGCTACATTTTGCAAAATTATTACTTTGATCAAAGATTTAGATCTCGTGTATTTGATTTCACGTATGGTCGATGGCCTTGAAACTATAGATTCCAGAATTGTTGATTGATGTTGTGACGGCCCGCCCCGCACCAGCCGACATTTCCTCCGAAGGTGCGCTGTACACATGCCCGACTAGCACGGAACGGTCGCCAAAGAGCAAAATGAAGAGAATGGACTAATAAAGAACCTATAGAATGTCTCACAGCGCATGAGATAAAATATAATAATAACATACTTGACATAAAACAGGCGAGACAGTGCTTAAGCTGAAACTAAACATCATAGCAGCGGAAAATCCAAATACAGGTTATGTTCCACATCATCATTATTACAACTTTAAAAATGTCTCTAAAGTAAAAGAAAGGAAGGGTACACTACTAATGCCCAAAGTAGTGACCAGCAGCGACACAGGGAGAATATCTATATATCATACGAGGAAGCCTCCTGCTCGTCTCTGGTACAACTACTCGTGCATACCACTAACCTGTCTCTAGTATGCTCGTGAGAGCACCCAGAGCAATAAGAAGAGACATGAAACTCTGGGTCAGACAAAAAGTCTGGTATGAGCGATAAGCAGCTAAACAGAACAATAACAGGTATACTAAACCATACCTGAACCTGGACCTGCAACCAAAGAGTTAGCACTACATACCGTACAATACTCTATGGTGCCACTAACATATGGTGTAAAGAATACGGGGGTGGGGGTGTGCATGTCATAATGATGGCAAACAAATAAAACATAGCGACCATCCTTACATCTCTCACTCAGTGCATAAAGCATACGATGTCCACCTCTGTCAATCACTAGACCCATCAAAGTAGTGACGGAGTTCGACTTGTACAACTACTGCTACTACCAAGCTTACCCCATGGAGTCATGACCAAATCTTTACAAATGACCCCACTTCATTGGTCTATAGCTCTTTAGTCATACCTAGGCCAATATGGCCCTGAATCCGTTTACGTACCACCCATACATAGTGATCCTAAGTCATAGACATCGACAACCCCTTAGAAAACGTCCCGCAGCAAAGCCCAATCATGAAGTTAACTCGTTGGTTTCCAACTGGATCCTGAGTACAAACTTCCCACTTGGACTACCTTTGCATCTCGGGTTTTGGTCTTCTCCTCCGGATCTGTCTTCATTCAGTTCATAGCTCATGCCTCACGTTCAAGCTTCCTGGTTCAATCCGTGGTCACCACCCTTGCTCGGGTCGGGTCGTGCTCACCCGGCGGATCGGGTCGTGCTCACCCATCGGATCGGGTCGGGTGCTTCTAGTTCAAGTCGTCGTGCTTGCTCCAGTTCAGGTCGTGACTTCGGGTCGGGTCGTGAGTTCCATTCTGGTTCGTGACCATGCTTGTCCCGTGAAGGATCGTGATTTCCATTCCAACTCGACTCGTGGCGGTCCCTGCTCCAGCTCATGACTCGAGATCATGACTCAAACTCCAGGTCGGCTCGTGGTGGCATACTGACTCGTGAAAGGTGAGGCGCTCCACGATCGGGTCGGGTCGGGGTAAGGAGGGCGATCCGATCCGGGTCCTGCTCATTTTCCTACAACTCTTCCAGAGACTGTTTTACGCCATACGACGACGTTTTGAACCAATCTAACTTTTCTAATCAATCATAAAGCATACCATACAGTCATAACAACACATAGAACTGACCATAAACACCAAAACAAATAATTCGATAGGTTAAAACGAATCAAACATAGCCAAAACTCCATATTTGCCCTTAAGAAAATTTAAGAAAATCTAATGATATGATTAGCAAAACTTAACCAAATTAACCCAAACTTTTAACTGAGATCTAAAACATCATTTCGAATGTTATAAATATTTTTCCAGAATTTATTAATATATAAATTCGCTAGTCAACACTAATTACCCTTAATTAACCATAATTAGTGAGAAACTTTGCAAATCACTCTCCTTTGCCACAAATAAAACTCAGATCTAAAACGAATCTCTGTTTGGCACGAATACGGATGTCTAACAGCAGCTCTAACCTTGCTTTGGTGTTATCTCTCTTTAATTTGATGTTGCTAAGCCTAATCTTCAATTAGAAAGTGGTTTAGAGGTGTTTTAGATGTTGGAGGTCATTACTACGTTCCAAGAATGAAAGTGGCGGCTGAAAGAAATGTTTTCTAACCCTAATCAGGCCCTATACATCCCTAATCCCGAAATTGGTTATGGGTCCACTCACTAACAACCCAAATTAGGCCCGATTAAGCTGTTTTTCGCCTTTCAAACCTTGTTTCAGCCATATCTCCCAAACAATAAGTCCGTTTTTCACATGTGACCACTCTACGGAAAGGTAAACCATAATATGGAGCCAATGGAAGTGGTTTTAGGTCAAAATTCCTTTCCAGTCAAAAGTTATGGCAAAAACAAGATCAGCTAGGGGAAAAACGGTCATTTAAAAATAAAAAAAAATCGTGAACACGGGAAATGACCCCACTAGTCGTCTCCCAAAGTTACATGACCACATGACTTCATATGTGAAAGAAATAAATATTCTATGATCCTTCGATGCGTAGAATGCGGGTCGTTAGACTCTCCCCCCTTAAGAAATTTCGTCCCCGAAATTCCTTAACCCAAAACATACAAAGGATCCCGCATGCCTATCAGCCATATACAACCATCAAACATGCAAAACAAACCTATCGGAGCATGCGGAAAGACTAAATCGAAATTGTAATCTTATAAGGCAAAGAGTTATGGATACGTGTTCCTAATGCTCATCTATCTCCCAAGTGCAGTCATTCTCATTCTCACCCCACTGAATTTTGACTAATTTCACCGCCTTCCTTCGAAGTGGCTTCGTATCATTCCCAACAATACGCATAGGCCTGCGGTTCCCAACCGCCTCGTGTTCAACTTCGATATCATCCAACTGATCAGGTGAAATAGTCACATTTTGGGTCGTGTACGAACTTCCTTAATTGGGAAACATGAAATACATTGTGAACTCCTGCCATCTTGTCTGGTAATTCAACTTTATATGCCAAATTCCCAATTTGCTCGAGAACTGGGAATGGTCGAACAAATCTTGGTGTTAACTTGCCTCTCCTGCCAAATAATATCACGCTCTCAACAGAGAAATCTTGAAAAACACCAAGTCGCCAATGGAGAACTTTAATTCTCTTCTCCTCTTATTGGCATAACTCTTCTGCCTATCTTGGGCAGTCTTCATTCGCTGTTGGATAACCTTAATCTTAGCTGAAGTTTCTCTTATCACATCTGGTCCAAGCGCAAACTTCTCACCAGTTTCTAACCAACATGACGATGAATTGCATAGTCTTCCGTACAAAGCTTCAAATAGAGCCATACCAATACCGGATTGATAACTATTATTACATGCAAACTCTACTAGGTGTAGATGGTCATCCCATGATCCACCAAAGTTTAATATGCAAGCTCTCAAGAGATCCTCTAATACTCGATTCACCCTCTCTGTCTGTCCGTAGGTTTGAGGATGATACGCGACATTGAGATGTAATTCTGATCCTAACGTCCCTTGTAAGCTCTTCCAAAATCCACTAGTGAACAACGGATCTCGGTCACTCACATTGCCTTTGGGTATTCCATGAAATCTCACTACCCATTTCATATATATAGCTTAGCTAACTTAGTTGCCATTATATTCGACTTAACGGGTATAAATCTTGCACTCTTGGTCAATCGGTCCACAATCACCCAAATGCTATCATGGCCCGACCTAGTCCTTGGTAACCCATCAATGAAATCCATTGAGACTTGTTCCCATTTCCATTCTGGAACTTCTAATAGTTGCAACAAACCACTAGGCTTCTTTTGCTCAGCTTTAACTAGCTAGCCATTCATACATTTGGATATAAACTTCCCAACGTCTCTTTTCATCCCTTCCCAGTAGTATGTCTGCTTCATGTCTCGATACATCTTGTTACGACCGGGATGTATAGTCAGTTTTGAGCGATGACATTCCTTAAGCACTTCATCTCTCAATCCATTGACATTGGGTGCAACTAGTCTTCCATTCTTTCCAAGCCATCTATCTCGATCAAGCCCATACTTGCTCATCTCTCCGTCAATTCCCATCTCTAACTTTGAGATGATTTCCAATAGGTTAGGATCGTTCCACTGACTGGAACCAATCTGCTCAATCAAAGTGGGTTTGATCTTCAAACTTGCTAAAATTTCTGAATCCATTTCGCACTTTGGTCTAAAATCATACCCAGCGATGTACTCCAGTTGCTTCCACTCTAGAAACATAGCCCCTAAACTGGCATGTCTTTTACTCAATGCATCATCCAACGCATTGCCCTTTCCTTATGTATATGCGATGTCGAATTCATAGGAAGCCAAGAATTCTAATCATCTTTGCTGTCGGAGATTTAGATCCTTCCGAGAGAAGAGATACTTTAATGATTTATGATCGGTAAACAACACAAATCTTTCTCCCGAAAGATAATGTCTCCACATCTTTAATGCAAATACTATCGCTGCTAATTTCAAGTCATGGGTAGGTTATCTTTTCTCGTGCGGTTTCAGTTGCCGACTTGCATAAGCTACAATCCTACCTCCTTGCATCAATACAGCACCTAGTCCGGTACCACATGCATTTGTGTATACCGTCATCTCTTCATTCCCCTTAGGAATACTAACACTGGTGCACATGTCAACTTGTCCTTTAGACTCTTGAATGCATTCTCGCACTTTTCGTCCCAGACGAAAGCTTGATTCTTCTTGGTTAACTGAGTCAATGGTGCTGCTATCTTGGAGAAGTCATGAATAAACTTACGATAATATATAGCTAATCCCAAGAAACTTCGTACGTCCGTTGCATTCTTGGGCGTAGAACAATCTTGTACCGTAGCCACCTTCGCAGGGTCCACGGCAATACCATTCTCTAAAACAAGATGGCCCAAGAATCTCACTTCCCTTCTCCAGAAGTGACACTTAGAAAACTTTGCTTTCAATTGGTGTTTTCTCAACACCTCCATCACTATTCTTAAATGTTCGTTGTGTTCTTCCTCTGTCCTCGAGTAGACCAAAATATCATCCACGAACACAAGGACAAACTTATTCAATTGATCTCTGAATACCCTATTCATAAGATCCACAAAATATGCTGGTGCATTGGTCAACCCGAATGGCATGACCAACCACTCATAAAATACATACGGCGTCCGAAATGCCGTTTTAGCTATACTCTCAGCTTCCACTCTAAGCTGATGAAAACCTATCGCGAAGTCCAACTGAGAAAACACTCTTGCTCCACTCAACTGATCAAACAAATCATCTATCTGTAGAAGAGGATACTTATTCTTCCTCGTCACTTTATTCTACTCGCGATAGTCTACACACAAACGAAGGGAACCATTTGCCTTGGTAGCAAACACAACTGGTGCTCCCCATTCAGAAACACTCCTTCTGATAAATCCCTTCTTCAAAAGATCGCTGACTTGCACCCCCGAGCTCTCGCTACTCCCTTGGTGCCATACGACGAAGTGGCATCACTATAGGTCTGGCATCTTTCACTAAATCAATACGGAACTCAATCTCTCGGTCTGGTGGAAGCCCGGTCACTTCGTCGAAGACGTCCGGATACTGGCCAACCACGGGCAAACCTGACAACTCACCATGCGGGATGTCGAGGGAATTTAGAAAACTAGCCATTACCCCATCACTAGGTAGACCACCAAACACTACCATCCACTCATCATCCGCTCTAGCTGTCACAAAAAAGCCCTCACAGTCTACCACCACCCCGTATCTTTGGAGCCAATTGACTCCCAAAATAATGCCAAACCCAGTAAAGCCCAAAACAAAGCAATCACAAACAAACATGCATCCATGACTCGATAAGACCACATTACGACAAATCATGCTAAGGTTGGTCGAACCACCAATCGGGTTCGTCACTACTAAAGGTCTATCGACAATCTTGGGCTCCAATCCCAACCTATCTATCAGGTCACTAGATATGAAAGAACTGGAAGCTCCAGTATCAAACAGAACTCTAACAGGAACATCATAAACAGAAAGCATACCTTGAATAACGACATTCTTTCCCTTCTCCACCGCAGTTGGGGCATTCGACGAAGAAGGAATAACATTAAGGGCATATGCTTACACCATTTTCTTTTCTTTAGGGGGTTGTGGACACTTGTCCTTGTAATGTCCCACTTGGCCACAATTGAAGCACTTCCTGTCTGCTGGCTTCGCTCGACAATTACTAGCATAGTGGCCCTTCTTGCCACAGCTAAAGCACTTAACATCTTTCTTCTTCTTCTGGCCATCGTTAGCTTGGTTCTGCTTCCTCTTATTCTGAGAACCATTCTTGCCTCCACCGATTGCTTGCGGTTTTGGCTCCTCTGCAGATTCTACCTCAGTCTTCGACTTAGGGTAAAGACTTTCTGATCTCAAAGCTTTCCCCACAATCGATTCAAACGTCTCATCGATGTGGTCAATAAGCCTTTCCCCCAAGAATCCATCCAAGCTAGTTATGAACTTCTCGTTCTTCTTCTCAGCAGTATCTATTAGGGATAACCCATATTTCGACAAAGGGTCGAATTTAGCAATATACTCTGAGACAGCTCTGCCATTCTGCTTGAGTTCCAAGAATTTCTTAAACATCACTAACTTCTGAGCAGCTGGAATGAACTTATCACTAAAGTGAGCCTTAAACTGACCCAGACTAATCTGATCCTCGGGAGTAGCTGCCTTTATAGCATTCCACCAATTCATTGCTCGTCCTTGCAGCTGACGTGATACTAGCCTTCTCTTCATCGCATCCTCGATACCCAAGGCTTCGAAGATTTTCTCACAGCTATCCAACCAATCCTGAACATCCATAGCTGACTCCGTTCCGTGGAACGGCTTCCCACCAAGACTAGTATAGTCCTTATTAACCTTGGCGAAATCGGCCCTAGGCGCCTGCACTATTGGACCACCTCCATTACCAACATTGGGAGCTGCCCTCTGCACACCCCTAAGCATCTCTCTCATGAGGTCAGTAAACATTGTCCTCATCTCAGCAACATTCCCATTATTGGCTCCCGTACCGGTAACCCTTGCCTATCGGCTCATCGTTCAATTTGTAAAGAGAAACGATTAACCATCCTCTTTGTGGTGTCAGTGCAGTGCAACTTCATCCTTAGCTATACTAATAGTATATTTATATATATATATATAACTTTTAAAAACCAAAATAGTCACAAATACGTGCTCTCATATACATATACTAACTCTCCCTAGTGACTTTCCCTAGGTTAACTATGCAACCTAGAGCTCTGATACCAAGTGTGACGGCCCGCCCCGCACCAGCCGGCATTTCCTCCGAAGGTGGGCTGTACACATGCCCAACTAACACAGAACGGTCGCCAAAGAGAAAAAAAGAAGAGAATGGACTAATAAAGAACTTGTAGAATGTCTCACAGTGCATGGGATAAAATATAATAACAAAATACTTGACATAAAACAGGCGAGACAGTGCATAAGCTGAAAACTAAACATCATAGCAGCGGAAAATCCAAATACAGGTTATGTTCCACATCATCATTATTACAACTTTAAAAATGTCTCTAAAGTAAAAGAAAGGAAGGGTACACTACTAATGCCCAAAGTAGTGACCAGCAGCGACACAGGGAGAATATCTATATATCATACGTGGAAGCCTCCTGCATGTCTCCGGTACAACTACTTGTGCGTACCACCTAACCTGTCTCTAGTCTGCTCGTAAGAGCAACCAGAGTAATAAAAAGAGACACAGAACTCTGGGTCAGACAAAAAGTCTGGTATGAGCGATAAGCAGCTAAACAGAACAATAACAGGTATACTAAACCATACTTGAATCTGAACCTGCAACCAAAGAGTTAGCACTACATACCATACAATACTCTAAGGTGCCACTGACATATGGTGTAAAGAATACAGTGGTGGGGGTGTGCATGTCATAATGATGGTTACAAATCAAACATAGCAACCATCCTCACATCTCTCACTCAGTGCGTAAAGCATACGATGTCCACCACTGTCAATCACTAAACCCATCGAAGTAGTGACGGAGATCGACTTGTACAACTACTGCTACTACCAAGCTTACCCCATGGAGTCATGACCAAATCTTTACAAATGACCCTACTTCATTGGTCTATAGCTATTTAGTCATACCTAGGCCACTATGGCCCTGAATCCGTTCACGTACCTCCCATACATAGTGATCCAAAGTCATAGACATCGACAAACCCTTAGCACACGTCCTGCGACAAAGCCCAATCATGAAGTTAACTCATTGATTCCCAATTGGATCTTGAGTACAAACTTCCCATTTGGACTACCTTTGCATCTTGGGTTTTGGTCTTCTCCTCCGGATCGGTCTTCATTCATTTCATAGCTCATACCTCGCGTCCAAGCTTCCTAGTTCAGTCTGTGGTCACCACCCCTATTCGGTTGGGTCGTGCTCACCCATCTGATCGGGAAGTACTCACCCATCAGATCGGGTTGGGTGCTTCTAGTTCGAGTCGTCTTGCTTGCTCCAGTTCAGGTCGTGACTTTGGGTCGGGTCGTGAGTTCCATTCTGGTTCGTGACCATGCTTGGCCCGTGAGGGATCGTGATTTCCATTCCAACTCGACTCGTGGCGGTCCCTGCTCTAGCTCTTGACTCAAGATCGTGACTCAAACTCCAGGTCGGCTCGTGGTAGCATACTGACTCGTGAAAGGTGAGGCGCTCCACGATCGGGTCGGGTCGAGGTAGGGAGGGGCGATCCGATCCGGGTCCTGCTCATTTTCCTACAACTCTTCCAGCGACTATTTTACGCCATACGACGGCGTTTTCGACCAATCTAATTTTTATAATCAATCATAAAGCATACCATACAGTCATAGAAACATATAGAGCTGACCACAAACACCAAAACAAATAATTCGATAGGTTAAAAAAGATCAAACATAGCCAAAACCCCATATATTCCCTTATGCAAATTTAAGCAAATCTAATGATATGATTAGCAAAACTTAACCAAATCAACCCAAACTTCTAACAGAGGTCTAAAACATCATTTCGAATTTTATAAATATTTTTCCAGAATTTATTAATATATAAATTCGCTAATCAACACTAATTACCCTTAATTAACCATAATTAGTGAGAAACTTTGTAAATCTCTCACCTTTGCCACAAATAAAACTCATATCTGAAATGAATCTCTGTTTGGCACAAATAATGATGTCTAACAGCAGCTCTAACCTTGCTTTGGTGCTATCTCTCCTTAATTTGATGTTGCTAAGCCTGATCTTCAATTATAAAGTGGTTTAGGGTTGTTTTAGATGTTGGAGGCCATTACTAGGGTTCCAAGAATGAAAGTGGCGGCTGAAAGAAATGTTTTCTAACCCTAGTCTGCCCCTATGCATCCCTAATCCCGAAATGGGTTATGGGTCCACTAACTAACTACCCAAATTAGGCCCGGTTAAGATGTTTTTCGCCTTCCAAACCTTGTTTCAGCCATATCTCCCAAATGTTAAGTCCGTTTTTCACATGTGAACACTCTACGGAAAGTTAAACCATCATACGGAGCCAATAGAAGTGGTTTCAGGTCAAAATTCCTTTCAGTCAAAAGTTATAGCCAAAACAAGATCGGCTTGGGGCAAAACGGTCATTTAAAAATCAACAAAAATCATGAACATGGGAAATGAACCCACTAGTCGTCTCCCAAAGTTACATGACCACACAACTACGCATGTGAAAGAAATAAATATTCTATGATCCTTCGATGCGTAGAATGCGGGTCATTACAGATGTGTTTCAAAATTGAAATTGTTTCACTAGAATGATGAAATGTATTCAGTATGAAACGTAAAAATTGTTTTACAGTAAACAAATTTTATATTTGATGTATAACATGGTTATTGAACTCAATGTTAATTCTGGATATTGACACTGTTAATGTTATTAAATTCCGGAATATCAAGCTTGATCTGTTTAGATATGATAACATGTGAGAAATGTTTTAAGTTATGTATAAAAAATGTTTGATTACTAAAATAAAAGCTTGATTTTTTTGTATTGAATCATAGACTCATAGTCGAGCCTTTTGGGTTTCACATTTGCTAAAAATCACTCATGATTTATAGATAACCTGCAAACTATAATTATAAACCCAAATTATAATATATATATATACATATATTAGGATTATTTTAATTCTAGAGTTAGTCCACGTAAAACCAAAATTTCTTACTAAACTAAAACACATGCCTCTTCTATATGTTTAATGGAGATCTATCATGGATATTGACTATATAAATCTGGTAGTCAACAATATACTTTTCCAAATAAGTTTGGATCAACAGTTTTTTCATATGTTTGATGAACATGGTTAAACATAATTATTGCATACACTGGTCTACTTTGACATATATAGAGTGTTTGAGTTATTGTTATGCATCATCTTGTTACCATGTCTAATACTTTTAGTTCTGATCTGAAATTAGTCATACCATTATGTGTGTGTCTATATATATATATATATATATATATATATATATATATATATATATATATATATATATATAACATCTTATTGTGTAAAGCAATTTTGGATTGGACAAATGATATATATACATTAGGATGAAATTTGTATAAACTGGTTATACAACATATATGTTCATAAATATATGAACATGTTTTCAAGTGTATGGATAAATATGTACTAATAATTGAATCTATATGCAATTGTGTGTGTGTGTGTATATATGTATGTATGTATGTATGTACATACCACACAAATACATGATAAACAAGCGATATCAATCAACATTGCGCATGTTTATCATGTATTTGTGTGGTACGCGTGTGTGTGTGTCTATATATATATATATATATATATATATATACATATATATTCAGAGTGCAGACATGATATAAAATTGAGTATATACAAAATTATGTGTACATTTGAGATATTTATATTGCATACTTTGATGTACTATTTATGTTCAAAATTACCACTGAAATTTTGATTTGCATTTGATGCTTGAATAAAACATATATATACTGTATCTTGATACATTTATATATATTGTATTTGTCTTTGACATATACCTACAACAGTAAATATGATTTGCTGGATCTTGATTCTTGTAATATACTATGTATAAACGGTAATGATAAGATACCGCAGTTTATGTTTGAAGTATGATAAATGTATTGATCTATTTGAATTCAGATCAGTATGAATGATTCTATCTAATTTGTTTAAATTAAGACATGCATACTCATAATTTTGAACATTGCAAACTGACATGCACCCCTTGTTTATTTATGTAGGGTCAGTATGAAAGACACTTATGTATGGACATTGATGGGTATAATGATGCAAATCAGATTTGCGGTTTAAAATTTTATTTTGTTCACCTTTTGTATACATATTGCAGGCCAATGTTCATATTAATGCACAAATTCAATGCAAAAGTTGTTCTTGCATATCTGAGAGGCTTGTATGTATATTTGAAAATTAATATAAGTGTATTATACTTATATATATAATATAATTGTGTATGACACAGGTTGTGTGTGTGTGTGTGTATATATATATGTGTGTGTGTGTGTGTGTGTGTGTAAGTATGTATGTATGTATGTATAAGTGCCTGTATGATTATGTATCTTGTTTTGTATAAATATCTATATAAGAGTGTATGTACAAAATGTGGCTACAATATGTTTAGTATATTGCATGTACCTGTATATCAGATTCTGTTAATGTTTTATTTCATGTAGACCTGAGGTTTCTTGTATTACTCTAACATATGGATAGTTCCAAAAATTAAAATGGGCTTTGAAATCTGATTTCATTGGGCCTGTGTATATATAATTATGTATTAATATGATGCTATTGATATGTTTGTAGGTTTAAAGTTAAATATATATCAGGAAACGTGATATACTTCATCTAGTAAAATGGCATATATCCAAACTGTTAATGGGCGCCCACCCCCCCCCCCCACACACATATATATATATATATATATAAGTCTTTAATTATATATTAACCTTGATATATATTTAGAACTATTTGGAACAAACTGGTAAATCCGAACATCAAGTTGGATACCTTATTTATATGTTATATTTAAACATTTCCGAAAAATGTTCAAAAGAAATAGTGGTATACTTATTTTATAACATTAAATCAACATACAAGTATGTTGTACAGTATATATATATATATATATATATATATATATATATATATATATATATGATTGCGTTTATATGCAACATATATTTAATATAATACATATATTTTGATATGTGTATATGACATAAATATTGTTTCCCTTACGAATTATAAAATTCCCTTTAAAGCAAATTTTGTTATATTGAGTCAAGGTGAAGTATTCCAATATGTACACCCATCAATGCCCAATCTCATTGGATATAAGTAATGCCAAAGCATTGTGCATCCTTTTATTTTGGTTATATGAGGTAGGAGTAATTGTGGTGCTTTGACTTTATAATTGAATCAGATTTAACTAAGGCTGCAATAGGATTATGGCCTTAGAGACAATAGCATGAATTATTCTATATTTTGAGCAAATGAATAACACTGAATAAAATGTTCATCATGCGATCCAAGAGTTATATATACGATATAATTGGCATAAGATATCTACCTAAAAGGTTGTGTTTTTGGGGTGTTAGCCAAAGTTAGGTCAAGGTATGACTAGATATGGATCTAGGAACACCATTATGTGTGTGTGTGTATATATATATATAACCAAAGCAATGTTAATTTTAGTCGGAGCGTATTTTAGTTTAATTTACACATTTATGTTAATATAAATTTTGATTGTCAAAATTTTGCATTAAATAAATATTACAAAATTAGTTATTATTTATTATCTACTGTAGATATTAAATAAAAAATAACTCCGATAATTTAAATTAATCCTTAAGAAAGATAAAGTGAATTAAATCAAATTTCTTGACTAACATTGAAATTTGAGAATTGTCCTCAAACAAATTTAACGTAATTGTTTTAGAAATATAGAGAAGATCTAAAATGAAACTTGAAATATTAATTCAACCAAATAAGATATAAATGTTGTAGCAATCTACTTTGACACCTCTAGTATTAGACACCGGATATGAATGACATAAATGTATGTAAATTTACAAAAACTGCAAAACAAGTAAAAATTTGATAAGAAGACAAGTGAACTTATGATTAGAAATGAAGCAAATGTTGTTGGATTATCCATAGGAAGTTGCTTCTTGTCCTATGTGCTAGCTTAATTAAATAATTAAAATGTTATTATTATGAAATTCCATTTAAAATAAATGTTATTATATATCTTGCTTAGACAAGTTTAAATTTCATTTGTAATAAAAGGACAATTGTTGTTCATTTTATTTAAATGAAATATTTTATGGAATTTCATAAATAACTAATGATCTTTATAAATCCTTAATTACTATGTGCTTCACATAAATATTGAGTGGGTTAAATTTAGTGATTTAAATCCAACACAGCTGTGACGACCCAGATTTTGGTACCCTTTGAGTCGACCAAATACAACACAAGTCCAACCCAAAGAACACTAAAATCCAGATGCCGAAGGAAGAAATTAAAGGATGAGAAGAGATAAGATAGTAAATTCAGAATAAAAAAGAAGAAGAACATACAACTGAATCATAGTAAACACGAATCTCGCAGCGGAATGGATAAATATAATATATATGGTAATCTTTGGAATACAAAATGTATTTAAACTTACATACATCATCAAAGTACAATACACATACATCACAGCGGAAATAACTTTATATATCCAGCATTGAAGCCTCCTCCTCCAAGATCCTTCCAGTATCTGAAAAATTCAGAACTACCTGACTTCACATACAAATTTGGGTACCCAAAATTTTAGGGAAAAACATAGAAAAATAAACTTTGGGTCAGTTATGGGACTGATGTGAGTAAATGATTTTAAAACAGTTTGATTTTAACTTTTAAAAACCTTTTGAAAGAAAAGAAAATCGTAAGACAGATCCACACATAAATATGAATGGTTTTTAACTTACGATAACCCAAAGCAATCTTTGAAAAACAATATTATTCCGATATTATCATAGTGTCTAAATACAAATAAATAGTGACCTAGCGGAACCCTTTCATCTTACGCTCCACATACATAGTATACAATCAAAACTTTGGGCGCTTATTGGAGAATGGATTCTGACTATGGCAAGGTATGGGACTACCTTCCGACAATGTACCTCCAAAGATGAATACATTGGGGTTCAACAAGAACATCTTGCAACTCGGCTAAACATGACCGGCCCATCATTTCGCTTGAGAGAACCGAATATATCATTACCATGGTTAGGGGCTAGCCAACCGAACCGGTAACATACAAAATAAAATGAATAACTGAAGGCATTTGATTTTCTTAACATCAGGTAATGATATACCCTTTTGATGGGAGCAATCCACATAACCATGCGACCTACCTGATTTTATACCATTTCCTGGTTGATGAGGCTTGAGGTCGGAACATACCTTTATACATATCTCTTCTTCATTTACTTTGAATGCCACATCGTCAGACTTATCAAATCGCAAATTGATTTTCCCAATACCGTGGGTATAAAGCTAAGAGAAACGAATTCCTCTGCCACCAACATAGTTTGAAGAGATCAATCATAAGATCTGTTAAGTATACTCTGTCAGACGTTCATCCATACACGTTGTCCAGGGGCTGGACAAACCGAAGGCACTATCCTGTAAATCCGTCTTAGGAAATTGCTACCTTGGATTCATAGAACAACCGTTGCATAAACTTCGTCTTCAAATTTTTTTGACCTGAAACGTATAAATCGAATCGAAGGGGAATTAAATTCTGGACTGTTCGAAACGACAATGTAAAAGGCCAAGATTTGATAGTCGGTGATTTAACTATCAAACATAAAATAAAATGGATTGATTTATTTCCATTGGATCTGCTAAGTCTTATTTTAATAATCTTCAATTATTTAAATTCAAATATTAATTTTGTTTATATTTATCTGAAAACATAAGTATTTATTTTAACTTATAAACATAACGTGGTAATCTCATTCTTGAATATACGTTTTCAAAGTTGAAAGCGATATTCAACTCGAACACTCATTTCGAATACAAACTAATACTATCTATCGGATACTCATGAAATCATTTTAGTTGGGGTATTTTAATTACCTCTCAAATCTTGAATTGAAATCATTCTTATCATTTAAGATTCATAGAAGTTCGATATTCAAATTATTCGACAAATTAGAATTTATAAATGTAACGACCCGGATTTCGCCCGACCCCAAATGATCGCAAGATCGATCAAGACCGTTCAAATTCTGCGTACGTTAACTTTGGGCATACAACACATCAGAACAACAACACAGACTTTTATAACATCAATAATAAATGTTACATCAGAGTACATAATATATCAGAGTACATCGATAAATAATACAGCGGAAGATACATTTACAATAAATTAAATACATTGCAGCGGAACTAATCTCAGCGGAAGGCCATCAATATTCTGGACCCAGCTTCAGACTTCAATCCAGGATCCTGCTTAACTATATCTGCAAAAATCTACTCGACTGCCCGTGTGGAAAGAGGGCACCTGAGTTTGCAAAGTGAAACAAACTACAGGTCAGTCGTGGGACTGGTGTGAGAATTCTATACTTAACTTATCTAATAAGTAGGCTAATCACAGGACCACGCCACTAACGCGGAACGGGTTTACTCCATTGGATTGCCAGTGCATAATTAAAGTAAATCGTCAAATAACGTAATGCTTTTTAGAAAAAATAAAACCATTATAAGACCCTAGGTCCCATCACACAATGCAACGCACACCAGAGGATAGGGTTTTTACCTTATAATGGTCAAAAGATGCTTGATACGTAAAAACGATATTATTATCAGTGTGTATATATATATATATATATTTAAAATATTTCAATATAAATGTATTAATCTTAGGCGGCATAGTACCCCGTCCTACTATGTCGCCATATATAAGTTTACAATCAAAGCCGTGGTGTCGTATTGGGAATTGGTTTTTTGTCATGAAATCGAGGCTAGGGATCGTCCTCTTCCGATTCGAGACACTCTAGCAAATTCCTCAGGATCCCCTGCAGTGAAACCTTGGATGCGGTAGGGCCGGTCCCTACCTAACGGTAGTGGATTAGTTATGCCTGAACACACGTTTCCCGGTCCCTTTGGTCCTATAATATGACCACTTCCGGCCTATAAAAACCCGAGGTACCTCAATCCAAAATCCACATAAGTAAAATGTCGGGCCGTGTCAAAGCCCAAACACCACTCCTAGCTAGAAAGAAACGTGTGCACTCCCTACGGTCCATATCCCGTTTTTGACTCATACCGGGGTGTGAGGCTCGCGAAGTCACGATATACACAAAGCTATGCCTAAACAGGCTATGCTTTGATCATCAACCACAAGGCCTGCTTTTCAACAAAGCCTTGATCATTTGCATCTTAGCATGCCACATTGTCAGACCCTTCCATATTATTGATCATCTACCAATATATATATAACCTCTAAGCTCATACGTCTTAGAGAAGGGTGATAAGTAAAGAATAAATTCTTCACCACCAAACAGAAATATATAATTGGTAGCGTTCAACAAATACAGTAGAAAGGAATACAATGTCAGACACACAATCCATTTAAAAGTCCGCTCTGGGTCTGAGCGAAACAACGTGTCCGTCGATCTCCAAATACGTTTGGACGATCATTACCAAATACCTTGCCTTGGGATGTACAGTCCCAATTCAAGATACCAGTCATCACCATCCCAACGATGTGAAAACCTTCGGTCTTCAACCACTGTCTTCATCTTCGACTCTTGATCGTCGTGAGGATTATTCAGAATGGGTTAAACCCGGTCTTTCTGAATAACTCGCGTTTTTTGTGATTAAAAATCAAATATTGGAAAATCACACATTACGCCACATTTCAACTCCGAATATTCTTTTAATAAGAATATTCATATTAAAGGATCCTCATTAATTTTATCAAAGATAATCTTTGAAAATAAAATCTTAAATCTTCCTTAAAATAATTATTAAAACTCTAATTTTGATTTAATATCAAAAATCATTATTACAAGATCATTTATTTTATGGAATAAATCTTGTCTTAAAACGGGTTAAAGAACTAGTGTTCTTTAAAACACAGTTCACGATAAACCCACAAATCGATTTCTAAAATAAGGAATTTCACAGAAATCAAATCAATACATAATCGATATAGATTTCTGTATCGGACTAATAATATAAATGGAATAACGGCTAAGCCTCTTAAATTCCACATATAATATCGGTCTTCTTTTACCGAAGCCCATTTCGATTATTACCAATCGAATTTCCACTTAATTCATATTTTAATATATTAAATTGGAAAACTTGATTTTTAGAAAATGCCTTTTTTAAATCTATAAAATGGATTCACAAGTTCCAAATAATAATTTCAATGTAAATTGGATTAAAGGACAAATGTTGTTTAAAACATCGTCCACGATAAATCCACTTCACATTTCAATTTATTTCATATCACAAAATATAATTGCAAATGCTAGTAATCTTTTAAAAACATATTTTAAAATAATCATAAAAATATTCTTTATATAAAGACTCTAAATGAGAAGTATTCTTTATATTACAAATCTTTATCTTTTACAAATATTCTTTGTTTTAACATATACTTGATTAAAAATATATTTTTATATTAAAATATATTCCTTATATAAAAAGAATTTCTAATGTAAGAATATTATTATTTAAAAGAACACCGGAATCGAAAAGCGACTCAATCATTTACCATATAATTTTGGATTATATGGAATTCACACACATCATACATATGACAATAAAATAGATAATCATCAATTCATCCATTTTCATCCAAAGTGTAATTTCTACTGTGTAAGCGTTAAAATTAAATAATAACGCTCATCGCAGCCTGTCGATCTAACGATCAACTTACAACTAAATATTGGATTAGTGTATGTTCATTTTCATCCCAACACCCGTGTGCGGTTTCAGCCAACAAACAAATAATAAATTCATTTGTGCACTAGGGCGATGTGTGAAAATGATCGACCCAATCACATAAACAAGTCAGGTAACTTGTCTATGGCAGTGTAATACACAATATATAATACACGATAAAAATGTCTCTTTTATTTCTATTATTTTTACCGCATGTAAAATGTCAATAAAAATGAACTCTTTATTTCTATTTATTGCAATATAAATTACATAAAAAAATGTAAACTTTAAATGTACAATCTTTTTAATTGAAAACAATGAACAAATGAAATCTTTATGTCACGTCCATTTATGGAAATAAAAGCAACGATAAAATAAAATCTTTTATTTCAATTCATTTCATAATTTATTTGCATTAAGGATTGCAAATGAAACTGTATCTTTTATTCCCTGTTTATTTACGTTGAGTAATGCAAATAAAAATGTAATATTTAATTTCCAGTTTTATTTACATCAAGAAATGTAAATAAAAGAACAACTCCTTATTTTATGTTTACTTACATCAAGTGAAGTAAATAAATAAAAATGCAACATTGATTTTAATGCTTTGTTCGCATTTAGAACATGCAACAAAAATGTAACGCTTGTCTTTAAACAAATTTATTTGCGTCTAAATTTCCAAACCAAATATGTAATTCTCATTTTCTTGTTTGTTTGCAACTGAAGTTGCAAACAAAAAAAAATGTGATTTTTATCTTCTTGTTTTATTTGCATGATAGAATGCAAATAAAAAATGTATTTCTATTTTGTATGTTTCGTTTGCATTGTAGCATGCAAACAAAAATATATTTTTTCTCATGTATTGTTTGCATTGTGGAATGTAAACAAAATATGAACTTTTGTTTTCATGTTATGTTTGCATTGAAAAATGCAAATAAAAATGCGTCACTTAAAAATCATATTATATTTGCATTGGGG
The DNA here is from genome assembly GCA_030737875.1 of Allium sativum. Lineage (NCBI taxonomy): Eukaryota > Viridiplantae > Streptophyta > Magnoliopsida > Asparagales > Amaryllidaceae > Allium > Allium sativum. The sequence goes on along the minus strand of CM060926.1, from coordinate 487,169,374 downwards.
AACACAAACAAAAATGTACTTTTATTTTGGTATGTTTTATTTGTGTTTAAGAACACAAATAAAAGACCATTTTATTATAAACAATGTTACAATAAAATGTAATCCTACTCAATGCCCAAAAATGTATATTTTGATGTAACTCTTTTTAATGACCAAAAATGTTTATTTTGTTTAACTCTTTTGAATAACCAAAAATGTATGTTTTTGGTTTAGTCGTTTTTAATTAACAAAAATGTATATTTTTAATTTACCATGTAAATTCATATTTTATTTACATAGACAAATGTAAATTCTATCATACGATATAAATTCACCTCTAAATTACATATAAAAATGTAATTTTTATCATACAGTGTAAATTCACATTTTAATTACATTAAAAATGTAATTTTTATTCTAATATCTAAATTACATGTAAAAAAATGTAATTTTTATCCTATAATGCACATTCATGCTTTAATTTCATACAAAAATGTCATTTCTATTATGCGATGTAAATTCCTATATAAATTATATAGAAAAATGTAATTTCTATTATGCGAAGTAAATCCATGTCTTAATTACAAAGAAAAATGCAATTTTAATCATACGGTACAAATTCCCGTTTTAATTACATAGAAAATGTAATTTTGATCATACGGTAACAATTCACCCTTTCATTACATAGAAACATGTAATTTTAATTATGAAACAATTTCTTATTAAAATATATGCTTTTAAATCCACACTTTTTAATGTAAACAGTGCACGTTAAAAATATAATCTTCTTAATCCATTCTTTTTAATGTAAACAAATAAAAATATATTTTATTCGTTGTTCAAATTCTATTGTAAATAGACAAATAAAAATAATATTTTATTTTTCGTCCAAATTCTGTTGAAAGGTAAACAAATAAAAATAAGATTTTATTTGTTAACCCATTTCTGTTGTAATATAATTAAATAAAAATAATGTTTTATTTGTCGTTTCAATTTCTATTGTTCATTTCAGAAAAACAGAAATTATGTTTTAATAACATAAAATAAATTTTTACAAATGGATCTGAAATAAATATGATTTAAAACTGAATTTAGATTAAATTTTCTAAATGCAAATAAAATTCAATAAAATATGAAATTTTAATGCGAATCTAGTACAACATGAACAACAAACATATTACAAGCCACAATCAACGATTCATACAGTACATAACAATCCAGCTCTGAATTAACATCATCACACAATTATTTTAAAGCAAGAAAATAAATTAATAATTAATTAAATAATAAAAATTTGAATTCTCACATTGATTTTTGCTGAAAATTTGACTGTCTCGGAATCAGCTCTCGTCTGCGCCATCGCGAAGATCTCGGAAAGACGAGTCCAGCGCAACTGACGGTTCGTTAATCAGACCTCGTATGAAGGAGATATTGATTTTTAAAGATTGGATAAATTAAATATTAAGTTAATAAAAAAAGAAAAAAAAGAAAGAGGACCTTCTTCTTCTCGTTCACGTATTCGGCTGCACCCATATACCTCCTCCGATCCTTCACGTCGCACCCCCCTACGGTCACCCAGGCGCCGATCAAACACCACCACTCCGAAGCTCCGCCCGCGAGCCACCGCCGCCCAGAACCCCGTCATGCTCGGTGGGCCCCATCGCCTGAAATTCGCTCCCGACCGCCGATCCTTCCTCGCCAGAATTCGCGAAATCCGTGCACCAGAACCAGATCTTGACCGTATGGATTGAAAGATCTCTCCGAGAGCTTCGATTTGGTACCAAATTTGTCGATTTTCGTTGAGTGGATCAAAAGTTATGAGCGTTTTAAATTAGGAGATTTCTGGCCTTCGGTTTAGGTAGCGGCTGAAATTAGGGTTAGGGTTTCGGCCTGAATATTTTAATAATATTTTTAATATTAAATCTCAAAAATTGTGCTTAAAAGGTGGATTTTCGGACTTTCTCTGATTTGGGCCTGCTTACTGTCGTTCTTAAGGTTTTGACACCTTATGAACGCAATGGGATAGGTCCCGTGGCCCAATTCTGAAATCTGTACGATTTTTATTTAAAATTGCATTAAAAATTAATTAATTAAATATTGACCATACATTGAAATATGTCGGGGCCACATATTTCCTTAGAAAATTCTAAAAAAAATATTTTTAGCTTTCTTATGATGATACGAATCCAACAAAATTATTTTCGTCGAATTCTGAGACTGTTTGAAAAATGGCTATTTTTAAGGCGTTTAAATTTAATTGAAATAGTCAAAACACATTTTCGTTTGCCACGCTCACATATTAATTCAAAAAATTCTGAAAATTGAAACTTAGCTATAATTTGACATTCCGCTTCCAACAAAAGAGGTTTTATCGAAAACAAAGGTCGTTTGAAAAATGACTATTTTTAAGGCCAATATATTTAATATTAAAAATACATTTTTAAACAAATAAATATCGAAACTCAAAATATATAAGTATTTACTATGTTTCAATGCAGAAACGTCATTCCGAACTCAATGGAAGTTGTTTCAAGTCGAAATTCCTTCATATGTGAAAAGTAGCCTTTTGGGCCATATATAATATATATATATATATATATATATATATATATATATATATATATATATATATAAATTCTACAGCGACCTTTCTAAAAATTGAATTGGCCATAACTTTTGATTTCTGCTATGAAATTTCAATTTTTCAGATTCATTAGAAAGATATGGTTAAACAGATTTAAATATTCCTGGTTTTACTCAATTCTGTTTTATTTTGAATCATGTACATTAAGTTAAAGTTTAAAATCAAATTTTAAAACTACCGCGCCATTTCTAACTCCATTTATATTTAAATTAAATTTATTCGTTTTAACTTCGATAAAAATAAATTCTAGCCATTATTATTAATAATAAATTATATTATAACCTCAAAATTCATTAAAATTTTCTAAAATAAAATTTTTAAATTGGTTCAGAATTTGTGGGTTGTTACAATCTCCCCCACTTAAAATCTTTTCGTCCTCGAAAAGGAAATGAAGCTAAAGTTGTTTATTTAACTAATTTAATTTTTCATTCTTTAATTGTTTAATAATTTTATTAGTTGAATACATATTCACACAACACAATCATCAATCAATTAGTTGATTAAATTTTCAAAAATATATAACTTTTATATATTCAAAAATCATATTTTCTAAAATCGAACTATATATAATAACAAGTAACTTAATTATGAATTCTCCACTCTGACTCATTCTAGGGCATTGCTAACCTATCTCTAACGAGTATTCTCATTCTAGGATACTGCTGATCCTATCTCTAATGAGTATTCTTATTGGATATTACTAATCCAACCTCTGATGAGTCTCCTGTTCAGTTCTAACGAGTTGTACCCCAAAGATTTGAGCTAACCTAGCTCTGATACCAGCTGTAACGACCCGGATTTCGCCCGACCCAATCGATCGCAAGATCGATCAAGACCGTTCAAATTCCGCGTACGTTAACTTTGGGCATACAACACATCAGAACAACAACACAGACTTTTATAACATCAATAATAAATGTTACATCAGAGTACAGAATATATCAGAGTACATCGGTAAATAATACAGTGGAAGATACATTTACAATAAATTAAATACATTGCAGCGGAACTAATCTCAGCGGAAGGCCATCAATATTCTGGACCCAGCTTCAGACTTCAATCCAGGATCCTGCTTAATTATATCTGCAAAAAGCTACTCGACGCCCGTGTGGAAAGAGGGCACCCAAGTTTGCAAAGTGAAACAAACTACAGGTCAGTCGTGGGACTTGTGTGAGAATTCTATACTTAACTTATCTAATAAGTAGGCTAATCACAGGACCACGCTGCTAATGCGGAATGGGTTTACTCCATTGGTGTAACAACCCGAAAATCTGGGCCAGTTTAAAATTTTTATTTTGGCAATTTTAGCGAAGTTTGAACATTTAAAATAGATTATTTTAAATAATATCAACGAAAAATTTATTTTGAATATAATTCGAACGTATATATTATATACGTCGTCGTTAGAATATGAATAATTATATATAATTATAAATAAAATTGAAAATGGCGCGGTAGTTCGATAATTCGATTTCAAACTTCAATTGAACATACCGGGTGCAAAACAATCCGGGTTTTAGTGAAACCAAAAACATTAGAATCTAATTGGGAATATCTTTCCAACGAATCCGAAAAATCGAAATTTGATAGCGGGAATCAAAAGATATGTCCTGTTGAAAATTCTGAATAGTCGCTATGGAATTCAAGCCCTTAAAAATGGGAATTTTGCAAACGACCTCGGATTTCGACGAAACCACTTTTGTTGGGTCCGTGATGTCAAATTATTGCTAGGTTTTAAATTTCGTAATTTTTCGAATCAATATGTGAGCGTGGCAAAGGAAAACGTGTTTGACCTGTTTTAGTTGATTTTAATCGACTGGAAAATGGCCATTTTTCCAACGGTCTCAGAATTCGACGAAACTAGTTTTGTTAGGACCGTATCGTCAATATGAAGCTAGAAAATATTTTTGTGGAATTTTTCGAGTTTGTATGTGACCCCATTAAATTGAAATGCGCGTTCAAATTCAATATATAGAGTTATATGTTGATTTTGATGAAAACTGATCGAAACGATCGAATCAGCTTACGATACATATCCCATTATGTTTGGAATGGGGGTAATACGCTATGGACGACAGGCGGTGGGTCTCGTTTGGAGGTCAAATGAAAAAGTCAACTTTTTGAATTAAATAATTAAATAAAATAAAAAAATTCTCCCTTCCCTCTTCCCTTACCTTTTCAAGCCCCCCCCCCCCGATTTCATTTCAAAGAAAAAAAATAATAAGAAGAAGAAAGGGGAGGAGCGCCGCCGCTTCTCCGGGCAGCGCGCCGCCGCACCTCAGGAGGCAGCGCCCCCCTTCCACTTCCGTCTCCCTCTCTTCTCCTCCCCGCCTGCCTGCGCTCGAACCCCCTCTGACCCTGCACCCACCTGAACAGCTCCTCCCCTCCTCGAGTTCGCCATCGCCTCCCCCTACGCCCTCTTCTCTCCCTTCTCCTCCTCTTCGCCTGCTAACCGACGCAGCCCCCCCCCCCCCCCAAATCGACCGAACCCCCTAGCACCCCTCATCCTGTCGCAACCCCGCGCCACCCTCCCTGAACCCGCACAGACCATCCTTCTCCTCCACCAAGGCGCGCAAACTTGACAGCGCCCCCCCTCTCGAACAATTACTGTGAGTTTTTCCTTTTTATTTCTTATTATTTAATTTATTTAGTTAGATTAATTTGAAAAATCTGATTTTTATTATATATACGTTGAAATAAAGAGGTGATTTTTATAGCGATGGAAAAAATGAAATCTTTATATTTGAAAAAATGAAATATTTATATTTGAAAAGGCGAAATCTTTATATTTGAAAAGGCGAAATCTTTATATTTGAAAAGGCGAGATCTTTATATAATAGAAAATATAAAAATATTATTTTTATATAAGTAGTGCATTGAAAATAAAATTTCTATATAATAGAGAATATAAAAATATTATCTTTATATATGAAAAGGCGAAATCCTTATATAGAGAATAGCGTGATAAGAATAGGATTTTTATCTATATAGTAACGATGTAAGAATAGAATTTTTATCTATATAGTAACGATGTAAAAATAGAATTTTTATCTATATAGTAACGATGTAAAAATAGAATTTTTATCTATATAGTAACGATGTAAGAATAAGATTTTTATCTATATAGTAACGATGTAAAAATAGAATTTTTCTCTATATAGTAACGAGGTAAAAATAGAATTTTCATCTATATAGTAGCGAGGTAAAAATAGAATTTTATCCATATGGAGTGATTATAAAAATTCGATTTTTATATAATGAATAGCGAAGTAAAAATTCAATTTTTATATATTGAATGGCGAAGTAAAAAATTCGATTTTTATATATTGAATAGCGAAGTAAAAATTCGATTTTTATATATGTAGTGGCTACGGGCAACGAAAGTGACAAAAAGGCGAGAACGACGAAGATTTCTATAAATAAAGTGTCGTGGAGTTGGGATAGCTATCGGTGAGAACTTCTCACTCTAAATTTCTTTTTCTAGTTATATATATATATACTAGGGTGCAGACGGTGCTTAGCAGCACCCGACACCCGTCATCTACAGACTATAGATGGCTTGTTTGTTTGATTGATGTGTTGTGACAATCATTTGTGATGTTGATGTGAAATCGATAATAAATTGTAGATGGTTGAAATAAATTAATTATCGTTAAAAATATAATTTTTAACGTGAAAGTGAATAAAAAAAATTTATAAACAAATCGGACGATTTGTTTATATACACTGATTTGACTGATATCGATTGGGACGATAAATTTTACACATCGCCCAACTGCACAAATAAAAATCTGTGTTTGTTGATTTGAAACCCCACACGCGTGTTGGGATGAAATTTCAAGTACACTAATCCAAATTATTTAATTGTATGTCGATCGATTGGTCGACAGACTGTGTAAGCGTTGATTATTTATATTTGATGCTTATGCAGTTGTGTGGTGCACTTTGGATAATGGTTGATTGTTGATCTTTGCTATTATATACATGTGTTGTATGGAATCCATATAATTAACGTTATATGGTGATTGATTGGGCCTTATTCCAATCGGGAAAATAATGAATATTATAAAAGAAAATTCACGTGTTGAACATAAAAATAGTCATGTGTTGACGATGTTCATGTGGTGAAATTATTCATGTGTTGAGTAAAATATTTTAATAATAAAATTTACATCTTTATCATATTTAAAATTAGAATCTACTTCACGGTGGAGTCTAATTGAAAATCAAACGATAGATACCATAATTTTATAAAATATTTTACATAACAAAAATAGTCGTGTGTTGATAGTACTCGTGTGTAGAGATTAGTCGTGTGTTGAAAGAAATATAGATTCATGTGTTGAATGGAATAAATATTCATTTGTTGAATAGAGTAACAAATTTATTGAAATATATAAAGCCGTGTTGATTAGAGTTGCGCTATTTTGACGTGAACGGTATTTATATCGATTATATTCGTTTTTATAATGAATATAGAAAAGGTAGTGATTTCAAAATATAACGTTTTGAAAATATTATCATTTATATAGTAATGATAGGAAATATTCAATTTTGATTTGAAATTGAATATTGAGTTGAAATGGTTTTGAAAACGAAGTTAAAACGATTTATAAAATACGTTTTAAAAAGGAAATCGACAATATATATATTATATATATATATATATATATATATATATATATTATATAATGGCCTGAATTGAACGCGCCGCGCCGCTGCAGTTCGTGAATTTCGACCATTGACTTCGAATCGACATTACGAGAGATCCGACCGTCGGATTCTCCTAAAACTGGAACCGTTGGGTTCGTATCGAAAATTCTTTCCAATGAATATTTGAAATTTGAAATCTAACGGTTGGATTTGGAATTATGTCCAAATCAAATTTGGAAAAGGTCGTTGTAAGTGCAGTTTGATGGCTGTTGTTGGAAATCGATTGTACGAGCCTTGATAAAATTATTAAAAATATCTTTATTTTGTGTAAAATCATAAGAAATGATTTGGGAAAAATTGGGCTGAAGAATTCCACATTTGAAAGGATAAAAATAGATTTTTATCGAAATGAACTAGTTTTGAACTAGAATTAAAATCAATTTATTTTTGAAATAAATAAGTTGAATTTGAAAGTGATTTTAAAAATAATCAATATTCCCAATACGTGAATTGGAGTAGATCTGAATCGAAATTATCTTCGGAATATTTGGATATTGGATTTCGTGAGTATACAAATATTGTTATGGGGATTTGAAAGATATATTTTATATCGTTATTTCCAATATGATATTTGTTGGTTTCAGAATTTGATACTGAATATAAGCCGGTATATTTTCTATTCAAAGCCTTGTATTTAATATCAAATGTGATTTGGGTTTGTCTTGAATGGTGTCTTCATTAACACTGTTCTTAAGCCCAATAGAGAAAAATATTAAATCTTTCTATTTAGATTTAATGAAGTGTATCAATTAAATAATATTTAATTGAAATTGAATTTGAATTGGTTTTTGGGTTTATCGTGAGCGGTGTTTAAAACAACACCTGTTCTTTAACACGATTAACAATAGAGTGTGATTTTGGGTTTATCGTGAATCGTGTTTTAGATGACATTAGTTCTTTAACCCAGTTAAAGGTAGGATATTGATATTTTTGAAAAGATTAAAACTAAGTGGAGTTTTAATGAATCTTTAATTATATTGAAATGTGAATTGATAATTTAAATTATCAAATCTGAAAGGTTATCGAGAATGGAGTACCACCAGTTTTGCTCCAAAGCGATAGTTAAATCTTTAATTAGATTTGAACGTGAAATGGTAAATAATTTTACCGATAACACCGTGGTGTTAGATGTGGAGTATTACCAGTTTTCTCCATGGGATATATAGGTTGGGATTGGGAAATAAAATAAATAATTACTTTGATGTGGCTCGCTAATCCAGACTAGTTTGAAATGATATCCAAAGAAAGATTAAAGAATAAATATAGAAGAATTTATCTTGGATAAAATTAATGGGAACCTTTCCCTAAGAATGTGATTTTGTGAATAAAAGAATATTCTGAATTGGAATGAGGCGTTCATTGTGTTTGTGTAACATTTGTTTATCGTATACGTGGGTTATTCGGAAAGGTCGGGTTTATACCCATTCTAAATAACCGATTTGACGAGATGTCGAAGATGTAGACGGTGGTTGAAGACCGGAAGTCTTCACATCATTTGGGAGATTACTGATGATCTCGATTGGGATGTACACACAAGATGAGGGAAACAGTTGGTGATCGTCCAGACGTACCAGGAGATCGATGGATATGCGAGGAAAGTGCCTCCGGTTTCGTTAAGACCCAGAACGAACTTGTAAATGGATTGTGTGTCTGACATTGGATTTTATTCTGTGTTGATTGATCTCTATTAAATATACATCTGTTTGGCGACGGAGAATTTATTCTCTTTCTTAACACCCTTCTCTAAGACGTACGAGCTCAGAGGTTGTATATCGATGGACATCAGTCGCATGGAGTGAATTGCCAGTGTGGCACACGTAAGTGGAAATTGATCAAGGCTTCTGTTGAAAAGCAAAGTCTTGTGGTTAATGATCAAAGAATGGTCTGTGTGACGTAGCTTTTTGTATAACGTGAATTCGCGAGCCTCACACCTCGGTATAACTCAAAAACGGGATACGGACCCAAGGAGTGCACGGCGTTTCTTTCTAGCTATGGTGGTGTCAGTGACCTACCAGCCCTGACATTTATATACTTTTCACCTGTGTGGTTGTTGGATACGAGGCACCTCGGATATAGGTCTGTAAGGACCGGGAAACGTGTGTTCAGGAATAACCAATCCTCAAAAGTAAGAGAGGACCGGCCTTGGAGGTTCGAAAGGATCATAGTGGGGTCCTGAGGCATTTGCTAGAGTGTCTCGAATCGGAGAGGAGCTTGCCCCTTGCCTCGACTCATGACGGAAATCCAATTTCCAATACGTGATATTGCGGTTTTAATTGTAGAACTAGTATGGCGACATGATATATGGTACCCATGTCGTCTATGATTGATATTTATGATTGAAATTATTTTGACACTATACACCTATAATAGTATCAAATGATTTGTTTTAAACGTATCAAGCATTATTTGGCTATTATAAGGGAAAAAACCTATCCTCCGGCTTGCGTTGCGTTGTGTGATGGGACCTGGGTCTTATAATAGCTTCATTTTTCCAAAGAGCATTGCGCTGTTTTGTTATATGCACTAGTATTCTTGGGAGGAAACCCGTTTCGTGCTATACGGCGTGGTCGCTTGAATTACTATCTTTTAAAGTAAAGTTTTAAATAACTGTTTTAGTTCTCACACCAGTCACATAACTGACCTGGAGTTTATTGTTTTAACCTAAACTCTGGGTGCCCCTATTTTTCCACGGGCAGCTAGTAGTTTTGGTTTTGCAGATTTATATTCACAGGATCCTGGTTTACAGCTGGAATGATATCCGGAAAGCTCTGTATTCGTATATCACCTTCAGTTGTGCTTTGTATTATTTTTCCGCTGCTGTGTAATTTATTGTAATCTCTGATATTTATCAAATGTAATTTATTCGTTTATACTCTGTATACTCTTGTATCTGATGGAATTGTTGTAATAACAACGAAATGTTCTTCCGTCTGCATTCTCTTTTGTCTTGTCCTCAACGCAATCCGTGCTTTCCTTACCGGGGGAGTTCGGGTCATGTCAGTTTGGTATCAGCGCTTTGGTTTACAGAGCTCGAGAACAAGACACATTAGAACCATACGAAAGAATTCATCAGATATTGGATTAGTAATATCCAATTAGAATGACTCGTTAGAGATAGGATCAGTAGTATCCTAGAACGAGTGTGAAGAGTATATTTTTCAAATGAAAACAATTTTTTTTTTGAAATTTAAATCGCTTTATACGTATTTGAATATTTATTTATATTGATTTGGACAATCTAGTATATAAAAATTTCACGTATACGCGTCATGAATGTATAGTCGAAGTTTTAATATACTGGATAGATATAGAATCACGCTCTAGTCACCCGAAGATGATGTTGATAATGACCATGGCATCATCAATATTTATGTTCGTGTTTCGAAGGTGTGATTTCTATATATTTCCATTAGACTGGTGTGAGAACTAAAACCAATATAGTTAGATACATTGTTGTGAATTGACATCAAAAACATGATTTTCTGTATATATATCAAATTAGGAATTTGAAACTCTAATTCACTAATTGATTGATGTTTGTGTTGTTTGTCTATTTGTTTGATAATTTTGAACCATTTAGCCTAATTGAATCAAATATTGAATGGTATTGAAAATTGGCCATATTTGCTTGCATATACATATACTTACATTGAACAGGTCATAGCAAGGAGGATAGAGCAGAGAATAAAATTTGTTTGCCCGACAAATAGGTACATATTTACCATAATTTACTGTTTTGTTTGGGTGATGATGATTTTATGAGCCGATTGGCTAGCCGCTTGGCTTTTTCTTTTTCTTTTTGAGATCAGAAGGCCTATATGGTAATTTCGGGATTTTCCCGTAGCTCCCGGTGCAGGGGAGGTTATGGCGAAATTTTTCGAAAAATTAGGGTGTTAGCCAAATTTTTGAAAAATTTGAAAAGTTTTTAGAAACTGAAAAGTTGAAGAACTTAAGTCGTAATCAAAATACTGAAATTTGAGTTGAATTGTTAATCAACTTTCGGCTTCGTTCCTTTTCGGGGAAGAAAAGTTTTAAGTGGGGGAGATTGTAACAACCCGAAAATCTGGGCCAGTTTAAAATTTTTATTTTGGCAATTTTAGCGAAGTTTGAACATTTAAAATAGACTATTTTAAATAATATCGACGAGAAATTTATTTTGAATATAATTTGAACGTATATATTATTTACGTCGTCGTTAGAATATGAATAATTATATATAATTATAAATAGAATTGAAAATGTCGCGGTAGTTCGATAATTCGATTTCAAAATTCAATTGAACATACCGGGAGCAAAACAATCCGGGCTTTAGTGAAACCAAAAACATTAGAATCTAATTGGGAATATCTTTCCAACGAATCCGAAAAATCGAAATTTCATAGCGGGAATCAAAAGATATGTCCAGTTGAAAATTCTGAATAGTCGCTATGGAATTCTGGCCCTTAAAAATGGGAATTTTGCAAACGACCTCGGATTTCGACGAAACCACTTTTGTTGGGTCCGAGATGTCAAATTATTGCTAGGTTTTAAATTTCGTAATTTTTCGAATCAATATGTGAGCGTGGCAAAGGAAAACGTGTTTGACCAGTTTAGTTGATTTCAATCGACTGGAAAATGGCCATTTTTCCAACGGTCTCAGAATTCGACGAAACTAGTTTTATTCGGATCGTATCGTCAATACGAAGCTAGAAAATATTTTTGTGGAATTTTTCGAGTTTGTATGTAACCCCAGTAAATTAAAATGCGCGTTTAAATTAAATATATATAGTTATATGTTGGTTTTGACGAAAACTGATCGAAACGATCGATTCAGCTTACGATACATATCCCATTGTGTTCAGAATGGGGGTAATACGCTATGGACGATAGGCGGTGGGTCTCGTTTGGAGGTCAAATTAAAAAGTCAACTTTTTGAATTAAATAATTAAATAAAATAAAATAAAAAAAATATCCCCTTCCCTCTTCCCTTACCTTCTCAACCTCCCCCCCCCCCCTCGATTTCATTTCAAAGAAAAAAAATAAGAAGAAGAAAGGGGAGGAGCGCTGCCGCTCCTCCGGGCAGCGCGCCGCCGCGCCTCAAGAGGCAGCGCCCCCCTTCCACTTCCGTCTTCCTCTCTTCTCTCACCCCCCGCCTGCGCTCGAACCCCCTCTGACCCCGCACCCACTTGAACCGCTCCTCCCCTCCTCGAGTTCGCCATCGCCTCCCCCTACGCCCTCTTCTCTCCCTTCTCCTCCTCTTCGCCTGCTAACCGACGCAGCCCCCCCCCCCAAATCGACCAAACCCCCTAGCACCCCTCATCCCGTCGCAACCCCGCGCCACCCTCCCTGCACCCGCACAGACCACCCTTCACCTCCACCAAGGCGCGCAAACTTGACAGCGCCCCCCCTCTCGACCAATTACTGTGAGTTTTTCCTTTTTATTTCTTATTATTTAATTTATTTAGTTAGATTAATTTGAAAAATCTGATTTTTATTATATATACGTTGAAATAAAGAGGTGATTTTTATAGTGATGGAAAAAATGAAATCTTTATATTTGAAAAGGTGAAATCTTTATATTTGAAAAGGCGAAATCTTTATATTTGAAAAGGCGAAATCTTTATATTTGAAAAGGCAAGATCTTTATATAATAGAAAATATAAAAATATTATTTTTATATAAGTAGTGTATTGAAAATAAAATTTCTATATAATAGAGAATATAAAAATATTATCTTTATACAGGAAAAGGCAAAATCCTTATATAGAGAATAGCGTGATAAGAATAGGATTTTTATCTATATAGTAACGATGTAAGAATAGAATTTTTATCTATATAGTAACGATGTAAAAATAGAATTTTTATCTATATAGTAACAATGTAAGAATAGGATTTTTATCTATATAGTAACGATGTAAGAATAGGATTTTTATCTATATAGTAACGATGTAAAAATAGAATTTTCATCTATATAGTAGCGAGATAAAAATAGAATTTTATCCATATGGAGTGATTATAAAAATTCGATTTTTATATATTGAATAGCGAAGTAAAAATTCAATTTTTATATATTGAATGGCGAAGTAAAAATTCGATTTTTATATATTGAATAGCGAAGTAAAAATTCGATTTTTATATATGTAGTGGCTACGGGCAACAAAAGTGAAAAAAGGCGAGAACGACGAAGATTTCTATGAATGAAGTGTAACACCCCACATCTGTTAAGGTCACTCACAAAGAGAATGTCTTAACTTCAATGGAGTATTATGGGTACTGGAACAGAAATATTACAAGACAGACATATATAAAACAGCGGAAAATAAAGAGGAAGTACTTCAAATCATTTATTAAATATAAATGTTTACAAGAAAAGCCCATCAACTTCCAATACCCAATTTCATAGTTAAAATATCTGTCTTGCTCAAAAACAAAGAAGCATAAAAACAAACTGCAGTATTCCCCAATAAAGCAAAGCAAGCCATAGCCAAGAGAAATCCAAGCCATACATGAAAGAGCCTTGGAGCTTGGTAAGATCCGAATTAAGCTGTATTCCCACCGTGTGAACCTGGGGGGGGGGGGAACGAAAGAAAAAGAGGCGAAACAAAACGGGTCAGTCATAAAGACTGAGTAAGTCCTAGTGACTTTCAGCATAAAAATAGGTAAAGATAACATGGCATGAATAAACTGAAAGTAAACATAAGCATGATAACAAGGTAGGCAAGATAAACTAAGATATCAAGATAAACTATGATAACAAGATAAACTAAGGTAACAAGATAAACTTTGAGCACGATGAAACAAGTATAACATCCCATAATTCCTATCAAGTATCCTACCGCATGGTTTCTATCAAGAATAACATCGCAGGGTTTCTAAGCTTCACTATTAAAATGATATCTATTTGCTCTGCACCACCTAACTAGCGTCCTCATAAATGTCTTACATTGAATGATCCATATTCCTACTAGTGTCCCAACTAGTGTCCTGTGTTATATAATAATTACAACGTGATCCCAATCCCCACAATTATGGTAGCCTTCAGGTGTACATCGATTATGAGGATTCCACCTCGATCACCCCAATGGCCATGTATATATTCGATGCACCCTTACTACCTTATCGATCGGCTCCCTACTTGAGCTAGTTCTCGTTTGTGTCACGCGGTCCCCTACTTGTAGATACCTGTGCTGGTCCCACCATGGGGTGTATCAAGTCCCATGGTGGCAACCCTGACATAACCAAGATGCACAGATTTATACCTACTGATACCCAGTGGCTAAATTTTCTGCGCCGAAGTGTGTGCACGCCCGCACTCCGTTAGAACCTGCACTGCTGCACCAACCGCCGCTAATTTGACCTCTTATAATCAGCCCAGTAATTGTGCCCCACCCTGCCTAGCTCAGGGTTCCGTTGATACCTAATGTGGGTTACTGCTGAAATGGGTCTCCGTTACTAGGTTTTTCTAATGGTTAAGTCTATGGGCCTATATTCTCTGATATTACCCACCAACCCTGATGTGTACTTAACCCCGCTACTGATTCAAGCATGTGTATTTAATGGTTAAGTGTATGTGGGTCTATATTTACTAATATTACCCACCAACCCTGATGTGTACTTAACCCCGCTACTGATTCAAGCATGTGTATTTAATGGTTAAGTGTATGTGGGCCTATATTTACTAATATTACCCACCAACCCTGATGTGTACTTAACCCTTCTACTTGTTATGTTACCATGGTTAAGTGTTTACCTTAGTTAACTTAACCTTTCTCGCTTATTATGTTTGATTGGTTAAGTGTGGTTTATTAACTTAACCCCGTTCGTCTATCTGGTTACATTGGTTAAGGATTTTCTTGTTAACTTAACCCCGTGTGTTACTTAACCCTACCCCGCATCACATCAGATTGGTTAAGTGCATGTTAACTTAACCCCATCCACTAGTCATATTATAATGGTTAAGTGTTATCAACTTATTCCAGTTAACTTAGCCCACCCGCTTGTCCTGTTATGTTGGTTAAGTGTTACTACTTAACAGCAACCACTTGTCTAATTAACCCATTGTATTAGTTAAGTGTTCTCATTAACTTAACCTCACTCTCTAGTCCAGTTTATTCATGTTATAATAGTTAAACATTTGCTTAACCTTACCTACTCCCGTAGTCAACATATTAAATTGGTTAAGTGTCCAGATTATCATAACCCTACCCGCCAATTTAGTTAACATGTTGAAATTGGTTAAGTGTTCTAGTTAACTTAACCCTACCAACCCTAGCTCAGCTCTAGTTGTCTTATTAGGGCACCAACCTCTCACATTAGACAGATATTGTTGTGGTTGCCGGTGTGCCGGTCGGGTCCGTGCAGTCTTACGCCACAACTCAGTCTAACCTCGGGTCTTTATTGGGCCTAATGCTTAGCCTCCCACATTGGATAGGTATTGCTGTGATTACTGGATAGCCGGGCGGGTCCGGGCAGGTTTACATCACAACTCAATCCAACCTCGTGCTAAGCATATTCGTATTTTCCAATTTACATTAATTATGTAAATTATTCAAATTCAAATTACTGCCCAATTTGTTTCCAATCAATCTCATTAATTTAGGTATATAATTGATACCATTTTATGCCATAAATCACTTATGTGATTAATGACCAATTTATGGCAAGTTTCCCAAAAATTACCAATTATCTTTATGTCCATAATTTACATTAATCAACATTTACTATTATGGCCCACCTTCCCTTTAAATCGTGTTTATAATTTTTGGTATGTAAATCATACCAAATTAAATGTCACTAACCATGATTATGCTAAACACGACAATTACATGTTAATTAACATATGCCCACATTCCAAATTACATGCCCATCAATATATGTACCCAATTCTAGTTGGTTTACATATGTCTAATTCTTGCATGTTTACATGTATGCCAAGTTTATGCCAATTTACACATATCAAGTTCTAGCCAAATTACACATATATCAAGATCCATGCCAAATTTCA
Source organism: Allium sativum (assembly GCA_030737875.1). Taxonomy (NCBI): domain Eukaryota; kingdom Viridiplantae; phylum Streptophyta; class Magnoliopsida; order Asparagales; family Amaryllidaceae; genus Allium; species Allium sativum. The sequence goes on along the minus strand of CM060926.1, from coordinate 487,153,055 downwards.
TATGCCAATTTATATATGCCTAATCCTAGACAATTTACATATATACCAAGTTTCATGCCTTTTTACATATGTCAAGATTCAGAGTTTACATGTTTACAAAGCTATGCCCAATTTACATAGGTCAAATTTTAGCCAAGTTATACATAACAATATTCTTGCCATATTTTTCATAGGTCAAGTTTCATACCAAACTACATGTATTCCATGTTTACCCCAATTTACCCAAGCTAGCGAACTTTAATGATAACGATAATACCCAGATTCCAACTTCATGTTAATGGCAATAATATCCAAATATCCAGTTTTCATATTATGCCTTCGCTTCTATCAAACACATATATCCAACAAGACAATATCCCAATATTTCCCCCGTATTCAATCGCACGCAAATCGCAGTTTAGGCCTAGGTCCGAAATTGACCTAGGTTCATCAAAAGAAAATAAATAGGGGAAAGGTAGAATTTTGCATCAAAACAAGATCGGAGAGAAAAACATCATCACAGGCATATTAAGATTACAACTGGATAATAATATCAACATGAATCAAGAAAATTGATTTACAACAGGCTGAATAGATCATGAACTTAGCATGAGAGTAAAGATAGAAAAGTCCAAAGATCAAGATTCAAGAAGAAACAGAAATAGATCTGAATCCATACACATACTTAAACCCAAATCCACTTTATTTCATGGCCACATTATAATTAAATATTTAAACCTGAAAATAACTAGAACTTACATAGCATGGCTAATGAATTAAGAATTGGATTTGTTGTAGAAGTGTTGCGGCATCTCTGATTTATTATTTGATCCTTTGTTGAAGCTTTAACCTTTGAATTGATTTGAGTTTGAAAGCTTAGGAAGAAGATTAGAGACGGCGGCCATGATCAAGAGGAAGTCCAGCAGCATAACGGTGTAAGAATGATTTGTTGTGAGTTAGGCTAGGTCTAGGTGTTATTTTATAGGTGAATGGGTGATTTAGAGCCTTCAGATCAGTCCAGAAGTCATCAGAATCGCACAGCTCGAATACACATCATCTAGCCACTCAAAAGAAGACACGTCACCTCAGAACACTCCAGAATTCGATGTTGGATTTGTACGGGCGCACTTGGCAGGTGCGCCAGTGTATTTTTGTACTGGCGCACTTCACAAGTGCGCCAGTGTATTCTGGACTGTTTTCGGTTTTTCTGCCTAACTTCGTTCGTCCATATCTTCTTCATACGGTATCCGATTTTCGAAAACTCAGACTCTATTTCGCGTGTTTTTCCGAGACAAACGCAATGGTGATGTCCATTTTACCTAATTCCTGATTCTTGAATTAGTTATCCTTAGTTTAGTATCTTTTCCGTTACATATGCCGTTATCGAACTAATTTTTCTACTCTTCCATGTGTTAATTAATTCTCCTTAGGCATCACCATTATTTACCTATCATAAGCATATTTTCATATATTTTATTTCTTTTTTAATTATATTAAAAAAAATACGGGGTGTTACATTCTCCCCTCCTTAAAGGATTTCGTCCCTGAAATCTTCAAGTTAAGAAGAATGTGTCCTACCATCCATCATCCATCTACTCAATCATCAATCACAGGCATTCATTGTCCTTAAGAGATTTCTAAGGCTATATGAACATATGCAAGAAGTGTGTGTATATGTCCCTTGTCTAATGCAAATGATCAGGCCTGATTAATCTTCTTAATGCAAAATATGTTTTGTGCCATGAGTCCAACATGTATGCAAATAGTCCTAGTCACATAAAGACTATATGTGTGCACAAACATCCATCCATATGCAACATCCACATGATAACACATTCAATTTCATCCACAAACAAGTGTAAACACTCGTGCATATGCAATATGAAAGGTGATTGAGCCGATCTAGTGCCTAGTGTGTGTAAATGCACCCACGAGCAACCACTAGCAACCACTTGCAGCCACTTGCAACCATCAATCATAACATGTCTCAAACACATGTTTACACCCAATTGTTCCTATCTAAAGGTATAGTCGAATGATATAAGCAAGTAAAAACTTTGTGCCCATTAGGCAATGTCAAACTGGAAATCTATGCCACATATATATTGATTAGGAGAAGAACTCTTTAAGCATCAGCCCCGAAGACCGAAATCAACATCAGACTGACACTCAAAGAATTACTTAACCCAACCACTATATATGATTCTGGGAAACTAAGCATGATGGACTCCTTTTAGGTCACAAGGGAATCCCTTCCTAAGACCAACCAGTATCCTATAAAACCCAAAAAGTTTAGTCCACCCGACGGACATCCTCAAGCCCCAACATATATTACTAACAGACGAGTCATACTCCCTATGAGGTTCGCAATAGAAATAGGATTGAGAATAGGACCGAGAGGATATACACAAAAGATAGCATGTGAGTAAGCTCTATAGGAAAAGAGAGATCATGGATATACTCTTAAAAAGAGATATGATGCGCGAATCTAGTCTTCAATCTTCTAAGTCGCATTTCTTTGAGCTTAACTCCATTGTGCTTTGACCGCCTTTAACTTCACAATTCCGTAGCTTCTTAATTCTTGTTTCCAAAATATGGGTTGGAATCCATTTCACTTTTGCCTCTCGTTCTACTTTCAGTTATTATCCTCCTAGTATACTCGGCTCAAACGTAACTGCGTACTCATGGTTTCATGCAAGCTCTCCAAAATTCACTAGTGAATCTTGGATCTCACCCACTTACTATCAGGTATTCCATGTAGAAGAACTATCTCTTGGAAATAAATGCCAACCATGTTGCCAAATGTACTTACTAAGGTGATTCTCTACAATTCATGCATAAGCGAAATGACCCATCCGCCTTAGTGGCGAACACTACCCGATCGGATTACAAATTACCAATAAATGTGTCAAGAGATTCTAGGAAACAAATCCTGATAGAGCCCTAAAGGTTACATGCGACTTTGAGGGTATTACCGAGGCAAGTCAAGAGTCTAACTACCCTCTTTTCAAAACCGAGAAGGTCACCCTTACCGGATAACCACTCCATCGCTAGAATCAACCCATAGCCCAAAACATAAACATTACTTCTAGACTCAACACTTAGCATAGACATTCTCAAATCCAAACAAGTCATGAATAAATGAGCCGATTTCCCCAATAGGATTTGAGAAAAGAGAAAAAAAGGGGATCCTCTACCACGCTAGTACTAAGGTACAGAGACTCAACTTTCGAAGCAGAATAAAAAGGATGCGATGTACAAAAATAGAGTTCTAGTGGGATGATAGAAAATAAAAGCTAAACCTTTCAATAGAAACGTTACCACCTCTCTTAGGTATGCTAGTGGTGAGATCATACAATTGCCCTCTCGACGATCTTGTCCCTTGCCCTTGTCCTATAATACTTAACTACACGTCCCTTCTTACCATACTAAAGATACTCTCTCTTGTCATGGGTTTTACTATTCTTTCACTTTGGCCTCTTTCCTTTCACCTTTTTCCTCCTTCATAGGTTAAGCCATTTCAACAAGTTTCTCATCCTTAGTCTTGTGTTCTTTATCCTCGTTCTTACTACCCTTGTATAGCTTGTTGACAAGTCTTTCGATGCTACCTCCAACGCACGACACTCTACCCAACTTGAAATAAGATTAGACGTAGATGGGACTACTGCGGCTACAGACGGAGGTTAGGCACTTCTTGGCCCTCCGACATATATCGGACCCCTACGAAACTATGGTGAAAAGAGAGAGAAGAGTTTTCGAGAGAGAATCAAAAGATAGTGCATATGGCTTTAGGGAATATGCCTTTTAATCAAGACAAAACTTTTCTTTAGAAAAATGCTTCTTTGTAAATGTTTTGAAAACTAGTTCAGAAGGTTTTTGAAAACTTTTGCCCAGTATGGTAACCTTCTGCTCTGATACCAAATGTAACACCCCACATCTGTTAAGGTCACTCACAAATGGAATGCCTTAACTTCAATGGAGTATTATGGGTACTGGAACAGAAATATTACAAGACAGACATATATAAAACAGCGGAAAATAAAGAGGAAGTACTTCAAATCATTTATTAAATATAAATGTTTACAAGAAAAGCCCATCAACTTCCAATACCCAATTTCATAGTTAAAATATCAGTCTTGCTCAAAAACAAAGAAGCATAAAAACAAACTGCAGTATTCCCCAATAAAGCAAAGCAAGCCATAGCCAAGAGAAATCCAAGCCATACATGAAAGAGCCTTGGAGCTTGCTAAGATCCGAATTAAGCTGTATTCCCACCCTGTGAACCTGGGGGGGAAACGGAAGAAAAAGAGGCGAAACAAAACGGGTCAGTCATAAAGACTGAGTAAGTCCTAGTGACTTTCAGCATAAAAATAGGTAAAGATAACATGGCATGAATAAACTGAAAGTAAACATAAGCATGATAACAAGGTAGGCAAGATAAACTAAGATATCAAGATAAACTATGATAACAAGATAAACTAAGGTAACAAGATAAACTTTGGGCACGATGAAACAAGTATAACATCCCATAATTCCTATCAAGTATCCTACCGCATGGTTTCTATCAAGAATAACATCGCAGGGTTTCTAAGCTTCACTATTAAAATGATATCTATTTGCTCTGCACCACCTAACTAGCGTCCTCATAAATGTCTTACATTGAATGATCCATATTCCTACTAGTGTCCCAACTAGTGTCCTGTGTTATATAATAATTACAACGTGATCCCAATCCCCACAATTATGGTAGCCTTTAGGTGTACATCGATTATGAGGATTCCACCTCGATCACCCCAATGGCCATGTATATATTCGATGCACCCTTACTACCTTATCGATCGGCTCCCTACTTGACCTAGTTCTCGTTTGTGTCACGCGGCCCCCTACTTGTAGATACCTGTGCTGGTCCCACCATGGGGTGTATCAAGTCCCATGGTGGTAACCCTGACATAACCAAGATGCACAGATTTATACCTATTGATACCCAGTGGCTAAATTTTCTGCGCCGAAGTGTGTGCACGCCCGCACTCCGTTAGAACCTGCACTGCTGCACCAACCGCCGCTAATTTGACCTCTTATAATCAGCCCAGTAATTGTGCCCCACCCTGCCTAGCTCAGGGTTCCGTTGATACCTAATGTGGGTTACTGCTGAAATGGGTCCCCGTTACTAGGTTTTTCTAATGGTTAAGTCTATGGGCCTATATTCTCTGATATTACCCACCAACCCTGATGTGTACTTAACCCCGCTACTGATTCAAGCATGTGTATTTAATGGTTAAGTGTATGTGGGTCTATATTTACTAATATTACCCACCAACCCTGATGTGTACTTAACCCCGCTACTGATTCAAGCATGTGTATTTAATGGTTAAGTGTATGTGGGCCTATATTTACTAATATTACCCACCAACCCTGATGTGTACTTAACCCTTCTACTTGTTATGTTACCATGGTTAAGTGTTTACCTTAGTTAACTTAACCTTTCTCGCTTATTATGTTTGATTGGTTAAGTGTGGTTTATTAACTTAACCCCGTTCGTCTATCTGGTTACATTGGTTAAGGATTTTCTTGTTAACTTAACCCCGTGTGTTACTTAACCCTACCCCGCATCACATCAGATTGGTTAAGTGCATGTTAACTTAACCCCATCCACTAGTCATATTATAATGGTTAAGTGTTATCAACTTATTCCAGTTAACTTAGCCCACCCGCTTGTCCTGTTATGTTGGTTAAGTGTTACTACTTAACAGCAACCACTTGTCTAATTAACCCATTGTATTAGTTAAGTGTTCTCATTAACTTAACCTCACTCTCTAGTCCAGTTTATTCATGTTATAATAGTTAAACATTTGCTTAACCTTACCTACTCCCGTAGTCAACATACTAAATTGGTTAAGTGTCCAGATTATCCTAACCCTACCCGCCAATTTAGTTAACATGTTGAAATTGGTTAAGTGTTCTAGTTAACTTAACCCTACCAACCCTAGCTCAGCTCTAGTTGTCTTATTAGGGCACCAACCTCTCACATTAGACAGATATTGTTGTGGCTGCCGGTGTGCCGGTCGGGTCCGGGCAGTCTTACGCCACAACTCAGTCTAACCTCGGGTCTTTATTGGGCCTAATGCTTAGCCTCCCACATTGGATAGGTATTGCTATGATTACTGGACAGCCGGGCGGGTCCGGGCAGGTTTACATCACAACTCAATCCAACCTCGTGCTAAGCATATTCGTATTTTCCAATTTACATTAATTATGTAAATTATTCAAATTCAAATTACTGCCCAATTTGTTTCCAATCAATCTCATTAATTTAGGTATATAATTGATACCATTTTATGCCATAAATCACTTATGTGATTAATGACTAATTTATGGCAAGTTTCCCAAAAATTACCAATTATCTTTATGTCCATAATTTACATTAATCAACATTTACTATTATGGCCCACCTTCCCTTTAAATCGTGTTTATAATTTTTGGTATGTAAATCATACCAAATTAAATGTCACTAACCATGATTATGCTAAACACGACAATTACATGTTAATTAACATATGCCCACATTCCAAATTACATGCCCATCAATATATGTACCCAATTCTAGTTGGTTTACATATGTCTAATTCTTGCCTGTTTACATGTATGCCAAGTTTATGCCAATTTACACATATCAAGTTCTAGCCAAATTACACATATATCAAGATCCATGCCAAATTTCATATGCCAATTTATATATGCCTAATCCTAGACAATTTACATATATACCAAGTTTCATGCCTTTTTACATATGTCAAGATTCAGAGTTTACATGTTTACAAAGCTATGCCCAATTTACATAGGTCAAATTTTAGCCAAGTTATACATATCAATATTCTTGCCATATTTTTCATAGGTCAAGTTTCATACCAAACTACATGTATTCCATGTTTACCCCAATTTACCCAAGCTAGCGAACTTTAATGATAACGATAATACCCAGATTCCAACTTCATGTTAATGGCAATAATATCCAAATATCCAGTTTTCATATTATGCCTTCGCTTCTATCAAACACATATATCCAACAAGACAATATCCCAATATTTCCCCCGTATTCAATCGCACGCAAATCGCAGTTTAGGCCTAGGTCCGAAATTGACCTAGGTTCATCAAAAGAAAATAAATAGGGGAAAGGTAGAATTTTGCATCAAAACAAGAACGGAGAGAAAAACATCATCACAGGCATATTAATATTACAACTGGATAATAATATCAACATGAATCAAGAAAATTGATTTACAACAGGCTGAATAGATCATGAACTTAGCATGAGAGTAAAGATAGAAAAGTCCAAAGATCAAGATTCAAGAAGAAACAGAAATAGATCTGAATCCATACACATACTTAAATCCAAATCCACTTTATTTCATGGCCACATTATAATTAAATATTTAAACCTGAAAATAACTAGAACTTACATAGCATGGCTAATGAATTAAGAATTGGATTTGTTGTAGAAGTGTTGCGGCATCTCTGATTTATTATTTGATCCTTTGTTGAAGCTTTAACCTTTGAATTGATTTGAGTTTGAAAGCTTAGGAAGAAGATTAGAGACGGCGGCCATGATCAAGAGGAAGTCCAGCAGCATAACGGTGTAAGAATGATTTGTTGTGAGTTAGGCTAGGTCTAGGTGTTATTTTATAGGTGAATAGGGTGATTTAGAGCCTTCAGATCAGTCCAGAAGTCATCAGAATCGCACAGCTCGAATACACATCATCTAGCCACTCAAAAGAAGACACGTCACCTCAGAACACTCCAGAATTCGATGCTGGATTTGTACGGGCGCACTTGGCAGGTGCGCTAGTGTATTTTTGTACTGGCGCACTTCACAAGTACGCCAGTGTATTCTGGACTGTTTTCGGTTTTTCTGCCTAACTTCGTTCGTCCATATCTTCTTCATACGGTATCCGATTTTCGAAAACTCAGACTCTATTTCGCGTATTTTTCCGAGACAAACGCAATGGTGATGTCCATTTTACCTAATTCCTGATTCTTGAATTAGTTATCCTTAGTTTAGTATCTTTTCCGTTACATATGCCGTTATCGAACTAATTTTTCTACTCTTCCATGTGTTAATTAATTCTCCTTAGGCATCACCATTATTTACCTATCATAAGCATATTTTCATATATTTTATTTCCTTTTTAATTATATTAAAAAAATACGGGGTGTTACATGAAGTGTCGTGGAGTTGGGATAGCTATCGGTGAGAACTTCTCACTCTAAATTTCTTTTTCTAGTTATATATATATATATATATACTAGGATGCAGACGGTGCTTAGCAGCACCCGACACCCGTCATCCACAGACCATGGATGGCTTGTTTGTTTGATTGATGTGTTGTGAAAATCGTTTGTGATGTTGATGTGAAATCGATAATAAATTGTAGATGGTTGAAATAAATTAATTATCGTTAAAAATATAATTTTTAACATGAAAGTGAATAAATAAATATTTATAAACAAATCGGCCGATTTGTTTATATACACTGATTTGACTGATATCGATTGGGACGTTAAATTTTACACATCGCCCAACTGCACAAATAAAAATCTGTGTTTGTTGATTTGAAACCTCACATGGGTGTGGGGATGAAATTTGAAGTACACTAATCCCAATTATTTAATTGTATGTCGATCGATTGGTCGACAGACTGTGTAAGCGTTGATTATTTATATTTGATGCTTATGCAGTTGTGTGGTGCACTTTGGATGATGGTTGATTGTTGATCGTTGCTATTATATACATGTGTTGTATGGAATCCATATAATTAACGTTATATGGTGACTGATTGGGCCTCATTCCAATCGGGAAATAATGAATATTATAAAAGAAAATTCACGTGTTGAATATAAAAATAATCATGTGTTGACGATTTTCATGTGGTGAAATTATTCATGTGTTGAGTAAAATATTTTAATAATAAAATTTACTACTTTATCATATTTAAAATTAGAATCTACTTCATGGTGGAGTCTAATTGAAAATCAAACGATAGATACCATAATTTTATAAAATATTTTACATAACAAAAATAGTCGTGTGTTGATAGTACCCGTGTGTAGAGATTAGTCGTGTGTTGAAAGAAATATAGATTCATGTGTTGAATGGAATAAATATTCATTTGTTGAATAAGGTAACAAATTTATTGAAATATATAAAGCCTTGTTGATTAGAGTTGCGCTATTTTGACATGAACGGTATTTATATCGATTATATTCATTTTTATAATGAATATAGAAAAGGTAGTGATTTCAAAATATAACGTTTTGAAAATATTATCATTTATATAGTAATGATAGGAAATATTCAATTTTGATTTGAAATTGAATATAGAGTTGAAATGATTTTGAAAACCAAGTTAAAACGATTTATAAAATACGTTTTAAAAAGGAAATCGACGAAATATAATATATATATATATATATATATATTATATATATATAATGGCCTGAATAGAACGCGCTGCGCCGCTGCAGTTCGTGAATTTCGACCATTGACTTCGAATCGACATTACGGGAGATCCGACCGTCGGATTCTCCTAAAACCGGAACCGTTGGGTTCGTATCGAAAATAGCTTTCCAATGAATATTTGAAATTTGAAATCTAACGGTTGGATTTGGAATTATGTCCAAATTAAATTTGGAAAAGGTCGTTGTAAGTGCAGTTCGATGGCCGTTGTTGGAAATCGACTGTACGGGCCTTGATAAAATTAGTAAAAATATCTTTAATTTGTATAAAATCATAAGAAATGATTTGGGAAAAATTGGGCTGAATAATTTCACATTTGAAAGGATAAAAACAGATTTTTATCGAAATGAACTAGTTTTGAACTAGAATTAAAATCAATTTATATTGGAAATAAATAAATTGAATTTGAAAGTGATTTTAAAAATAATCAATATTCCCAATACGTGAATTGGAGTGGATCTGAATCGAAATTATCTTCGGAATATTTCGATGTTGGATTATGTGACCATACAAATATTGTTATGGGGATTTGAAAGATATATTTTATATCGTTATTTCCAATACGATATTTGTTGGTTTCAGAATTTGATACTGAATATAAGCCGGTATATTTTATATTCAGAGCCTTGTATTTAATATCAAATGTGATTTGGGTTTGTCGTGAATGGTGTCTTCATTAACACTGTTCTTAAGCCCAATAGAGAAAAAGATTAAATCTTTATGTTTAGATTTAATGAAGTGTATCAATTAAATAATATTTAATTGAAATTGAATTTGAATTTGAATTGGTTTTTGGGTTTATCGTGAGCGGTGTTTAGAACAACACCTGTTCTTTAACCCGATTAACAATAGAGTGTGATTTTGGGTTTATCGTGAATCGTGTTTTAGATGACATTGGTTCTTTAACCCAGTTAAAGGCAGGATATTGATTTTTTTTGAAATGATTAAAACTAAGTGGAGTTTTAATGAATCTTTAATTAGATTGAAATGTGAATTGATAATTTAAATTATCAAATCTGAAAGGTGATCGAGAATGGAGTACCACCAGTTTTGCTCCAAAGCTATAGTTAAATCTTTAATTAGATTTGAACGTGAAATGGTAATTAATTTTACCGATAATACTGTGGTGTTAGATGTGGAGTATTACCAGTTTTCTCCATGGGATATATATAGGTTGGGATTGGGAAATAAAATAAATAATTACTTCGGTGTGGCTCGCTAATCCCGCTAGTTTGAAATGATATCCAGAGAAGATTAAAGAATAAATTTAGAACAATTTATCTTGGATAAAAGTAATGGGAACCTTTACCTAAGAATGTGATTTTGTGAATAAAAGAATATTCTGAATTGGAATGAGGCGTTCGTTGTGTTTGTGTAACATTTGTTTATCATATACGTGGGTTATTCGGAAAGGTCGGGTTTATAACCATTCTGAATAACCGATTCGACGAGATGTCGAAGACGAAGACAGCGGTTGAAGACCGGAAGTCTTCACATCGTTTGGGTGATTACTGATGACCTCGATTGGGCTGTACACCCAAGATGAGGGAAACAGTTGGTGATCGTCTAGACGTACCTGGAGATCGATGGATATGCGAGGAAAGTGCCTCCGGTTTTGTTCAGACCCAGAACGAACTTGTAAATGGATTGTGTGTCTGACATTGGATTTTATTCTGTGTTGATTGATCTCTATTAAATATACATCTGTTTGGCGGCGGAGAATTTATTCTCTTGCTTAACGCCCTTCTCTGAGACGTACGAGCTCAGAGGTTGTATATCGATGGACATCAGTCGCATGTAGTGAATTGCCAGTGTGGCACGCGTAAGTGGAAATTGATCAAGGCTTTTGTTGAAAAGCAAAGTCTTGTGGTTGATGATCAAAGCATGGTCTGTGTGACGTAGCTTTGTGTATAACGTGAATTCGCAAGCCTCACACCTCGGTATGAGTCAAAAAGGGGATACGGACCCAAGGAGTGCACGACGTTTCTTTCTAGCTATGGTGGTGTCAGTGACCTACCAGCCCTGACATTTATATACTTTTCACCTATGTGGTTATTGGATACGAGGCACCTCGGATATAGGTCTGTAAGGACCGGGAAACGTGTGTTCAGGAATAACCAATCCTCAAAAGTAAGAGAGGACCGACCTTGGAGGTTCCAAAGGGTCATAGTGGGGTCCTGAGGCATTTGGTAGAGTGTCTCGAATCGGAGAGGAGCTTGCCCCTTGTCTCGACTCATGACAGAAATCCAATTTCCAATAAGTGATATTGCGGTTTTAATTGTAGAACTAGTATGGCGACATGATATATGGTACCCATGCCGTCTATGATTGATATTTATGATTGAAATTGTTTTGACACTATACACCTATAATAGTATCAAATGATTTGTTTTAAATGTATCAAGCATTATTTGGCTATTATAAGGGAAAACCCTATCCTCCGGCTTGCGTTGCATTGTGTGATGGGACCTGGGTCTTCTAATAGCTTCATTTTTCCAAAGAGCATTGCGCTGTTTTGTTATATGCACTAGTATTCTTGGGAGGAAACCCGTTCCGTGCTATACGGCGTGGTCCCTTGAATTACTATCTTTTAAAGTAAAGTTTTAAATAATTGTTTTAGTTCTCACACCAGTCACATGACTGACCTGGAGTTTATTGTTTTAACCTAAACTCTGGGCGCCCCTATTTTTCCACGGGCAGCTAGTAGTTTTGGTTTTGCAGATTTATATTCATAGGATCCTGGTTTACAGCTGGAATGATATCCGGAAAGCTCTGTATCCGTATATCACCTTCAGTTGTGCTTTGTATTATTTTTCCGCTGCTGTGTAATTTATTGCAATCTCTGATATTAATCGAATGTAATTTTTCATTTATACTCTGTATATTCTTGTATCTGACGGAATTATTGTAATAACAATGAAATGTTCTTTCGTCTGCGTTCACTTTTGTCTTGTCCTCAACGCAATCCGTGCTTTCCTTACCGGGGGAGTTCGGGTCGTGTCAATTGGATTGCCAGTGCATAATTAAAGTAAATCGTCAAATAACGTAATGCTTTTTAGAAAAAATGAAACCATTATAAGACCCAGGTCCCATCACACAATGCAACGCACACCAGAGGATAGGATTTTTACCTTATAATGGTAAAAAGATGCTTGATACGTAAAAACGATATTATTATTAGTGTGTATATATATATATATATTTAAAATATTTCAATATAAATGTATTAATCTTAGGCAGCATAGTACCCCATCCTACTATGTCGCCATATATAAGTTTACAATCAAAACCGTGATGTCGTATTGGGAATTGGTTTTCTGTCATGTAATCGAGGCTAGGGATCGTCCTCTTCCGATTCGAGACACTCTAGCAAATGCCTCAAGATCCCCCGCAGTGAACCCTTGGATGCGGTAGGGCCGGTCCTTACCTAACGGTAGTGGATTAGTTATGCCTGAACACACGTTTCCCGGTCCCTTTGGACCTATAATATGACCACTTCCGGCCTATAAAAACCAGAGGTACCTCAATCCAAAATCCACACTAGTAAAATGTCGGGCCATGTCAAAGCCCAAACACCACTCCTAGCTAGAAAGAAACGTGTGCACTCCCTATGGTCCATATCCTGTTTTTGATTCATACCGGGGTGTGAGGCTCGCGAAGTCACGATATACACAAAGCTATGCCTAAACAGGCTATGCTTTGATCATCAACCACAAGGGCGCTTTTCAACAAAGCCTTGATCATTTGCATCTTAGCATGCCACATTGTCAGACCCTACCATATTATTGATCATCTACCAATATATATATATATATATATATATATATATATAACCACTAAGCTCATAAGTCTTAGAGAAGGGTGATAAGTAAAGAATAAATTCTTCACCACCAACAGAAATATATAATCGGTAGCATTCAACAAATACAGTAGAAAGGAATACAATGTCAGACACGCAATCCATTTACAAGTCCGCTCTGGGTCTGAGCGAAACAACGTGTCTGTCGATCTCCAAATACGTTTGGACGATCATTACCAAATACCTTGCCTTGGGATGTACAGTCCCAATTCAAGATACCAGTCATCACCATCCCAACGATGTGAAAACCTTCGTTCTTCAACCACCGTCTTCATCTTCGACTCTTGATCATCGTGAGGATTATTCAGAATGGGTTAAACCTGGTCTTTCTGAATAACTCGCGTATTTTGTGATTAAAAATCAAATATTGGAAAATCACACATTACGCCACATTTCAACTCCGAATATTCTTTTAATAAGAATATTCATATTAAAGGATCCTCATTAATTTTATCAAAGATAATCTTTGAAAATAAAATATTAAATCTTCCTTAAAAGAATTATTAAAACTCTAATTTTGATTTAATATCAAAAATCATTATTACAAGATCATTTATTTTATGGAATAAATCTTGTCTTAAAACGGGTTAATGATCTAGTGTTCTTTAAAACACGGTTCACGATAAACCCACAAATCGATTTCTAAATTAAGGAATTTCACAGAAATCAAATCAATACATAATCGATATAGATTTCTGTATCGGACTAATAATATAAATGGAATAATGGCTAAGCCTTTTAAATTCCACATATAATATCATTCTTCTTTTACAGAAACCCATTTCTATTATTACCAATCGAATTTCCACTTAATTCCTATTTTAATATATTAAATTGGAAAACTTGATTTTTAGAAAATGCCTTTTTTAAATCTATAAAATAGATTCATAAGTTCCAAATAATAATTTCAATGTAAATTGGATTAAAGGACAAATGTCGTTTAAAACATCGTCCATGATAAATCCACTTCACATCTCAATTTATTTCATATCACAAAATATAATTGCAAATGCTAGTAATCTTTTAAAAACATATTTTAAAATAATCATAAAAATATTCTTTATATAAAAACTCTAAATGAGAAGTATTCTTTATATTACAAATCTTTATCTTTTACAAATATTCTTCTTTTTAACATATACTTGATTGAAAATATATTTTTATATTAAAATATATTCTTTATATAAAAAGAATTTCTAATGTAAGAATATTATTATTTAAAAGAACACCGGAATTGAAAAGCGAATCAATCATTTACCATATAATTTTGGATTATATGGATTTTACACACATCATACATATGACAATAAAATAGATAATCATCAATTCATCCATTTTCATCCAAAGTGTAATTTCTACTGTGTAAGCGTTAAAATTAAATTATAACGCTCATCGCAGCCTGCCGATCTAACGATCAACATACAACTAAATATTGGGATTAGTGTATGTTCATTTTCATCCCAACACCTGTGTGGGGTTTCATCCAACAAACAAATAATAAATTCATTTGTGCACTTGGGCGTTGTGTGAAAATGATCGACCCAATCACATAAACAATTCAGGTAACTTGTCTATGGCAGTGTAATACACAATATATAACACAATATATAACACACGATAAAAATGTCTCTTTTATTTCTATTATTTTTACCGCATGTAAAATGTCAATAAAAATGAACTCTTTATTTCTACTTATTGCAATATAAATTACATAAAAAAATGTAAATTTTAAATGTACAATCTTTTTATTTGAAAACAATGAACAAATGAAATCTTTATGTTACGTCCATTTATGGAAATAAAAGCGACGATAAAATAAAATCTTTTATTTCAATTCATTTCATAATTTATTTGCATTAAGGATTGCAAATGAAACTGTATCTTTTATTCCCTGTTTATTTGCGTTGAGTAATGCAAATAAAAATGTAATATTTAACTTCTAGTTTTATTTACATCAAGAAATGTAAATAAAAGAACAACTCCTTATTTTATGTTTACTTACATCAAGTGAAGTAAATAAATAAAAATGTAACATTGATTTTAATGCTTTGTTCGCATTTAGAACATGCAACAAAAATGTAACCTTTGTCTTTAAATAAATTTGTTTGCATCTAAATTTGCAAACCAAAAATGTAATTCTCATTTTGTACGTTTCGTTTGCATTTCTATTTTGTACGTTTCGTTTGCATTGTAGCATGCAAACAAAAATATATTTTTACTCATGTATTGTTTGCATTATGGAATGTAAACAAAATGTGAACTTTTTTTTTCATGTTATATTTGCATTGAAAAATGCAAATAAAAATGCGCCACTTAAAAATCATATTATATTTGCGTTGGGGAACACAAATAAAAATGTACTTTTATTTTTGTATGTTTTATTTGTGTTTAAGAACACAAATAAAAGACCGTTTTATTATAAATAATGTTACAATAAAATGTAATCCTACTCATTGCCCAAAAATGTATATTTTGATGTAACTCTTTTTAATGACCAAAAATGTTTATTTTGTTTAACTCTTTTGAATAACCAAAAATGTATGTTTTTGGTTTAATCATTTTTAATTAACAAAAATGTATATTTTAAATTTACCATGTAAATTCATATTTTATTTACATAGACAAATGTAAATTCTATCATACGATGTAAATTCACCTCTAAATTACATATAAAAATGTAATTTTTATCATACAGTGTAAATTCACATTTTAATTACATTAAAAATGTAATTTTTATTATAATATCTAAATTACATGTAAAAAAATGTAATTTTTATCCTACAATGCACATTCATGCTTTAATTTCATATAAAAATGTCATTTCTATTATGCGATGTAAATTCCTATATAAATTACATAGAAAAATGTAATTTCTATTATGCGATGTAAATCCATGTCTTAATTACAAAGAAAATTGCAATTTTAATCATACGGTACAAATTCCCGTTTTAATTACATAGAAAAATGTAATTTTGATCATACGGTAACAATTCACCCTTTCATTACATAGAAAAATGTAATTTTAATTATGAAACAATTTCTTATTAAAATATATGCTTTTTAATCCACACTTTTTAATGTAAACAGTGCACGTTAAAAATATAATCTTCTTAATCCATTCTTTTTAATGTAAACAAATAAAAATATATTTTATTCGTTGTTCAAATTCTATTGTAAATAGACAAATAAAAATAATATTTTATTTGTCGTCCAAATTCTGTTGAAAGGTAAACAAATAAAAATAAGCTTTTACTTGTTAACTCATTTCTGTTGTAATATAAACAAATAAAAATAATGTTTTATTTGTCGTTCAATTTCTATTGCCAAGCAAATAAATAAAAATAAAGTTTTATTCGTTGTTTACATTCTAATGTAAAGTAAACAAAATAAAAATATGTTTTATTCGTTGACCAAATTCTGTTGTTATGTAAACAAATAAAATTTAGATTTTATTTGTTAAACAATCTATGTTGTAATATAAAAAAATAAAAAATGAGATTTTATTCGTCGTCCAATTTGCATTGTAATGTCAACAAATAAAAAAAAGAGTTTTTATTTATCGTTTAATTTTTATTGTAAAATCAACAAATAAAAATAAGTATTTATTTGTTGTTCAAATCTTATAGTAATATTAACAAATAAAAATGAGTTTTTATTTGTCGATCAAATTCTATTGTAATATCAACAAATAAAATAAGCTTTTATTCGTCGTTCAAATACTTATGGTAATATCAACAAATAAAAATGAGTTTTTATTTGTCGTTTCAATTTCTATTGTTCATTTCAGAAAAACAGAAATTATGTTTTAATAACATAAAATAAATTTTTACAACTGGATCTGAAATAAATATGATTTAAAACTGAATTTAGATTAAATTTTCTAAATGCAAATAAAATTCAATAAAATATGAAATTTTAATGCGAATCTAGTAGAACATGAACAACAAACATATTACAAGCCACAATCAACGATTCATACAATACATAACAATCCAGATCTGAATTAACATCATCACACAATTATTTTAAAGCAAGAAAATAAATTAATAATTAATTAAATAATAAAAATTTGAATTCTCACATTGATTTTTGCTGAAAATTTGACGGTCTCGGAATCCGCTATGGTCTGCGCCATCGCGAAGATCTCGGAAAGACGAGTCCAACGCAACTGACGGTTCGTCAATCGGACCTCGTATGAAGGAGATATTGATTTTTAAAAATCGGATAAATTAAATATTAAATTAATAAAATAATTAAAAAAAAAAAGAAAGAGGACCTTCTTCTTCTTCTCGTTCACGTATTCGGCCGCACCCATATACCTCCTCCGATCCTTCACGTCGTACCCCCTACGGTCACCCAGGCGCCGATCAAACACCACCACTCCGAAGCTCCGCCCGCGAGCCACCACCGCCAAGAACCCCGTCACGCTCGGTGGGCCCCATCGCCTGAAATTTGCTCCCGACCGCCGATCCTTCCTCACCAGAATTCACGAAATCCGTGCACCAAAACCTGATCTTAACCGTATGGATTGAAAGATCTCTCCGAGAGCTTCGATTTGGTACCAAGTTTGTCGATTTTCGTTGAGCGGATCAAAAGTTATGAGCGTTTGAAATTAGGAGATTTCTGGCCTTCGGTTTAGGTGGCGGCTGAAATTAGGGTTAGGGTTTCGGCCTGAATATTTTAATAATATTTTTAATATTAAATCTCAAAAATTGTGCTTAAAAGGTGGATTTTCGGACTTTCTCTGATTTGGGCCTGCTTACTGTCGTTCTTAAGGTTTGGACACCTTATGAACGCAATGGGATAGGTCCCGTGGCCCAACTCCAAAATGTGTACGATTTTTATTTAAAATTGCATTAAAAATTAATTAATTAAATATTGACCGTACATTAAAATATGTCGAGGCCACATATGTCCTCAGAAAATTCTAAAAAAATATATTTTTAGCTTTCTTATGACGATACGAATCCAACAAAATTATTTTCGTCGAATTCTGAGATTGTTTGAAAAATGGCTATTTTTAAGGCGTTTAAATTTAACTAAAATAGTCAAAACACATTTTCGTTTGCCACGCTCACATATTAATTTGAAAAATTCTAAAAATTGAAACTTAGCTATAATATGACATTCCGGTTCCAACAAAAGTGGTTTTGTCGAAAACAGAGGTCGTTTGAAAAATGACTATTTTTAAGGCTAATATATTTAATATTAAAAATACCTTTTTAAACAAATAAATACCGAAACTCAAAATATATAAGTGTTTACTGTTTTTTAATGCAGAAACATCATTCCGAACTCAATGGAAGTGGTTTCGAGTCGAAATTCCTTCATATGTGAAAAGTAGCATTTTGGACCATATATAATATATATATATATATATATATATATATATATATAAATTCTACAGCGACCTTTCTAAAAATTGAATTGGCCATAACTTTTGATTTCCGCTATGAAATTTCAATTTTTCAGATTCGTTAGAAAGATATGGTTAAACAGATTTAAATATTCCTGGTTTCACTCAATTCTGTTTTATTTTTAATCATGTACATTCAGTTAAAGTTTAAAATCAAATTTTAAAACTACCGCGTCATTTCTAACTCCATTTATATTTAAATTAAATTTATTCATTTTAACTTCGATAAAAATAAATTCTAGCCATTATTATTAATAATAAATTATATTATAACCTCAAAATTCATTAAAATTTTCTAAAATAAAAATGTTAAATTGGTTCAGAATTTGTGGGTTGTTACAATAAATCCATTTGATTTTCAAAATCATAAACCATTCAAAACAACGTTGTTGTTTTGAAACATTCATCAAGTTGACTTGATTAACTAAAATATTCATAACCCGGGAATTTAATCAACTTAATTACCTTTTTCTTTTATAATTAAATTATTTTTAAAACTCACTTAAATAAGGGATTAATTAAGTTAAAAAGTATTATCTGGGATAATTTTATCCAATTCAACTTTCTATTTAATGGTACCATTATCTTACCAAAAATTTAACTGAAATATTAATTAACCCTAAATAAGACATTTCTATGTTTAACAATCACTCATTAAAAACTTTTTCCATTAAATTATTGAGACCCAATCTAATAATCAATCTTCAATTGCAACAGTTGACGTAGCTAAATCTAAAAACAATCCGATTAACTACTCACAGTTAATCTTCCTTTTTAAATTAATTATTAAAATAATCACCTTTGATGGTTTTCTTAAAAATAATTATTCAATCTATTAACAACTTGAGTTAATTTCTAATTTACTTAATAGAATATACACCTTAGTAGTTCCAACAGCATATAGCAGTTATTCAACAGACGACGTCTACGTTGTTAACCAGTTTACAGAAACAGCTATGTAAATTCAATTTCTATATTGTCAATTGAAATATAACATCTCAACAACATATATTTACCAATAAAATAAATCACTGGTATAACAGCAAAACGGTGTTTATCTCTACTGATTGAGTGTCCAAATAATTCAATAAATCAAATTCACAGTGGAACAATGTTTATTTCCACTAACAAATGCTAATATATATTATATAATTACGATATACACAACTTAGGTAATCAAATTATTATTTGAACAAACCTTTCAGGATTTACTGAAATATAGATTATCACAGATCAATTTAAATATTTTGCGTGTACATTTAGTTTAACAACTAAATTTTTGTTTATTATATTGTAAATAATTAAATAAACCATTTTATTTACTTAATAATTTAATTTAATTTTGATTCAATTTCGTTCACAATTAAATTTCAATTTACGTTCAAACAGCCCCACTGACATTTTCAACATGATTTGAGTGCATAGGTTTACTCTAAACATGTATATCAATTCTCGATAAAACTTATAAATATATAAACCGATATATGTTTATGTTATTTAGAATTTAGTTCACATTTAAAATCTGTCTTACCCCCTTTTTCCCTTTCATTTATTTTCAATACAATTTCTTTCCTACCTTTTCTATTCTTTCCCCTTTTAATTCTTCTCCACTTCAGGCCCACTTAGCCCATTTGCTTCTTCTTTCTTTTTCCTTTTCTATATATTTTCTCTTATTTTTCTTCGACCCATTCAAGCCCAATATTTTCTAGCCCAAATCTCTTCCCTTTTTCTTTCTATGACCCATCTTCGTTTTCCTCTCCCAGTTTTCTTCCAATCTCCTTACCTTCTTGTTTCGTTATGACGTTAACTCCAGGCACGAAAATTGCCACAAGTATCAGCACTACTAGCTTATTCAACATGATACAAAACTACTCTTATTAAAAACAAAGCAGCTCCTTTATATTAAGCTGCAGGCATCCTATACTCTACACCAATGTGCACTGTATATTCTCGCACCTGCGCAGGTGTTCTGGCCATCAGATGGCAACAGCACCACCACCTACAAACGCCGCTTAGGTTCATGGTCCGCTTCAACCAACCGTCATACCCCCACCCCACCTCCTTCTCGAAATCACTTCTCTACCATCAATACCCGAAAAGTACACAACTAAGTCATCCTAGAAACAACCTCCTATGATCGCCTCCGTTCACCTGGACTCCTACCACCGCCATCGATACAACCTTCACCTCAGTGCACCCCTCCACGTCAACCACGGCGATGCTCGACGGTACCCTCACCGTACAATTCACTAACCAAGTCACCCCAACAAAACAACATACAAGAACCCTAAATCGCAGCCCAACTCCAAAATTAAGCTATACAAAAATCTATGTATATTTTTCTATGATCTACGACTTACTATGCCCCTCCAGTTCAAATCCCATGGACTACGATCTAGGGGATTGCCAGAAATTCCCAAAACTCCACTTTTAGATGAGTTAAGAAATTCTATACAACCACAACACTAAAAGTTCTACTTTTACCATTAAAATTCATGATTTACACATATAAATCCATTTGTGAACCTAAATTACTGATTTACGATGTCTGAATTTTCGAGTTTCCTAAGCTCTTACCGTATAATTTAATATATGCAGATATTCAATATTATATATGTTGTATATATTTTACCTTACCCTATAGATTCATGAAAAGAACTTCTATACAGAACTCAGGTTTTATGACTTACTGGAATTTTAGTTATAGGTTTTTCTATGTTGATAGGAAATGTAAAAACTTAAGCTTTGTTTACTCTACAGTCATAATATGTGTTAACACAGTTTCAACTTCCACCTACAATACATTTGTATTGTTTATATATGACATACTCAATACATAACCATGTATATATAGAATCTACATCACTCAGTATATGATCAAAGAACTGATTTAAATGGGCTTAAAATTTGATGTTTACTCACATAAATAACTTTCTGTTTTCATATTTGTTTCTTTTCAGTTTTGATATGAAGATAAGTTAATAAAAATAACCCATTCAAAGCATATATGAAGCTATATTTCTCTACATCATACTTATTTAAAAAAACAGTTATAGTTTAAATATAGACAAAGGGGGTTTACTCACTAGTTGTTCTTTGTTTCTCTGTTTTATTATTTCCAGGTTATTAGCTTCTAGGTTTAAGGCTTTAAATCCATTCTTATTCGTTGGTTGCAAGGTTTTGTACTCCATTCTTATACCCGTTGCCATGTTTAGTTCTAATTTTAAATTCTCAAAAGCTTGTGAATTATATGCAATAGGCTAGCTGTATTTATAGTTACAAACAAGTGATATAATATTGTGTGCATTTATGTGTTAGCATGGGAAATGAAGTATCTGTTTAGATGGAAAAGTTATAGTTGTGCTAGTGATTGAAAAGGGGATGGCTATGTTTTCAGTAGTGTTGCTATGATTTGAAAAGAACTGAGCTAGTGTTTGTAGTTGTGCATGTTAACAGGTTCTAAAAGATTAATATAAATATGCATTTCAGCCAATAATGACGTACATATGTTTGCAAAATAGGTTGCAACTACTTATGCTTATTACTGCAAATGACAAAGCAGTCTAGAGAATGAAGTACATAAATAAAAGTATAGCCAAGTGCAATTTTTGTTGTAGCTGTAGGTATTTTCTGGTTTGTAATTCAATAGGAATAACAATGCAAATGAAGTACATACATGCGTAGCTTATGTACTAATTATTTAAAAAGTAAACTTAGTTGCTAAGTATAAAATAAACAAATAAAATGCACATCTATTCATTAATTTGCTTTAGATCTTGAGTATAAAAAATTATAACCTCATAAATGAATTATTTCTTGCATATGAAGTAATCAAATTTTAGTTATAATGTCCTCACTAGTTATATAAATAACAAACCAATTTTATATCTAATTATGTTAAGAATAAATTTTAATACAACAAAATGTTAACACAACACTTACATACGTACATACATTTTTTTTTTGAAAATTGGTTCACTTTATTATCTAGTAAAAGTAGTACATAGGAAGGTTATCATACTAACCATTACAAAACAAAAACGAAAAAGAAAAACAGGAAACACAAGTAAATAAAATGCTAAAAACCTAAACCAAGCCCACGATGAGGCCTATCTCACTTAGTGCAAGTCGCTGCACCTCAGTCGAGCCACCTGCTAGACTTCACCTCAAAATGAAATTTGGTTTCCATTTCTCTGTATAACAGATCATCGCCCATAAAAAGATGCACCAGAACATCACCCATGTGCAACCGAATGCAAGGCTAGAACAATTAGCACCAAATTCTAGTACATGTTATATAAGTATGCTTGATGAATTTCTGAAACTAGATGTAATAATCATGGAACTGCCCATTAACCACTCGAGAACAGAACATGCAACTAATATTATCCAGCAATCTGAAGATCAAATACCACACAGCAATATCTCACTGACATATAGCTTCAGAAATTTCCAAAACAGTAAATATACTACAAATATCAAAACTGGTTAAATTCCAAACTACACCTCAAAATTATCTAAACCAACTTTAAGGCAGTTAAGGTGATCAGAATATCACATCTTCTAATATAAACCTTCTTTCTACTTGGAAGATTTCATACGGATTGAAACATAAGACCAAATCTACTAACAAGGATATTTAAGATACAGATCTGTATTACTCCAAAAACCAGCATGGTGACACACTGCATTACCAACATCATAATATTAAATATATGTATGAATCTGAAGCTCATCAATTGGGAAAAAGGGGTTCTGCTTCAAATATGTATAAGGATCTGTTGCCAAATTACTTAACTAATAAAATAGTTACTGGCATGTGTGCAACCCAACGATGGATTACATATTCTACTTCAAAGGTGTTTCGGCAAAAAGCACAGTACCCCATCTAAAAAATAAAAATAAACCAACACCATTATGCAACTAGGTCCCCAACAACACCACATGAATCTGCACGCTAGCTCCAATCTGATAGTATCATTACCTTTCAATTCCAAACTAGCAAACAGAAACCATGATATTTGGCAAATCGAGGTGTTGGAAAATATGGGGTGAACCATCATTCGAAGTTTTCAAACCAAAAGTATGATATATAATCCAATATCAATACCGTGTAGGTACCAAACTGCATCTAAAAATCATAACGAGAAGGCTTAATAAAGCAGGGTCCCCTTGACATAAAATATAGACCATCTTTCTGTTTACCAAATAGATGGAGACCTGGTGAAAATACATACATACATACATACACATATACATATATATATATATATATATATATATATATATCTGTGTGTGTGTATATATATATAACAAGTGAAAATATGCATATTGGATATAAACCCGTCCTTAGTTAATTAATTTTTTAAACCATTTAAAATATGTATTCTTGGAATTTTGCCTAAATATATTATTGAAATCAATTACACAAATAATCTGCAATAAACTATTTTACAATCTCATTCAAAAACTGGGACATTACAATCTACCCCCCTTAAAAGAATTTTGTCCCTGAAATTAAAAAGGAACGAAGAAATTTCAGTTATATCCAAAGTCGTAGACTTATAACAAAACACATACATGGTCATCCCCTAATGATCACAACATACAAGGCACCCGAAACACACAGGTAGCCTATCAAAACATTTCACAACAATCAAATATTCAATACAGATAAACAACATTCATTTTAATAACTAGAAATATCCGTAAATATAGTTGGGAAACATTTTCATTTATATTCTTTAACCTTCATCAGTTCCTAACCGTAAATCGGTAAGAAAACAATCCTCTGAATATTAACCCCAAAGACCAAAATCAACATTAGATCAATACTCAGAAACTAATTTAACTCATCTAATCTCCAGTTAAGTTTCAAATTTGTTAATTTCATATCCTAATTCCTTATCAACACATATTACAACAATTTTCTTTTAAAAAAATGTCTTTGATTACATTTGGAAAATAAATTCCAAATCTTATTTATTTCATCGGTTTGAATCAAACTTATTCCACATATTTATCTGCTTCAAATTCTCTTTTTAAAGTACAATCCAATTTAAGTTACCCATGTCAATTTTTAAATTCCAAAATCCAAATTTTAGGCTTTTATTATAAACCAGTTTGAAATTACATATCTCCATTCCATTGAAAATTCAAAGTCTTTGAATTTTCCTAGAACATTTTGTTTTACTCAATTTTTTTTCCAATTTGTCTTATTTATATATTTTATTATTATACAAACTCAATTTTGTTGTATATATAACCATTTGAGTTTTTATAATCTTATTTGATTATAATAATAATAATCGACACATTTATATATAATAATTTCAGAAAAATATTCTTTTGTAATAAAATATAACTTTGGGAAAAATTATATAATTTACCCAACAATTAAAACAATACCATGTTGAATTACTCTATTCAAGATTTTAGAAAGACTTTTTGATGCATAGGAATGGTGTAAGTAAACGATTTTAAAACAGTTTATCTATAACTTCCAAAAACCTTTTGAAAGAAAAGAAAATCGTAAGACCGATCCACACATAAATACGGATGGTTTTTACCTTATGATAACTCAAAGCAATCTTTGAAAAACAATATTAATCTGGTATTATAATAGTGTCTAAATACAAATAAATATTGATCTAGCGGGACGCTTGCATCTCACGCTCCGCATACATAGTATACAATCAAAACCGCTGGCGCTTATTGGAGAATGGATTCCGACAATGACAAGGTATGGGATCACCTTCCGACAATGTACCTTCGTAGATGAATACATTGGGGTTCAATGAGAACATCTTGCAACCAGGCTGAACATGACCGGCCCCTCATTTCACTTGAGAGTACTGAATATATCATTACAACAATTGGTGCCTGCCAGCCGAACCGATAGCATACAAAATAAAAGGAATAACCGAAGGCATTTGATTTTCTCCAGAACAGGTAATGATAGACTCTTTTGATGGGAGCGACCCATGTAACGACCTGGCATTTTGACCGCTTCAAGTCGGTAACTTAACCAACTCGGAACATTTAAAACGATAGATTGCTATTGGCTTACACGGTTTGAACAAAATCAATACAGAATCACGGTGTACAATATTTGCAGCAGAATATTCTAATAAATATCAGAGTTTGCAATTTGTACAACAAAAGTTAAAAATAAAATATATGTCTTTACATAAATTTTCGACGAATAAAAATGTACACTTTACGGTCGACCTTAGTATTCACATGCATCTCCACATCTTTGCGTTCCTCTCTTCTTTGCGAGTTGTAAACTTTAAGCCTGGAACACTTAGGGCCTGACCCGAGTGTCCCGTGCAAAATACACAAAACACCCGAGTTAGGATTAAACTTATTTCAAGTTAGCACACTTCGATGATCACATAGTAGAATAATTAAACCCCAACAACGTTTAAATGATTAGAGCATAATGATTAGTGAACTGTCGAAATATCATAAAGTATGCCGCAATGTAAGAGCCCGCGGATATAACTGTATGTGTGAGGAACAACCCAATATCAATGGAAAGCATAGGCATGAAAATGCTACAACAATTCTAAGCGGAACAAAAGCCGAAGCTTATGCAGTAAAAAATCATGCACAACAAAGATAAATAGTAAGGCAACTGTCTGCATTTATCTCATGTAAGACCAAGAGTACCATTATGTCTATGTTTAGATGTAGCAAAAAAAGGGAACTTGGTCATGGGCAGTTTAACTGATACGGCAAAAGTAGCAGGGGTTTTCAGTTTCCACAAAAT
Organism: Allium sativum; assembly: GCA_030737875.1. Taxonomy (NCBI): domain Eukaryota; kingdom Viridiplantae; phylum Streptophyta; class Magnoliopsida; order Asparagales; family Amaryllidaceae; genus Allium; species Allium sativum. The sequence goes on along the minus strand of CM060926.1, from coordinate 487,126,516 downwards.
GCAAGGCAGTTTACATATATAGTTTGGGTTATAGCATATGTAACGACCCGGATTTTGAGCGACTTTGGTTATCGACATAAACACGATGTCGATAACTAAAACATCAAAAAATCCTGGTAATTAGTGAAAGAAATTAGAGGGTGAGGAAAGGTAAGAAAGAAAATTAGAATAGAAGAAGAAGAACACAACATTAGAGTAACACGATTCTCACAGCGGAACGAATAACATATAATATATGTAACATAACTTTGAAATATACATCTGTATTTGAATAAACATCATTATCAAAGTACAACACTTACAACACAGCGGAAATAACTATAGCTATATGATCCTGAAGCCTCCTGCTCCAAGCTCTTCAATGTATCTGTAAATCCCGACTACTTGACTGCCCATACAAATTTAGGCACCCAAGAGTTTAGGGAAAACAACAAAGTAAACTTCGGGTCAGTCATGGGACTGGTGTGAGTAAAACAGTTTAAACAGTTCGAACAAGTAAACGATATCTCATAAGACCACGCCGCATAACGGAACGGGTTTTTCCCTTATGAGAATCCAAAATATCTTTATATCAAAAACCTTTTGATATTATAATAATGTATATCAACCACAGTATATATAATCATCTAGCAGAAACGCTTTCATCTCACGTTCTACATATATAGTATACAATCACAACAGCAAGCGCGTATTGGGTAATGGATTTCCAACTATGACAAGGTATGGAACCACCTATCGCTCGTGTACCTCTAGAGAGGAATACACTGGGTTCAACAAGAACATCTTGCAACCCGGCCATACATGACCGACCACTCATTTCGCTAGAGCGTATCGAATGTATATCACCAACGGCTGGGATCAGCAACCGTTTCCCGAATGGGACAGCATCAACAATAGATTTTTAGAAGTAAATGAAACTCTAGATCAGGTGATTATACACCCTACTTCAGTGCGACCGACTTAGCCATGTTGCCTGCCCGATTTCTGTCATTTACTGGTTGATGAGGCTAGAAGCTACGCTTTATCATCACACCAGATTCACTTTGAATGCCACATCGTCAAATCCATCAAATCACCGATTGATGTCCTCAACAATACATTATGTGTTAGCTAAAGAAGTTTCCTTCTCCGCTTCCACTCTTGGTACGGTTGGAGAAATCAATATATGTGATCGTCTGGAAATACTCTGTCAGACATCCGTCCATACAAGTCATCCAGGAACAGGATGAACCAAAGGCACTATTCTGTAAACAGGATAGCCCTTGCATAACTCCGTCTTCAATTTCCTTTGGCATATATGATTCGCAACGCTTATGCCAATATAGAGTGGTTCTTTGGATAATAATCCAACCGGTCTCTCCATATTAACAACGTTAAAATGGTCAAAACTTCGATAGTTTGTGATTTAACTATCGAATAAAAACAAGTGTGCAAACAACGATATTATTTCCAAATGGAAATTTTATCGATCAAACATCATTAACATTTATCTCTTTATTAATTTACTTATCTCCTGTTTCCCTATATTCAATATTTCTTATTTTCTAAATTTGGAAAATATACGATATTAACAATGGAAAACATTTCCATTTCTTGTTTTTCTTTATTAGAAAACATTTCTGGTTTCTTACTTGGAAAACATTTCGAAAGCTTCTTCATTGGACTTAGACAGATGTTTAAACAAACCATCGCGAGGCTAACTCAAACCATTTCCTTTACTGCCGAACCTTAACTATTCCTTATTTAAAAACGAAGCCAATCAAGTTGGGATAGAACTACCTCTCAGACCTTAACTGAACAATATTTCTAACTTTGAAATAGGCAAAGTTCACTTTAAATTCCTTTTACTAACTTCCTTACTTGACCCTCCTTCGAATAGCTATATTCGATTGACTCTTTTCACTTAACTCTATTCGATTAACCCTTATCAATTAACTCTATTGGACTAACACTATTGGGTTAACTCTATTTGACTAACGCTATTGACTTACTCATTTCACTTAACTCCTTTCGAATAAACTATATTTGATAACTCCTTTTACTTCCTTCGAATAAACTATATTCAATTAACTCATTTGACTTAACTCAAATCTATTAAACTAACATCGATTAACTCCTTTGCTTTAACTCTAATCGATTAAACTAACATCGATTAACTCCTTTTACTTTAACTCTAATCGATTAAACTGACATCGATTAACTCCTTTTACTTTAACTCTAATCGATTAAACTGACATCGATTAACTCCTTTTACTTTAACTCTAATCGATTAAACTGACATCGATTAACTCCTTTTACTTTTACACTAATCGATTAAACTGACATCGATTAACTCCTTTTACTATTCGAATAAACTATTCATTTATAAAGATTTACTTTTAGTAACAGTTCTTCACTTTACAAATGATTTCCCTTTTATAAAACTCTATTCGTTTTAAAAACATTTTCCCCTTTTATTTACTTTCGAAATATTTCCTTTTATAAAATCGGTTTATTTTATAAAATCCCTTTATTTCAATATACATTGAAATAATTCTATTTACATCCCAGGGTCTTTTATGATATTTAAAATATCGAATAAAATCATCAACATCATTCCAACACCCATAATCCATAACAGATTATATAACACATCATATATCACAATATATGAAAACAGTAAAATAAATGTTAAGGAATCTAGTTGGATTCCTCCAACCTGTTTCCCTGCATCACAGATGTTAAACAATATAGATAACATCACTTTCAGTTCCATATGATATATTCTGTTAAACAGAATCGATATAGAAAATTCAACTAACTGACTAGCAGTTCAATCAAACAGTCAACATACAATCAATCAGCCAATATCTAACAGTTCTAAAAATACAACATGATATTATAAACTGTTCAGAGTTAGTGAGATTTACTCACATTTGCAGTTCATCGTTAAAGAACGATAAACTGTTGTTTGATCTGAATCAAACAGTTTACTTCGCCGTAAATTCAAACGAGTTCCACTCCATTTCCAGTCAGTTCTATGTTGAAGTGTCTGTCCATACGATCCCAACGGATCCTGTTTTGTGGAGTTCTGATAACGTATAATTAAGTTATTGTAATACGATATTTAATACACTATTAAATACAAAATTTAAGTTTTAATTTATAAGTTGGCCCTTTACCCTTGAGATCGGCCCACCTAACATTTTAAATGCCCGACCCCTTTCCCTTCTCCTCCCCAATATTCAGACCAGGCCTCTCCTCCCATCTTAGACAGTAAACTTCCCCTTTCAACCCAACATGATCCAATTAATCAAAATACTTAGTTTACTCAGGAACGTGTCCTCCTTCTTCACATGTACTACACGATCAACACGACCCACGTTTCATTCTCTTTGTAACAACTCGCATTCTACATATCGAAGGATCGTAGAATATTTATTTCTTTCACATACGAAGTCGTTTGGTCATGTAACTTTGGGAGACGATTATTGGGGTCATTTCCCATGTCTATGATTTTTTTCGATTTTTAAATGACTGTTTTGCCCCTAGTTGGTACTGTTTTGGCGATAACTTTTGACAGGAAAGGAATTTTGACCTGAAACCACATCCATTAGATTCGAATGATGGTTTCTCTTTCCATAGAGTGGTTACATTAGCCAAACGGGCTTACCGTTTTGGAGATATGGCTGAAACAATGTTTGGAAGGTGAAAAACTGCTTAACCAGGCCAAATAGGGTGATTAGTGGATAGGCCCATAACCCATTTCGGGATTAGGGTTATGGGGAGGCTGAAATGAGTTAGAGAATCATTTTCATTTCAGTTTTGAGCCGCCACTTTCCTCCTTGAAACCCTAGTAATGGCCTCCACCTTCTAATTTCATCCCAAATCATCTCTAATCACTTTCTAATCAAGTTTTGGCCTAATCTACCTCAAATCAAAGAAGATCTTCACCAAATCAGCGAGAGAGCTGCTGGAACACATAGGGATTGGATCCAAATCAGAGATTATTTCAGATCTAAAGTTTGTTTGTGGCTAAGGTGAGTGATTTGCATAGTTCCTCACTAATTATGGCTAATTATGGTAATTAGCGAAGATTAGCGAAATTATGGCTCAAAAAAATCTAGAAAAAATTCTCAAAATTCTAAAACATCATTTTATGCCTCTGATATGAATTTGGGTTAATTTCGACTAATTTTGCAAATCCCGGAATTTGGGGGATTAAGGGGTGATTGTGATAATTAGCGAATTTATGCATGTTAAAAATCTGGAAAAATATTCAGAAATTCTGAAATATTGTTTTAGACCTCTGATATGAATTTGGGTTAATTTGGTTAATTTTTGCTAATCCTATCATTAGTTTCACCTAAACATGCTTAAGGGGAAATATGGGATTTTGGGTATGTTTGATCCATTTTAACCTATCATGTTGATGTTTTGATGTTTGTAGTTGATTATGCATGTTGCTATGACTGTATGAAATGCTTTGTGATTGATTTCAATAGTTAGAATGGTCGAAAACGTCGTCGAATGGCGTAAACACTTGCTGGAACGGTTTTAGAAAACAGTGCAGGGTTCGGATCGGATCGGACATAGGGCTCGGATCGGATATGTTGAACTGAGCAAGGAACCCGATCGGATCGGAACCTGGCGCTTGGGAAAAAGTGGCAAAAAGGAAGGCCACGCTAGCTGAACTGGGATCGGATCGGATCGAGGAGGACGGATCGGATCGAGGAAGACGAATCGGATCGAGGAGGACGGATCGGAGTGAAGGCATGAGGATGGATCGGATAGGAGCATGTGAAGGACGAGGACATGGATCGGAACGGAGGCACGAGCTGGAGGAAAGATGACACCCGACCCGATCCGAGGAGAAGCACCCGAACCGAACCGATGGAGGACAACCGACCCGAACCGCACCAGGAGAAGACCCGACCCGAACTGCGCTAGGATAAGACCCGACCCGAACCAATGAAGGATACCCGACCCGAACCGATGGCTTGAAGAGGACCCGATCCGACCAGTATTGACCAATAACCCGAGATGCAAAGGTAGTCCAAATCGAAGTTAGAGCTCAGGATCTAGATGGGAACCAATGAGTTCACTTCGTGATTGGGCTTTGCTGCGGGACGTGTGCGAAGGGGTTGTCGGTATTCATAAATTTGGTTCACCACTGAGAGATGGATGGTGGGCTTGTAGTGATAGTTACATGGGATTGGATTCCGTCATGGCCTAAAGTATTAGGTGACCAAAGTAGTGGATATCGTATGCTTTACGCACTGAGTGAGGGATGTGAGGGTGATTGCTATGCTTGATTGTTTGACATCACTATGACATGCACACCCCCACCCCCGTTATCTTTACACCATTTGAAAGGGCACCTTAGAGTGTTATACAGTATGTAGTGCTAACTCTTTTACATCGATTAACTCCTTTCGAATAAACTATATTTGATAACTCCTTTTTCTTTCTTCGAATAAACTATATTCAATTAACTCATTTGACTTAACTCAAATCTATTAAACTAACATCGATTAACTCCTTTGCTTTAACTCTAATCGATTAAACTAACATCGATTAACTCCTTTTACTTTAACTCTAATCGATTAAACTGACATCGATTAACTCCTTTTACTTTAACTCTAATCGATTAAACTGACATCGATTAACTCCTTTTACTTTAACTCTAATCGATTAAACTGACATCGATTAACTCCTTTTACTTTTACACTAATCGATTAAACTGACATCGATTAACTCCTTTTACTATTCGAATAAACTATTCATTTATAAAGATTTACTTTTAGTAACAGTTCTTCACTTTACAAATGATTTCCCTTTTATAAAACTCTATTTGTTTTAAAAACATTTTCCCCTTTTATTTACTTTCGAAATATTTCCTTTTATAAAATCGGTTGATTTTATAAAATCCCTTTATTTCAATATACATTGAAATAATTCCTTTTACTTTCTTCGAATAAACTATATTCAATTAACTCATTTGACTTAACTCAAATCTATTAAACTAACATCGATTAACTCCTTTGCTTTAACTCTAATCGATTAAACTAACATCGATTAACTCCTTTTACTTTAACTCTAATCGATTAAACTGACATCGATTAACTCCTTTTACTTTAACTCTAATCGATTAAACTGACATCGATTAACTCCTTTTACTTTAACTCTAATCGATTAAACTGACATCGATTAACTCCTTTTACTTTTACACTAATCGATTAAACTGACAACGATTAACTCCTTTTACTATTCGAATAATCTATTCATTTATAAAGATTTACTTTTAGTAACAGTTCTTCACTTTACAAATGATTTCCCTTTTATAAAACTCTATTCGTTTTAAAAACATTTCCCCCTTTTATTTACTTTCGAAATATTTCCTTTTATAAAATCGGTTGATTTTATATAATCCCTTTATTTCAATATACATTGAAATAATTCTTTTTACATCCCAGGGTCTTTTATGATATTTAAAATATCGAATAAAATCATCAACATCATTCCAACACCCATAATCCATAACAGATTATATAACACATCATATATCACAATATATGAAAACAGTAAAATAAATGTTGAGGAATCCAGTTGGATTCCTCCAACCTGTTTCCCTGCATCACAGATGTTAAACAATATAGATAACATCACTTTCAGTTCCATATGATATATTCTGTTAAATAGAATCGATATAGAAAATTCAACTAACTGACTAGCAGTTCAATCAAACAGTCAACATACAATCAATCAGCCAATATCTGACAGTTCTAAAAATACAACATGATATTATAAACTGTTCAGAGTTAGTGAGATTTACTCACATTTGCAGTTCATCGTTAAAGAACGATAAACTGTTGTTTGATCTGAATCAAACAGTTTACTTCGCCATAAATTCAAACGAGTTCCACTCCATTTCCAGTCAGTTCTATGTTGAAGTGTCCGTCCATACGATCCCAACGGATCCTGTTTTGTGGAGTTCTGATAACGTATAATTAAGTTATTGTAATACGATATTTAATACACTATTAAATACAAAATTTAAGTTTTAATTTATAAGTTGGGCTTTTACCCTTGAGATCGGCCCACCTAACATTTTAAATGCCCGACCCCTTTCCCTTCTCCTCCCTAATATTCAGACCAGGCCTCTCCTCCCATCTTAGACAGTAAACTTCACCTTTCAACCCAACATGATCCAATTAATCAAAATACTTAGTTTACTCAGGAACGTGTCCTCCTTCTTCACATGTACTACACGATCAACACGACCCACGTTTCATTCTCTTCCCCACCGAAAGCATCCGACTCCTAGCAGACACACTTCACTATTTCCGAAAATGCCATCTACAGTCAACTCATGACCATCTCCACCCCTCCAGATCGGGTAACCCCACCAAGCCTAAGCACACCCGAGACCAACAGTGTATCCTTCTTCAAAACTCCTCCTCTTACACATTTCACATCCCAGTTCATCTTCCCTGTCACAAACCGTGAGAGCTCCTGTACATCGCCCCCCCCCCCCATAACCCTTCATTTCGATTTCCACCCGTCATCAAAACCACCAGCTCCCATAAGTCCTCAACTCACGGTTCTTCTTCCAGGATTGTTTAAATACACAGCTCCTCCTTTGGCCCTTACCACATCTTCTTCCTGGCTTCTCAAATACGAACTCCTGTTATTCACCAAACAAAAATCCCGTCTTCCAGTTTCTTCCATCACTCCACAGTTTGATCTCCCTGCTCCATCAATAACCCCACTGAAAAACCCACGTCTCTCCAGTATTTTCTCCAACTCCTTCGACTCGAATTCAAGTTTCCAGATACCTATATGGCCGAGACGCTCATCTCTTAGGGTTTGAGAATTTCAAACTTTAGCATTTTTAGGGATTTCCTTTGATTTATTTTGATTTTAAATCTCACGGTTTTGAGCTGAGGAAGGCTTTAGTGGCGGCTCAAGATAATTGCTGAAGATGGACAGTAAACTAGGTCTTTAAGAAATGTAAACGATATTTATATATATACCATGCGGTTTCTAGTACTATAGCCTAGCGTGGCTATGTTTTGATCATACGTTGAAGGCTAGGGTAGAGGGTTCCTTTACGTGGAGCATCTAAAACCATATATTTGTTATAAGTTTTAGTAGCGTACGATTTCCTTCATGTCCGACTACTACAGACAGAAATAAAAACACATCATCGTGACGAGCGAGGTGTCCCGTCTCCAAAAATATAAAAATACCCGTAGATTAACTCATATTGTGAAACCCCACAATTTCTGATTAAGGGTGCAAAATACTCCAAATAAAAAGTTGCTTATTTAATTAATTAAAAATTACCATAAAATTCTAAAAATTAAATTATCACTATGTCCCAAAAGAACCTTATCTGAATTCACGCCCGATATCTAGTTATTTTGAAATAACCGTTATGGCCGATAAACGATTCTATAGCGACTATTCTGAAATTTGATTTGGACATATCTCAAAATCCACACAATGAAATTCTGATTTTTCTCTTCCACTAGAAAGATATACTCCACCAGCTCCACACGTTTCTTGTTTCAAAGAAATCCGATTTAAAACGGGCCCTGTACATTCAGTTGAAGTTCGAATCGCCAAAATACGAACTACAGCGCCATTTCAAGCTCGATTATAATTATATTATAATTTATACGTTCAAACTGACGTCGACTGAATATATTTGTTATTCAAAATCAAATTCCAAGGTGAATTAAATATCACAGATGATCCGGTTTACACCATGTCGTCATTTCAGCCAATTCTGATTATTTTAGAATTAAATATATTATTTAATTTATTATTTTAATTAAATATTCATCATTATTTAATTCCACGACCATTTAATTCACTATACCACCATTGATATAATTAAATAAATTAATCATAATACCTCTGCCAATGCGGGTCATTACAATCTTCCCCACTTAAAATAATTTCGTCCTCGAAATTGCTAAACGGTAGAGAACGACCCTATCGACTGGTTAGAACATATTCGTTCACTTCTTAACTTCAGTTTCAACTGGACCAATTTAATTTCAATTAAATATTAATTAATTCTTATCAACGAAAATTTTCAAAAATCCTGAAAATTTTCTAACGCCTTAACTCTTCGAAAAATTTCGCCAGCACCTCCTTTGTACCGGTCAATACGTCAAACTCCAACTCGCCTCTCTAGACCATCTCCAACCCAAAAGAAAATCGAACAGCCAAGCGGCTTGCCAATTCGACTCATCAACATCTCAAACCCATATGAAATATAAACGTGTACCTTTTTGTCGGCATATCATTATATCCTTTCCACATGTTATCAATTCAGCGGATACAAGGGTCATCCCTATCAAATTCCAATCTGCTTTTATCCACAACACAACCATTCGTTTATATCCGAGCCAAATATCATTTCAACTCGAGTTTCTTCTCGATTCCCAACTTTTAACTTGATTGTCCCATTCCACTTCAAATTTGAATCTCACAATCCAATTTGTCTTGATATCATTCTAATTCAATCTCAGTTACCACTTTACTGGCTTTACTTAAATTCAAATTTGCTTTCACAAATTTCTGTTACATTTGTTTTTAATTCAAACAGTCTTTCCCTTGGAGTTTTACAAATAGTTTACTCTTTTCAAAAATCAAAATTTCCTTTTGAACATGTCACTGAGCCCTTAATCAATATTCCATTAGTTAAATCACTTCTCTATTTCTTTATCAATATTTGTTAACCAAATATTTTCAATACCCATATTGGCCTTTTATGTTATTTGGAAAACATTTCCGAATATCGCCTTCTTTTATTTTCTAAACTTTTAGAAAATATTTGCTATTTATAATTGGACAATATTCGAATTACTTATCTCTTTCCTATCTCGTTTATTTCTATACTTAGGAAATATTCTCTATTATATTTCCAAGCTTACACTTATTTGGGTTAAAACGGATGTTGTGTAAAACATCGTTACGACAACCCAAATACTATATTCAACTAATTCTTATTAAACCTTGATCTTCGAACCTGAAATCTTACTATTTATTTGTTAATAATGACATCAATCAAGTTGGGGTATAACTACCTCTCAGACCTTGATTGAATAACATTTATAACGTCAAAACAGATATGACTACTTACTCGAATAATCAATACCATACAACTACTTATTTACTTTTAAACACGTATATGTTTCCTCTTTCTATTCTTACTAGATTTTATTCTTAGTCTTCCTTTTTTTGATTTTACTATTCTATTTCTAAGTTCGTTTCCTTATCGACTTCTATATATATATATATATATATATATATATATATATATATATATATATATATATATATCGATACATTGATTTCTAACTATCAAATTATCTTAAAAATATTCTAACTTCTTAAATTCCCGAAAAAATTCGCCATAACCTCCTTTGTACCGGGAGCATCGGGATATTTCAAATAGCCTCCCATGGCCCTCACCAATCCAAAAGAAAAAGCCAAGCGGCTAGCAATACGGCGCATAAAATCTCATATATAAATTAAATACATACCTTTTGTCGAGCAATCTATTTATAACTCTTGCATTATCCTTATCCATACCTATCTCATGTATATTTATACCTGCCCAATCTATTTTAACTATACCGGATCGTTTTAACTAAATTCGTTAATTAATTTTGTTAATTAACTCTTTAGTCTATTTCACTTTTATATTTGAACATGACATGTTCAAATATATTTTAACTTGATTATTAACTAATTTGAATCCAAATTTCAAATTTAAGTTCTATATTCGATCTCGAATATCCATTTACAAATCCAATTCACCTTTCAAAGTTCAACTTCAAATTCAAAACTTGATTAACTAATTCCTCTTTGACTTAGCTAATCCTGTTCAATTTCTATTCAAATTTTATATCACTTCTATTATTCAAATTCTATATATTCAAATTCTATAGTTTAAATTCCATTTGAATTCTATATTCAAATTCCATTCCACCTTCGATATTCAAATCCTATATTTGAATCCCTTTATATTTTCTATATTCAAATTCTACATTTGAATTCCATTTGAATTTCTGTATTCAAACTCTATTTCAATTTCATTGAATTTCATATATTCAAACTCCCTTTGAATTTCTATATTCAAATCCTATTATTACTCTATACGAATTCTATATTCAATTTTCCATTATTTAAATCTTCTTTATTCAAATCTCATTTGAATTTCTATATTCAAATCCCCTTTGAATTTTCAATATTCAAATCCCCTTTGAATTTCTATATTCACATTCCTTTCAAATTTCCTTTATTCATTCTTTAAATAAGTCTCGATTTCAATTCCTTTTGAAATCGATATTTCTACCTTTGGAAAATTGATTTCCCTTTCAATTTCACACTTGTATTTTTTTCTGAATTATCCAATGATAATTCTTTCCACTTCATTTATAAACTTCGTTTATAAAAGAACTATTTATAAACTTCATTTATAAAGGAACTTCTCATTTTATTTCTTTTAAACAAGTTAATATTTCAAATCTATTAAAAATTTCAAATTCTATTTTATAAATCCCACTTTGAAATTCAACACAACTTGTCTTTCCCAAAACAAATTCAAAACAGTATCTCCGGTAGTAATTCGTCACTTACAACTCGAAAATGAATACTGATGATGCAGCTGTCATCATCAGAATCTATTTTCCAGCGATCGAAGTGAGTTCAATACTATAAAACCATTTCTAAACATTTCCACTTTGAAATTCATTTCAAAATATAATTCACACTACTTGTAAAATAATTTAAAATCACCCAGGATCTTAAATTTTCTTTATTTTTAATCCAAATCCATTTACAAACACTTATCCAATTCTCCAGAGTTTTAACTCAATTTCTGGTTTTTAAATTTCAGATTTAACTCATTTGATTTCACGTATTTCACTTATATGAATTCTGATTGGTTATTTACATAACCATTTTACTTATAATCTTACTCGATTATAATCACACCCAATATATCCACTATATTATAATTTTGATATATATATATATATCTTCTCTATATCAAGATATACCTTGGGTAAACTTATTTTAATTTACCATCCTTTCAAAACATACCATGACGGTCCATCGTATTCGAGTGTTTATAAACTCCTACCGATACAGTGGATCAAACCGATCGACCAGAACTCATAAACTACTCAACCAATGAATCTCCACAATATAAAACAATTTTTATATCAACAACAAATACGCTCTCTCGTATATATACACTCAACTCAATCTAGGGTATTACTAACCCTATCTCTATCGAGTCACACCACAGAGCCAAGTAATTCTTAACTTAAGCTCTGATACCAACTGTAACGACCCAGATTTTGAGCGACTTTGGTTATCGACATAAACACGATGTCGATAACCAAAACATCAAAAAATCCTGGTAATTAGTGAAAGAAATTAGAGGGTGAGGAAAGGTAAGATAGAAAATTAGAATAGAAGAAGAAGAACACAACATCAGAGTAACACGAATCTCATAGTGGAACGAATAACATATAATATATGTAACATAACTTTGAAATATACATCTGTATTTGAATATACATCATTATCAAAGTACACCACTTACAACACAGCGGAAATAACTATAGCTATATGATCCTGAAGCCTCCTGCTCCAAGCTCTTCAATGTATCTGTAAATCCCGACTACTTGACTGTCCATACAAATTTAGGCACCCAAGAGATTAGGGAAAACAACAAAGTAAACTTCGGGTCAGTCATGGGACTGGTGTGAGTAAAACAGTTTAAACAGTTCGAACGAGTAAACGATATCTCATAAGACCACGCCGCAAAACGGAACGGGTTTTTCCCTTATGAGAATCCAAAATATCTTTATATCAAAAACCTTTTGATATTATAATAATGTCTATCAACCACAGTATATATAATCATCTAGCAGAAATGCTTTCATCTCACGTTCTACATGTATAGTATACAATCACAACCGCAAGCGCGTATTGGGTAATGGATTTCCATCTATGGCAAGGCATGGAACCACCTATCGCTCGTGTACCTTTAGAGAGGAATACACTAGGTTCAACAAGAACATCTTGCAACCCGGCCACACATGACCGACCACTCATTTCGCTTGAGCGTATCGAATGTATATTACCAACGGCTGGGATCAGCAACCGTTTCCCGAATGGGACAGCATCAACAATAGATTTTTAGAAGTAAATGAAACACTAGATCAGGTGATTATACACCCTACTTCGGTGCGACAGACTTAGCCATGTTGCCTGCCCGATTTTTGTCATTTACTGGTTGATGAGGCTAGAAGCTACGCTTTATTATCATACCAGATTCACTTTGAATGCCACATCGTCAAATCCATCAAATCACCGATTGATGTCCTCAACAATACATTATGTGTTAGCTAAAGAAGTTTCCTTTTCCGCTTCCACTCTTGGTACGGTTGGAGAAATCAATATATGTGATCGTCTGGAAATACTCTGTCAGACATCCGTCCATACAAGTCATCCAGGAACAGGATGAACCGAAGGCACTATTCTGTAAACAGGATAGCCCTTGCATAACTCCGTCTTCAATTTCCTTTGGCATATATGATTCGCAACGCTTATGCCAATACAGAGTGGTTCTTTGGATAATAATCCAACCGGTCTCTCCATATTAACAACGTTAAAATGGTCAAAACTTCGATAGTCTGTGATTTAACTATCGAATAAAAACAAGTGTGCAAACAACGATATTATTTCCAAATGGAAATTTTATCGATCAAACATCATTAACATTTATCTCTTTATTAATTTACTTATCTCCTGTTTCCCTATATTCAATATTTCTTATTTTCTAAATTTGGAAAATATACGATATTAACAATGGAAAACATTTCCATTTCTTGTTTTCTTTATTAGAAAACATTTCTAGTTTCTTACTTGGAAAACATTTCCAAAGCTTCTTCATTGGACTTAGACAGATGTTTAAACAAACCATCGCGAGGCCAACTCAAACCATTTCCTTTACTGCCGAACCTTAACTATTCCTTAGTTAAAAACGAAGCCAATCAAGTTGGGGTAGAACTACCTCTCAGACCTTAACTGAACAATATTTCTAACTTTGAAATAGGCAAAGTTCACTTTAAATTCCTTTTACTGACTTCCTTACTTGACCCTCCTTCGAATAGCTATATTCGATTGACTCTTTTCAGTTAACTCTATTCGATTAACCCTTATCAATTAACTCTATTGGACTAACACTATTGGGTTAACTCTATTTGACTAACGCTATTGATTTACTCATTTCACTTAACTCTTTTCGAATAAACAATATTCGATGACTCCTTTTACTTTCTTCGAATAAACTATATTCAATTAACTCATTTGGCTTAACTCAAATCGATTAAACAAACATCGATTAACTCCTTTGCTTTAACTCTAATCGATTAAACTAACATCGATTAACTCCTTTTACTTTAACTCTAATCGACTAAACTGACATCGATTAACTCCTTCTACTTTAACTCTAATCGATTAAACTGACAACGATTAACTCCTTTTACTTTAACTCTAATCGATTAAACTGACATCGATTAACTCCTTTTACTTTTACACTAATCAATTAAACTGACATCGATTAACTCCTTTTACTATTCGAATAAACTATTCATTTATAAAGATTTACTTTTAGTAACAGTTCTTCACTTTACAAATGATTTCCCTTTTATAAAACTCTATTCGTTTTAAAAACATTTTCCCCTTTTATTTACTTTCGAAATATTTCCTTTTATAAAATCGGTTGATTTTATAAAATCCCTTTATTTCAATATACATTGAAATAATTCTTTTTACATCCCAGGGTCTTTTATGATATTTAAAATATCGAATAAAATGATCAACATCATTCCAACACCCATAATCCATAACAGATTATATAACACATCATATATCACAATATATGAAAACAGTAAAATAAATGTTGAGGAATCCAGTTCGATTCCTCCAACCTGTTTCCCTGCATCACAGATGTTAAACAATATAGATAACATCACTTTCAGTTCCATATGATATATTCTGTTAAACAGAATCGATATAGAAAATTCAACTAACTGACTAGCAGTTCAATCAAACAGTCAACATACAATCAATCAGCCAATATCTAACAGTTCTAAAAATACAACATGATATTATAAACTGTTCAGAGTTAGTGAGATTTACTCACATTTGCAGTTCATCGTTAAAGAACGATAAACTGTTATTTGATCTGAATCAAACAGTTTACTTCGCCGTAAATTCAAACGAGTTCCACTCCATTTCCAGTCAGTTCTATGTTGAAGTGTCCGTCCATACGATCCCAACGGATCCTGTTTTGTGGAGTTCTGATAACGTATAATTAAGTTATTGTAATACGATATTTAATACACTATTAAATACAAAATTTAAGTTTTAATTTATAAGTTGGGCTTTTACCCTTGAGATCGGCCCACCTAACATTTTAAATGCCCGACCCCTTTCCCTTCTCCTCCCCAATATTCAGACCAGGCCTCTCCTCCCATCTTAGACAGTAAACTTCCCCTTTCAACCCAACATGATCCAATTAATCAAAATACTTAGTTTACTCAGGAACGTGTCCTCCTTCTTCACATGTACTACACGATCAACACGACCCACGTTTCATTCTCTTTGTAATAACCTGCATTCTACGTATCGAAGGATCGTAGAATATTTATTTCTTTCACATACGAAGTCGTATGGTCATGTAACTTTGGGAGACGATTATTGGGGTCATTTCCCATGTCTATGATTTTTTTCGATTTTTAAATGACTGTTTTGCCCCTAGTTGGTACTGTTTTGGCCATAACTTTTGACAGGAAAGGAATTTTGACCTGAAACCACATCCATTAGATTCGAATGATGGTTTTTCTTTCCGTAGAGTGGTTACATTAGCCAAACGGGCTTACCGTTTGGGAGATATGGCTGAAACAATGTTTGGAAGGTGAAAAACTGCTTAACCAAGCCAAATAGGGTGATTAGTGGATAGGCCCATAACCCATTTCGGGATTAGGGTTATGGGGAGGCTGAAATGAGTTAGAGAATCATTTTCATTTCAGTTTTGAGCCGCCACTTTCCTCCTTGAAACCCTAGTAATGGCCTCCACCTTCTAATTTCATCCCAAATCATCTCTAATCACTTTCTAATCAAATTTTGGCCTAATCTACCTCAAATCAAGGAAGATCTTCACCAAATCAGCGAGAGAGCTGCTGGAACACATAGGGATTGGATCCAAATCAGAGATTATTTCAGATCTAAAGTTTGTTTGTGGCTAAGGTGAGTGATTTGCATAGTTCCTCACTAATTATGGCTAATTATGGTAATTAGCGAAGATTAGCGAAATTATGGCTCAGAAAAATCTAGAAAAAATTCCCAAAATTCTAAAACATCATTTTATGCCTCTGATATGAATTTGGGTTAATTTCGACTAATTTTGCAAATCCCGGAATTTGGGGGATTAAGGGGTGATTGTGATAATTAGCGAATTTATGCATGTTAAAAATCTGGAAAAATATTCAGAAAATCTGAAATATTGTTTTAGACCTCTGATATGAATTTGGGTTAATTTGGTTAATTTTTGCTAATCCTATCATTAGTTTCACCTAAACATGCTTAAGGGGAAATATGGGATTTTGGGTATGTTTGATCCATTTTAACCTATCATGTTGATGTTTTGATGTTTGTGGTTGATTATGCATGTTGCTATGACTGTATGAAATGCTTTGTGATTGATTTCAATAGTTAGAATGGTCGAAAACGTCGTCGAATGGCGTAAACACTTGCTGGAACGGTTTTAGAAAACAGTGCAGGGTTCGGATAGGATCGGACATAGGGCTCGGATCGGATATGTTGAACTGAGCAAGGAACCCGATCGGATCGGAACCTGGCGCTTGGGAAAAAGTGGCAAAAAGGAAGGCCACGCTAGCTGAACCGGGATTGGATCGGATCGAGGAGGACGAATCGGATCGAGGAGGACGGATCGGATCGAGGAAGACGAATCGGATCGAGGAGGACGGATCGGAGTGAAGGCATGAGGATGGATCGGATAGGAGCATGTGAAGGACGAGGACATGGATCGGAACGGAGGCACGAGCTGGAGGGGAGATGACACCCGACCCGATCCGAGGAGAAGCACCCGAACCGAACCGATGGAGGACAACCGACCCGAACCGCACCAGGAGAAGACCCGACCCGAACTGCGCCAGGATAAGACCCGACCCGAACCAATGAAGGATACCCGACCCGAACCGATGGCTTGAAGAGGACCCGATCCGACCAGTATTGACCAATAACCCGAGATGCAAAGGTAGTCCAAATGGAAGTTAGAGCTCAGGATCCAGATGGGAACCAATGAGTTCACTTCGTGATTAGGCTTTGCTGCGGGACGTGTGCGAAGGGGTTGTCGGTATTCATAACTTTGGTTCACCACTGAGAGATGGATGGTGGGCTTGTAGTGATAGTTACACGGGATTGGATTCCGTCATGGCCCAAAGTATTAGGTGACCAAAGTAGTGGATATCGTATGCTTTACGCACTGAGTGAGGGATGTGAGGATGATTGCTATGCTTGATTGTTTGACATCACTATGACATGCACACCCCCACCCCCGTTATCTTTACACCATTTGAAAGGGCACCTTAGAGTGTTATACACTATGTAGTGCTAACTCTTTGGTTGTAGGTCCAGGTTCAGGTATGATTGGATTATACCTGTTATTGTTCTGTTTTGATGCTTATCGCTCATACCAGGCTTTATGTCTGACCCAGAGTTTTATGTCTCTTCTTATTACTCTGGGTGCTCACACGAGCAGACTAGAGACAGGTTGTGGTTAGCTGGTGATGCGCGAGTATCTGATTCGGAGGCGAGCAGGAGGCTTCCACGCATGATATATAGATATTCTCCCTGTGTCGTTGGTGGTCGCTACTTGGGCATTAGTAGTGTACCTCCTTTATCTTGCTTTTGCTTTGAGACAGTTTGAAAAGTTGTAATAAGCTATATTTTGGATTTCCGCTGCTATGATGCTCAGTTCTGGTTTTTAGCTTATGCACTGTCTCTCCTGTTTATGTCAAGTATGTTATTATTATATTTTGTTCTATGCGCTGTGAGACATATTACAGGTTCCTTGATTAGCCCATTCTCTTCTTCCTTTTCCTTCTGACGACCCGTTCCGTGCTAACTGGACATGTGTACAGCGCACTTTTGGAGTAAATGTCGGTTGGTGTGGGGCGGGCCGTCACACTTGGTATCAGAGCTCTAGGTTGCGTAGTTAACCTAGGGAAAGACACTAGGGAGAGTTAGTACGTATACGAGAGCGCGTATTTGTGATTACTTTGGTTTTTAAAAGCTATGTATATATATACTATTAGTAGTATGAGAATGAAGTCGTACTGCACTAGCACCACTATGGGATCATTAATTGTTTCCCCTTTTACAGGTTGACGATGAGCCGATATCCTAGAGGTGCTGGTAGAGGGACCAACCATGGGAATGCTCCTGACATGAGGACAATGTTCACTAACTTCATGAGAGACATGCTTAGAGATGTTCAGGGAGCAGTTCCCAATCCCGGAAATGGTGGTTGTCCAGTAGTGCAGGCGCCTAGGGTCGATTTCGCCAAGTTGTGCAAGGATTACACTAACCTTGGTGGGAAGCCGTTCCACGGAACGGAGTCGGCCACAGATGTTCAGGATTGCTTGGATAGCTGTGATCGTATCTTCGACAACTTGGGTCTTGAGGATGCGATGAAGAGAAGGCTAGCGTCTCGTCAGCTGCAAGGGCGAGCGATGAATTGGTGGAATGCCATTAGAACAGCTACTCCAGAAGATCAAGTTACTTGGAATCAGTTTAAGTCTCGCTTTTGTGATAAGTTTATTCCAGCTGCTCATAAATCAGAACTTTTAAGGAAGTTCTTGGAGCTTAAGCAGAACGGTAGAGCAGTCTCGGAGTATATCGCTGAATTCGACACTTTATCGAAGTATGGATGGTCCCTTATCGATACAGTCGAAAAGAAGAACGAGAAGTTCATAACTGGCTTGGATGGGTACTTGGGGGAAAGACTTATAAACCATATCGATGAGACGTTCGAGTCTATTGTAGGAAAGGCATTAAGGTCAGAGAGCCTTTTCCCTAAGTCGAAGGCCGAAGTTGCTACGGCATCTGCAGAGGAGCCAAAGCCGCAAGCAGGCGGTGAAGGCCAGAAGAATTCTCAGAACAAGAGGAAGCAGAACCCGACCAAGGATGGTCAGAATAAGAAAAATAAGAAAGATGGCGAATGCTTTAGTTGTGGCAAGAAGGGCCATTACGCCAGAGATTGTCGAGAAAAGCCTGGGGAAAGGAAGTGCTTTAGCTGCGGCCAGGCGGGACATCACAAGGATGATTGTCCACAACCTCCTAGGGAGAAGCAGATTGTGAAAGCGTATGCTATCAACGCTGTTCCTCCTTCGTCAAATGCCCCAACTGCGGCACAGAAGGAAAAAGGTGTCGTTATTCGAGGTATGCTTTCTATTTAAGATGTTTTGATCGGGTTTTGTTTGACAAACCTGAGTTAGTCGATAGACCTTTAGTAGTGACGAACCCGATTGGTGGTTCGACTAGTTTTGGCATGATTTGTTAATGTGGTCTTATCGAGTCATGGATGTATGTTTCCTTGTGATTGCTTTGTTTTGGGCTTTACTGGGTTTAGCATTATTTTGGGGAGTCGATCTACTCCAAAGGAATAGGGTGGTATTAGGTACCTACCTAGTGATGGCGATAGTAACTGGAGTTAAGAAAGCTGAAAGGTTACTGTTGTAATAAGTTCTAGTTGTCTCTGGGAGGCAAATGAGTACTCCAGTGCTAGATTATTTTGCTAGTATCACCTCATGTGGATTGTCTGAACTCGGAGGAGATGTTCCTTGGGTGCTTGTCTGATATTGGTTTAGGCCTTTGGGGCATGTGCTTGGGGAATGTCGATTTCGACTAGGATTGTTTGTGTGAGGGGTAAATAGTTGTTGTGATTTTTCATTGGATGATATCTTGGTTTACTCGAGGAGTGATGGGCAAACGGAACATGATAAGACTGTTCAATGGTATAGCCTGCCCAGAGTTAGACTCGATAGGGTTATGAGATTGCTCGACTGGGATTTGAGAAAGATGCAAAGTAATGGATTGTTTAGGACCCTATGTTGATGTTCTCTATTGGATAGTAGAACTTTGAAGGAATAGGATGTGTTCGTTGATCATGGAAGATACAACGAAGATTAGAGCGATTCAAGTTGGACTTGAACTCGTAAAAAAAAATAGGTGTTCGTTGATCTTGGAGATGCAACGAATAGGGAGACGACTCACGTTAGACTAGAGTTTGTCACTAATGGATACTCAAGACTGGGTCTGAGTTATAGATTGACTCGAGTTGGACTCGAGAAGGCTGCAAGGAATTGGATTCAGCTCGAGTTGGACTCGAGAGGGCAGCAAGATAATGGATAGACTTGGGTTGGACTCAAGTATTTTAGGAGGACTAAAAGCAGGGGTATCTGGGGACGCCCGTTACCTTGGATCCGTTGGACGTGATCTAGTTATCCTTGGAGGATAAACGTACGTTGGACGTACGGTAATCCGATTGGAGGATGGGCTTCCATTAGTTTAATTATCCTTGGAGGATAAACGTACGTTGGACGTACGATAGTCCGAAGGGAGGCAGGGCTTCCATTGGCCTGGGATTGGTTGGACCAGTCAAGTAGGCATAGGTGTATATATGGAGGCTGGGCTTCCATTAGTTATTGATGTTGGTTGGACCAGACAGACTAGAATCGACATATTGGGATTGGTTAGACCAATCATGTAGGTGTCGATATGTTTATGACTTTAGCAGGTGATAGATAGGATTTGTTTGATGGATGTTATGGTTGTTATGTTTGTTCCTATCTTTCTTCTCTTGAGTAGACTATCACCTGTAAGGTTCCAGCGATGGGGAACAAAGTGATTGTAGTAGAACTATGAGCCAGTGCAGTAGAGTCGTCATGACTCGAGGGGCAAAGTGGACATAGTAAATAATTATTAAGGCTATGAGCCAGTGCAGTGGAGTTGTTATGACTTCATGGGGCAGAGTGGACATAGCAAAGGACTAGTGGCTATGGATCAGTGCAGTGAAGTCGTCATGACTCCATGGGGCAGAGTGATCATAGTAAATGATTTGGGTGCGGTAATAGTTGCATTGAGTAGGAAACATGCCAGTTTAGGGGTTTTGTTTCTAGGATGGAAGCAACTATAGTATATCACATGATATGATTTCAGGCCCAAGAGTGAATTGGATTCAGAAACACTAGTAAGCTTGACGATTAGATCGATTTTGATTGAGTAGATTGGTTCCAGTTAGAAGGACGATCCTAATCTATTGGAAACCATCTCTAGGGTAGAGATGGGTATCGATGGAAAGAGGATGATCAAATAAGGATTTGATCAAGAAGGGTGGCTTCGAAAGAATAAGGGACTAGTTGTACCCAACGAAGATGGACTGAGAGGTGAAGTGCTTAGAGCATATCATCACTCGAAATTGACTATACATCCCAGTGGTAACAAGATGTATTGAAACATAGAGCAGATATACTACTGGGAAGGGATAAAGATAGGCAGAAGGCTTATCTCGATAAGAGACGAAGGGATTTGGAATTTTTCGTTAGCGACTTGGTGTTCGTCAGGATCTCTCCATTGAGAATGTGATTCGGATTGGTTGGAGAGGTAAGTTAGCACCAAGATTTGTTGGCCCATTCCCAGTCCTCGAGCAAGTTGGGAATTTGGCGTATGAAGTAGAGCTACCTAACAAGATGGCGGGAGTTCACAACGTATTTCATGTTTCCCAGTTAAGGAAGTTGTGCAAGACCCTAATGTAGCTATTTCACCAGATCAGTTGGATGATAGCGAAGTTGAACTCGAGGCAGTTGGGAACCGCAAGTCTATGCGTATTGTTGGGAACGATATGAAGCAGCTTCGAAGGAAGGCGGTGAAACTAGTCAAAGTCCAGTGAGGTGAGAATGAAAAAGACTGTACTTGGGAAACAAAGGAGGATATAAGGAAGAAGTATCCAGAACTCTTTGCCTAGTAAGGTTTTGGTAGTGATAGTTCCTTCCCTTGTTAGTAAACCGCATGCTAGGATAGACTTGTTTTGCATGCTGGTTGTTGTTTTATGGTTGATAGGCATGCCGGACCCTTTGTGTGTTTTGGTTAGGGAATTTCGGGGGCGAAATTTCTTAAGGGGGGGAGAATGTAACAACCTGCATTCTACGTATCGAAGGATCGTAGAATATTTATTTCTTTCACATACGAAGTCGTATGGTCATGTAACTTTGGGAGACGATTATTGGGGTCATTTCCCATGTTCATGATTTTTGTCGATTTTTAAATGACCGTTTTGCCCCTAGTTGGTACTGTTTTGGCCATAACTTTTGACTGGAAAGGAATTTTGACCTGAAACCGCTTTCATTGGATTTGAATGATGGTTTCTCTTTCCGTAGAGTGGTTACATTAGCCAAACGGACTTACCGTTTGGGAGATATGGCTGAAACAAGGTTTGGAAGGTGAAAAACTGCTTAACCGGGCCAAATAGGGTGATTAGTGGATAGGCCCATAACCCATTTCGGGATTAGGGTTATGGGGAGGCTGAAATGAGTTAGAGAATCATTTTCATTTCAGTTTTGAGCCGCCACTTTCCTCCTTGAAACCCTAATAATGGCCTCCACCTTCTAATTTCATCCCAAATCATCTGTAATCACTATCTAATCAAGTTTTGGCCTAATCTACCTCAAATCAAAGAAGATCTTCACCAAATCAGCGAGAGAGCTGCTGGAACACATAGGGATTGGATCCAAAAAAGAGATTATTTCAGATCTAAAGTTTGTTTGTGGCTAAGGTGAGTGATTTGCATAGTTCCTCACTAATTATGGCTAATTATGGTAATTAGCGAAGATTAGCAAAATTATGGCTCAGAAAAATCTAGAAAAAATTCCCAAAATTCTAAAACATCATTTTATGCCTCTGATATGAATTTGGGTTAATTACGACTAATTTTGCAAATCCCGGAATTTGGGGGATTAAGGGGTGATTAGTGATAATTAGCGAATTTATGCATGTTAAAAATCTGGAAAAATATTCAGAAATTCTGAAATATTGTTTTAGACCTCTGATATGAATTTGGGTTAATTTGGTTAATTTTTGCTAATCCTATCATTAGTTTCACCTAAACATGCTTAAGGGGAAATATGGGATTTTGGGTATGTTTGATCCATTTTAACCTATCATGTTGATGTTTTGATGTTTGTGGTTGATTATGCATGTTGCTATGACTGTATGAAATGCTTTGTGATTGATTTCAATAGTTAGAATGGTCGAAAACGTCGTCGAATGGCGTAAACACTTGCTGGAACGGTTTCAGAAAACAGTGCAGGGTTCAGATCGGATCGGACATAGGGCTCGGATCAGATATGTTGAACTGAGCAAGGAACCCGATCGGATCGGAACCTGGCGCTTGGGAAAAAGTGGCAAAAAGGAAGGCCACGCTAGCTGAACTGGGATCGGATCGGATCGAGGAGGACGAATCGGATCGAGGAGGACGGATCGGATCGAGGAAGACGAATCAGATCGAGGAGGACGGATCGGAGTGAAGGCATGAGGATGGATCGGATAGGAGCATGTGAAGGACGAGGACATGGATCGGAACGGAGGCATGAGCTGGAGGGGAGATGACACCCGACCCGATCCGAGGAGAAGCACCCGAACCGAACCGATGGAGGACAACCGACCCGAACCGCACCAGGAGAAGACCCGACCCGAACTGCGCCAGGATAAGACCCGACCCGAACCAATGAAGGATACCCGACCCGAACCGATGGCTTGAAGAGGACCCGATCCGACCAGTATTGACCAATAACCCGAGATGCAAAGGTAGTCCAAATGTAAGTTAGAGCTCAGGATCCAGATGGGAACCAATGAGTTCACTTCGTGATTGGGCTTTGCTGCGGGACGTGTGCGAAGGGGTTGTCGGTATTCATAACTTTGGTTCACCACTGAGAGATGGATGGTGGGCTTGTAGTGATAGTTACACGGGATTGGATTCCGCCATGGCCCAAAGTATTAGGTGACCAAAGTAGTGGATATCGTATGCTTTACGCACTGAGTGAGGGATGTGAGGATGATTGCTATGCTTGATTGTTTGACATCACTATGACATGCACACCCCCACCCCCGTTATCTTTACACCATTTGAAAGGGCACCTTAGAGTGTTATACAGTATGTAGTGCTAACTCTTGGGTTGCAGGTCCAGGTTCAGGTATGATTGGATTATACCTGTTATTGTTCTGTTTTGATGCTTATCGCTCATACCAGGCTTTATGTCTGACCCAGAGTTTTATGTCTCTTCTTATTACTCTGGGTGCTCACACGAGCAGACTAGAGACAGGTTGTGGTTAGCTGGTGATGCGCGAGTAGCTGATTCGGAGGTGAGCAGGAGGCTTCCACGTATGATATATAGATATTCTCCCTGTGTCGTTGGTGGTCGCTACTTGGGCATTAGTAGTGTACCTCCTTTATCTTGCTTTTGCTTTGAGACAGTTTGAAAAGTTGTAATAAGCTATATTTTGGATTTCCGCTGCTATGATGCTCAGTTCTGGTTTTTAGCTTATGCACTGTCTCTCCTATTTATGTCAAGTATGTTATTATTATATTTTGTTCTATGCGCTGTGAGACATATTACAGGTTCCTTGATTAGCCCATTCTCTTCTTCCTTTTCCTTCTGACGACCCGTTCCGTGCTAACTGGACATGTGTACAGCGCACTTTTGGAATAAATGTCGGTTGGTGCGGGGCGGGCCGTCACACTCTTCCCCACCGAAAGCATCCGACTCCTAGCAGACACACTTCACCATTTTCGAAAATGCCATCTACAGTCAACTCGTGACCATCTCCACCCCTCCAGATCGGGTAACCCCACCAAGCCTAAGCACACCCGAGACCAACAGTGTATCCTTCTTCAAAACTCTTCCTCTTACACATTTCACATCCCAGTTCATCTTCCCTATCACAAACCGTGAGAGCTCCTGTACATCGCCCCCCCATAACCCTTCATTTCGATTTCCACCCGTTATCAAAACCACCTACTCCCATAAGTCCTTAACTCACGGTTCTTCTTCCAGGATAGTATAAATACACAGCTCCTCCTTTAGCCCTTACCACATCTTCTTCCTGGATTATCAAATACGAACTCCTGTTATTCACCAAACAAAAACCCCGTCTTCCAGTTTCTTCCATCACTTCACAGTTTGATCTCCCAGCTCCATCAATCACCCCACTGAAAAACCCACGTCTCTCCAGTATTTTCTCCAACTCCTTCGACTCGAATTCGAGTTTCCCGATACCTATATGGCCGAGACGCTCATCTCTTAGGGTTTGAGAATTTCAAACTTTAGCATTTTTAGGGATTTTCTTTGGTTTATTTTGATTTTAAATCTCAAGGTTTTGAGCTGAGGAAGGCTTTAGTGGCGGCTCGAGATAATTGCTGAAGATGGACAGTAAACTAGGTCTTTAAGAAATGTAAACGATATATATATATATATATATATACCATGCGGTTTCCAGTACTATAGCCTAGCGTGGCTATTTTTTGATCATACGTTGAAGGCTAGGGTAGAGGGTTCCTTTACGTGAAGCATCTAAAACATTGCATTTGTTATAAGTTTTAGTAGCGTACGATTTCATTCATGTCCGACTACTACAGACAGAAATAAACACATCATCGTGACGAGCGAGGTGTCCCGTCTCCAAAAATATAAAAATACCAGTAGATTAACTCATATTGTGAAACCCCACAATTTCTGATTAAGGGTGCAAAATACTCCAAATAAAAAGTTTCTTATTTAATTAATTAAAAATTACCATAAAATTCTAAAAATTAAATTATTACTATGTCCTAAAAGAACCTTATCTGAATTCACGCCCGATATCTAGTTATTTTGAAATAACCGTTATGGCTGATAAACGATTCTATAGCGACTATTCTGAAATTTGATTTGGACATATCTCAAAATCCACACAATGAAATTCCGATTTTTCTCTTCCACTAGAAAGATATACTCCACCAGCTCCACACGTTTCTTGTTTCACAGAAATCCGATTTAAAACGGGCCCTGTACATTCAGTTGAAGTTCGAATCGCCAAATTACGAACTACAGCGCCATTTCAAGCTCGATTGTAATTATATTATAATTTATACGTTCAAACTGACGTCGACTGAATATATTCGTTATTCAAAATCAAATTCCACGGTGAATTAAATATCACAGATGATCCGGTTT
The DNA here is from genome assembly GCA_030737875.1 of Allium sativum. Lineage (NCBI taxonomy): Eukaryota > Viridiplantae > Streptophyta > Magnoliopsida > Asparagales > Amaryllidaceae > Allium > Allium sativum. The sequence continues at coordinate 487,100,144 of CM060926.1, read as the reverse complement.
ACACCATATCGTCATTTCAGCCAATTCTGATTATTTCAGAATTAAATATATTATTTAATTTATTATTTTAATTAAATATTCATCATTATTTAATTCCACGACCATTTAATTCACTATACCACCATTGATATAATTAAATAAATTAATCATAATACCTCTGCCAATGTGGGTCATAACAGCATAAGAATGTGGCCAGGGTGGCAATGGCCAAAGAGACATATACATATACCGAGACAACATGTTGGGTTCAACCGTGACATAGTACTAGGAAAAAATACTACATCATGCAACATTTCAAAGGGAGAATTTGTGCGACATAGGATAAACAGTATACATGCAAGTCAAAATAAAGTAGGACACATATCCATATAGAATGAAGTCTTAATTTTCTCGAAAATCCCATGTGTTCAACTAGAAAAAATTCTTTCAGTCAGGCAACAAATACATGTATAAGTTCTGGATACTATCAGAGGAGACCATAATATGGACACGTACAAATGGGGCATCCTAGTTTTCAATCCATGCATACATACATGTATGGTCAAAAGTGTCAGAAGGGAAGGTTTGTTTTCATAGTACATAACTACATAAATTATTACCTAGAATAGTTAGACAACCATGTATTATACAGACTCATTTTCCACTAGGTCAACAAGATGGGAACATGGTGAGGCTATATTCAAACTGCCTGAGTGTTTATTGGCCAAATTTAACATGCAGGGAGTCCAAGACAGTCCAGGTGCAGAAAAAAATTAAACATGGAAAGCTTAACAAGTTACCAAATGAGGCATGGATTCTTTGTGCAACATAATGGTGAAGCAAACATGGTAAGGACTTGTGGGTGAACAAATGGACCTGCATGCAGCATGCATGACCACAAAGGGCCCTTTACAGTAAATGGCTAAACAAGGAACGACATGCACGGTAAAGGAAAAACTCATAAAGAACAACAGGCTTAAGCCTTTTAATTAAGTTTCATCACGAAGAATTTGTGAGGATTTATTAACTACAAATTTGCTATACTGACATAATTACTGGACATTTGTTTCAAAACGTCTACTACTAACATTATATTTAAAGTGTTGTGAACACTACACTGGCATAATGTAGTTAATCACTATAATGGAGACACTTTATGAAATTACCCATACTCGCCCTTACGGGAAAGCCCAGATTGAGTTGAGAACACGACAAATCAAAACGCAAATAGAAGAACATTTCATTGCTTATTACAACAATTACATCAGAGTAATATAACAGTGTATGGATAAATAATATACATCAGAAAAATATCAGAGATTTAACAGTACAATGCAGCGGAAAAACAATACAAAACACAACTGAATGAAATACACAGATACAGAGCTTTTCGAATATAGCTTCAGCTGTAAACTAGGATCCTGTAAAAAGAAATCTGCAAAATCAAAACTACTATCTACCCATATGGAAAATAGAGGCACCCAGAGTTTAGGTTAACAATAAACTCCAGGTCAGTCATGTGACTGGTGTTAGAACTAAAACAATCATTAAATCTTTACTATAAAATAAAGTAAATCAAGGGACCACGCCATATAATACGGAACGAGTTTCCTCCCAAGAATACCAGTGCATAAACAGTTATAAATAACATAATGCTTTTCGAAAAATGAAGCTATTATAAGTCTCAGGTCCCATCACACAATGCAACGCAAGCCGGAGGATAGAGTTTTCCCTTATAATAGCCAAACATGCTTGGTACGTTTAAAACAAATCATTTGATACTATTATAAGTGCATAGCGTCAAAATCACTTTAAATATAAATGTATCAATCATAGACAGCACGGGTACCATATATTATGTCCCTAGTTCTACAATTAAAACTGCACAATGTCGTATTGGAAGTTGTATTTTCATCTGTGAATCAAGGTAAGGTATCATCCTTACCAACTTCGAGACAATCTAGCCCATGTCTCAGGCAAGTACCCAGTCAAGCCTTGGATCGTCAGGGTCGGTCTAGCTAAGTGGATTAATAATCCCTGAACAATACGTTTCCCTGCCCTATGGGGAGTAAGTCTGGTCAGTATGTCGACCATGTCATCCATCGGTCCCGTAGTGACCGATATATCTGAGGCGCCTCGCTATCCATCATCTACATAAGTAAAAATGTCTGGTCTACATACCATGACACCACTCTTAGCTAGAAGGAAACGCATGTCCTCCCTGAAGTCCTCTTCCGTTTCTGGTTCACACCGGTGTGTGAGGATCGCGAATTAACGCTATACACAAAGCTATGCTATTTAAAGACGTGCTTTGATCGTCAACCAGAAGACTCTTCTTTTCAACAGAAGTCTTGATCATTTGCATCTCAGCATGCCACCCAGGAAATTCACACCATACGACTGATGTCTATCGATATATAACCTCTGAGCTTGTATGTCTCAGAGAAGGGTATTAAGCAAGAGAATAAATTCTCCACCACCAAACATATATATATATTTAATAGAAATCAATTAACACAGAATAAAATCCAATGTCAGACACACATCTATTTACAAGTTCGTTCTGGGTCTGAACGAAACCGTAGGCACCTTAATCCTCGTCCCATATGTCCAATACAGGAGAGTGGTCCTCGCGTATCTGGTCGATCTCCAAATACATTTAGACGATCACCACTTATTACCTCATCTTGGGTGCACAGCCCAATCAAGACATCAGTAATCATCCAAATGATGTAATACCTCCGGTCTTCAACCACCGTCTTCATCGTCGATTTATCATCGAATCAATAATTCAGAATGGATATAAACCCGTCCTTTCTAAATAATTCACTTATTTTACAAACATGTGCTATAAAAACACAACATACGCCTCATTCCAATTTTGAATATTCTTTTATTCAAGTATTCATAACTTTTGGGAAAGGTTCCCATTAATTTTATCAAAGATAAATTTTTTAAATGTATTCTTTAATCTTCCTTGGGATATTAATTCAAACCAAATTAAGGTTTATCTAAACTAGTCGGGATTAGTGATCCTTACCGAAGTAATCATTTATTTTATTTCCCAATCCCAACCTATTCATCCAATGAAGTAAAGTTGGTAATACTTCATATCTAACACCACGGTGTTATCGGTAAAATTAGTTACCTTTTAACGTTCACATTCAATTAAAGATTGAACGATCGCTTAGAGCAAAACTAGTGATACACCATTATCGATCATTTCATTAATTTGATAAATTTAATTATCCCATTCACATTCCAATCTAATTAAAGATTCATTAAAACTCTAATTCAGTTTTAATCTCAAAAATCATTGCTTAATGTTTATTCAAAGTTAAGAAATTAATCTTATCTTTAACTAGGTTAAAGAACTAATGTCATTTAAACTACAGTCCATAGTAAACCCAAAATCTCATTCCATTAATTATGGAATCATCACGGAAAATAGATCAATATATATAATTGATATAAACTTCTATATCCAACCAATAATACAAATGGAATAATGGCAAAGCCTTTTAAATTCCATTTATAGTAACGGTCTTCCTCCACAGAAGCTCACTCCGATTACCAAATCAAATTCCATTCCATTCTAATTTATTTTATTAAATTGGAATGCTTTACTTTGGAAAATTTCCAATAAATCTTAATTAAAAGTTTTTTAAATTCTAAATCACATTCCACTGTTAATCGGGTTAAAGAACGAATGTCGTTAAAAACACAGTTCACAATAAACCCAATTCACATTCCATTTTTATTCCAATTACTAAATGTAACTAGAAACTCCAATAATCTTAATTAAAAGATTTATTCTTTTCACACACGGTTTAAGAACAGTGTTATTGAAGACACCATTCACAACAAACCAAAATCCAATTCTTTCATTTAACTCTAACTAAATATTAATTAATTGGAAAACTTCCCAAAATCTTAATTAAAACATTTATTATTTTCTCAACTGGGTTTAAGAACAGTGTTATTTAAGACACCGTTCATAACAAACCCAAAATTCAATTTTTTCATTTAATTCCAATTAAATATTAATTAATTGGAAAACTTCCCAAAATCTTAGTTAAAAGATTTATTCTTTTCTCATCTGGGTTTAAGAACAGTGTTAATTAAGACACTGTTCACGACAAACCCAAAATCCAATTTAATATTAAATACAAGGTTCTGAATAGAAATTATATCGGCTTATATTCAATATCAAATTATGAAACCAACAAACATCATATTGGAAATAATGATATAAAATATATCTTCCAAATTTCCATAACAATATCCATATAATCACGAAATCCAACATCCAAATATTCCGAAGATGATTTCCATTCAAATCCATTCCAATTCATAATTGGAAATTCTGGTTATAACTAGTTCATTTCGATAAAAATGTATTTTTATCTTTTTAAATATAGATTTTTTCATCCCAATTCTTTAAAAATCATTTATTATGATTTAACACAAATTATTAATATTTTTAATAATTTTATTAAGGCGCTTTCTGCCGATTTCCATAAACAGTCATCGAACTGCACTTACAACGACCTTCTCCAAATTTTATTTGGACATAAATCCAAATCCAACTGTTAGATTTCAAATCTCTTATATTGGTTGGAAAGCACTTTTCGATATGAACCCGACGGTTCCGGTTTTAGGAGAATCTGATGGTCGGATCTCCCGTAATGTCAATTCGAAGTCAATGGTCGAAATTCGCGAACGGTCGCGGCGCGTTCTATTCAGGCCATTAAATATATATAATATGTATTATATATATTTCATCGATTTCCATTTAAAACGAATCGTTTATAAATTCGTTTTAAAACGATTCCAACTTCATTTTCAATTTTAAATCAAAATTAAATTTTCCTTATCATTATATATATAAATAATAATATTTTCAAAATATCAGATTTTGAAATCATTTCCTTTTTGATATTCATTATAAAAATGAATAAAATTGATCTAAATATCATTCACATCAAAATGGCGTTAATCTAATCAACAGGGCTTTATATATTTAAATATTTTCATGTCCATCCCAAATCGGACATCAACATCACCTTTTAATCCTTTACAGAATATTATTTTAAAATATTCGTGCCTTCTGAATTGGAATCAGACACAATCAATTACCATATAATGTTAGTTATATAGATTTCATACAACACATGTATATAACAACAATGATAAATAATCAACAATCATCCAGAGTGCACCACACAACTGCATAAGCATTAATTATGAATAATTAACGCTTACAATAGTCTGCCAACCAATCGATTGACATACATCAAAGCAATTGGGATTAGTGTATGTCGAATATCATCCCAATACCCGTATAGGGTTTCAATCAACACATACACAAAATTTATTTGTGCAGTTGGGCGATGTGTAAAATAAATCGTCCCAATCAATATCAGTCAAATGAGTGTACATAAACAAATTGTCCGATTTGTAAATGAACATTTATTCTCATTCATATACACGTTAAAAATTATATTTTTAATAATAAATTATTTGTTTCAACATATGAATATCTTATTTAGTTCATTTATACAATAAAAATGATATATTTATTGTTCTAACATATTTTAGAAAATTTTGGCAGCATAACGGCGCGATACTAGAACCAGAATACGGTCTAGCCTTATCCCTCGCCTAATACTGGCTCGCACCATACACATACAATTCCAATCAATTCAATTCACATCCCAAATCAAATTTAACCAATTTCTTAATAGGGTTGCCAAACCCTATTAAATACCAATCAATCAAATAAAATAAACAACCGAACATCCATGGTTTCAATCAAAGGTGTCGGGTGCTACTAAGCACCGTCTGCATCCTAGTATATATTTAAATGTAAACAAAATTAGAGTGAGAAGTTCTCACCTTTGGGATCCACTCCGTCATTATTTAGCAGACGATTTGGATTCCATTCTACTTCCCGTCAGTTCAATCGCAATCAGTTTCACGTGGTTTATATTAAAAATCATATTTTTAATAATGCTATATTATATATAAAAATCACATCTTCAGAATGCCATGTATACATTAGAAATCGTATTTTTACAATGTTATGTTTACATAAAAAATTGTATTTTTATAATGTTATTATATAGATAAAAATCGTATTTTTATCATGCTAGTATATATATAAAAATCATATTTTTAATTCACTATTATATATATAAAAATCCTATTTTTATCATATCGTTATATATTAAAAAAAATCACGTTCTCATAACGCTACTATATATATAAATCAAATTTTTATAATGCTTCTATATATATAAAACAATTATATTTTTATAAAGTTATTCAAATAATAAAAATCATTTTTTTTATTATTCTATTCATATAATAAAAATCCAATTTTTATACGCTATTCATATAAAGAAAAATCCAATTTTTATACGCTATTCATATAAAGAAAAATCCAATTTTTATACGCTATTCATATAAAGAAAAATCCAATTTTTATACTGTTCATATAAAGAAAATTCCAATTTTTATACGCTATTCGTATAAAGAAAAATCCAACTTTTATATGCTAATCATATAAAGGAAAATCCAATTTTTATATGCTATTTCATTATAAAAAATATATTTTTAAAACAATATTATACACATAAAAATCAGATTTTTAAAACAAAGATTATCATATAAAAAAATTGATCTTTAAATCAATAGCATAAAATAAAATAAAATTAACAAACTCACTTCTTTCGATCGGAGGAGGGTTGTTGGAGCAGTGTAGGGGTAAGGCTGACTGGCGGAGGCGGGATAGTGGTCCTGGGGGCTAGGGTTTTACGATTTTAGGGGAGGTTTAGGCGTTGGGTCTTTGAATTGGGGAGAGGAGCTTGGGTGGAGGAGGATCAGAGAGAGGGGGGAGGCGCTTGAGGCTGAGGCGGCGACGGGTGGGGGAGTCTCCGGCGACATCAATCTTAGTATTGTGATTTTCCACGTGTTGTTTTTTTCTTTTCTTTCTTAATCGGTTTTGAACGATGTGTGAGTGGAGAGGAAAGTGAAGGTTGGCTTATATATATATATATATATATATATAATGTAATTTTATTCTAAAAAGTAATTTTTTCTTTTGAACTCCAAATCGAACCCACCAACTGACGTCCAGAGCTAATTACTCCCATTCTGAACACAATGGGATATGTCTGGTAAGCCCATTCGATTGTTACAATCAGTTTTCATTAGAATTAAAATATAAGTTAATATAACGTTCAAAATTGATTTCAACATACATATTAATTTACCAGGGCCACATACTGGCTCCAAAAATTCCAGAAAAATAAACCTAGTTATGTTTTCACGATACGGTCCTAACAAAATTAATTTCGTCGAATTTGGAGACCATTTGAAAAACGGTCATTTTCCAGTTGATTAAATTCAAACTTAATAGACCACACATATTTAAATTCACACGCTCATATATTAATTCAAAAAATTATGAAAATTAGAAACTAGAAATAATTTGATATTCCGGATCCAACAAAAGTGGTCTCGTCGAAAACGGAGGACATTTGCCAAAATGGCTATTTTTAAGGGCCATATATTATATTAAATTCCATAGTGACGATTCTGAAATGGACATGACTTTCAATTCCCATTATGAAATCTAGATTTTTCACATTCGTTAGAATGATATAATTAAATAGATTCAAATATTTCTTGTTTTACTGAAATCCGATTTATTTTGAATCCTGTACATTCATTTGAAATTTGAAATCGAATTTTCAAACTACCGTGCCATTTCAGGCTCGTTTTATAATTAAAATAAATTTATTCATTCTAACTTCGATTAAAATAATTTTTTAGTCGTTATTATTTAAAATAAATTATTTTAAATATTCAAATTCATTAAAATAGCTAAAATAAAGATTTCCAATTGGTTCTGAAAATCCAGGTTGTTACACTTTAACTGTAACCATAATGCAATGAAAATTTGGCAGTGAACACTATGAATACTAAAAATACTATACTGATGTAATGTAGGATCCATTTTAGTTTTAATAGGAAATATGGATATGTACTACTGGTGACAGAGATGGTAATCAACAAAGCAAGATCAAGTTGACACAGACAAGGAAACAAGTCATGCTGGACCTAAATTCGGAACATGCAAGTTCCTGTCTTTTGTCAAAAACGAGCAAATACGTATGGGAAGAATTGGAAACAGTTATGAAATTTAACACCTTGACATACCATCAAAGTAACTAATCATATTCAGTATGTGCAGCAAAATGGCCACAAACTCGAAGGTACAAAACATGCGGAAATAAGCAAGCAGCGAAATAGCCAAAATGGTTGAACTTAGTGAATGACGAAGTAAACATCCTTGACATAAATTTAATCGTAAGAAGACTTATATTTGCTCAATTGACATAACATGCGAGAGATGACGTCGTAGCCGAGTGGAGCAGTGGACGGTGCTCCATTGGTAGAGGAGACTGGAGGCGATGTGATTGGTTTTGCGCTGTTGAGCACTGGATATGTTGGTAGCGTGTCAGAAAGGGATCGCAGTTGCGGACGGCAGTGGAGGTGCTTCCATGGAGGTTGCGGGAGGGAAGAGAGAAACTAAACAAGTTTTGATGGAAAACAAACTAGTGGCGGAGGACCGATGATGCGGCGGTTTCTGTCATCGGGCGGACAGTGGAGGTACTGTACCAAGCGCTACGGTGGCCATTTCAAATTGATTTATTGAGATATTTAGGGATGCGACGAGCAGGACGGCGTTCGATTTTGGGTAGGAAGTGGTTCACAGTGGCCATTATTCTCGATTTTGGGTAGGAAGTGGTTCACAGTGGGCATTATTAGCTTGGGAAAAATTGGAATTTCCAATCGGCTGTTAAACAATAAAAGGCGAAAGGAGAAAGTATTTTTTTGTGTTCAACGGTGAAAACGGGTACTGTGTTTTATAACACAACGAAGGGGACAAAGTCTGGAGGAAGAATAACATGTGGTATGAACAACAGAGCGGCAAAAACAAGTGGAGAAAACTTTCCACTGCCCAAATCTTAAGTGAGATTATAAACCGGATTTTTTTTCCAGATATGGGCTTGAACTAAAACAGTGGGCTGATTGTAATGTGGTTTGAACGAAGTATTATAAGCGAATGGTGCACCAAATTGAATGAATGGTACTAGCGATTGATATGCGTTGAATTAGACAACACGTTACAGTTTTTTAACAAATGAAAATTTAAACGTAAAATACACGAGTTTCATTTTTCACAGTGTATTTCAATTCGTTCATTAAATCAACCATATATTTAATCATTACGGTTTGAAATAAATTTACACTTAACTGTTTATACAAGACAAATTAATTAACAGTTACATTTAGAAATCCGACTTATATCTAAAACCACATTTCAAATTCAAGTTCTCAAATTAAAACTAAATTATGTAACCACCATTTTATTACGCAAATAAAATTCTTTATTTAAATTTAAAATTTAAATCTTTTGTCAAATTACAATACAAATAAATTTAGTCAAAATAGAATTTGATGCGAAGGAGTTTAAGCAAACAAAGGAGATAAAAGCTAAACACAAAATTTAGTATCTTAGTAATCTAAGTAAAATGATTAAATATAAATAATTTCGAAAGCATAGTTAAAGTAAAGTAGAGAAATTTAGATTTGAATAAAGGAAATACTTTTAGTTTAAAATCAAAATATGTCTAATATAAGAATATAAGCTAAAACAGTTAAATTGCCATAACTATTAAAGACACTAATTAAATCAAAAGTAGAATATTATAAATACAACGAGCTAGAATACAACGAAGAATATAAAGCCACATACAAATAAACTGTAGGCAGATTAGATTAAATTCAAACTATAAATTCCAACAAACATTAAAATTCAATGAAAAGAATTCAATGCTACATGTACAAACTAGTTAATAATGTCAAACCGTCTATAAATTTACAAAAGGATTGAGTAGTAAGTAAACCCAAATTACGTCCAAATCAAAATTTGAAGTCCAAAAATATATTCAACTACACTCAACATAACTAAAATTTCAAATTGTATATCAAGCCCATCTATAAATATTCATTTGAATGATAAATTTTGAATTAACTTATACTTTAAATGTTGAAAATTTCTGGTTCGTTACAACCCACATAGCCATGCGACTTACCCGATTTTATAACATTTCCTAGTTGATGAGGCTTGAGGTCTGAACACGCCTTTAGACATATCACTTCTTCATTTACTTTGAATGCCACATCGTCAAATTTATTAAATCACAAATTGATTTTCCGAATACCGTGAGTAAAAAGCTAAGAGAAACGAATTCCTCCGCCACCAACATAGTTTGAAGAGATCAATCATATGATCTGTTAAGTATACTCTGTCAGACATTCATCCATACAAGTTGCCCTGGGGATAGACAAACCGAAAGGATTATCCCGTAAATCCATCTTAGGCAATTGCAACCTAGGATTAACAGAACAACCGTTGCATAAACTCCGCCTTCAATAATCTCTGACTTGAAACGTATAAATAGAATCAAAGTGGAATTAAATTTTGGACTCTTCGAAACGACAACGTAAAAGGCCAAGATTTGATAGTTGGTGATTTAACTATCAAACATAAAATAAAATGGATAGATTTATTTCCATTGGATCAGCTAAGTCTTATTTAAATAATCTTCAATTATTTAAATTCAAATATTAACTTTGTTTATATTTATCTGAAAACATAAGTATTTCTTTTTTACTTATAAACATTATGTGGTAATCTCATTCTTGAATATACATTTTGAAAGTTGAAAGCGATATTCAACATGAACACTCATTTCGAATACAAACTAATACTATCTATCAGATAATTGTAAAATCATTCATGTTGGGGTATTTAAATTACCTCTCAGGCCTTGATTCGAAATCATTCTTATCATTTATGATTCGTAGAAGTTCGATATTCAAATTATTCGACAAACTAGAATTTATAAATCCGTTTGATTTTTCAAATCTTAAACCATTTCAAAACAATGTTGTTGTTTTGAAACATTCATCATGTTGACTTGATTAACTAAAATATTCAAAACCAAGGAATTTAATCGACTTAATTACCTTTTTCTTTTGTAATTAAATTATTATAAAAACTCACTTAATTAAGGGATTAATTAAGTTAAAAACATTATCTAGGATAATTTTATCCAATTTCAACATCTCTATTTAATGGACCCATTATCTTACCCAAAACTATAAACTGAAATATTAATTAATTCTAAATAAAACATTTCTATGTTTAGCAATCACTCGTTAAAAACTTTTTCCATTAAATTAATGAAACCCAATTAATTTAATGATCAATCTTCATTTAAAATAGTTGATGTAGCTAAATCTAAAAACAGTATGATTAACTGGTCAGTTAATCTTCCCTTTTAAATTAATTAATAAAATAATCACCTTTAATTGTTTTTTTAAAAACAATTATTCAAACTATTAACAACTTGAGTTAATTTATGATTTACTTAATAGAATAAACAACTTAGCAGTTCCAACTGCATATAGCAGTTTTTCAAAAGACAACATTTATGTTGTTAACCAGATTTACACAAACAGCTATGTAAATTCAATTTCTATATTATTAGCAGAAATATAACATCTCAACATCATATATTTACTGATAAAATAATCACTAATATAATAGCAAAACGGTGTTTATTTCTGCTGACAGGGTGTCCAAACAATTCAGTATATCAAATTCACAGTGGAGCGCTGTTTATTTCCACTAGCAAATGCCAATATATATATATATATATATATGTATATATGTATATATATGTATATATGTATATATTATTACGATTTACACAACTTTAATAATCAAATTATTATTTGAACAAACCATTCAGGATTTACTGAAATGTAGATCATCATAGATCAATTTTAATATTTTGCACATACAGTTAGTTTAACAACTAAATTTACATTTAATATATTTTAATTAATTAAATAAATCATTTTATTTAGTTGATAAACTAATTTAATATAGATTCAATTTCATTTACAATTAAATTTCGATTTATGTTCAAATGACCCCATTGACAATTTCAACATGATTTTAGTACGCATGTTTACTCTTAACGAGTATATCTTTTCTCGTTAAAACCTATAAATATATAACCCTATATATATTTATGTTATTTAGAATTTAGTTTACATTTAAAATCTCTCCCCCATTTTCCCCTTCCATTTATTTTCTATTCAATTTCTTTCCTACCTTTTCTATTCTTTCCTCTTTTACTTCTTATTCTTCTCCACTTCAGGCCCATTTGGCCCATTTTCTTCTTCTTTCTTTTTCCTTTTCTATATATTTTATCTTATTTTTCGTTTAAGCCCAAAATTTTCTAGCCTACATCTCTTCCCTTTTTCTTTCTATGACCCATCTTCTTTTTCCTCTCCTAGTTTTATTCCAATCTTCTTACCTTCTTGTTTCGTTCTAATGTTAACTCCATGCAAAAAATTGCCACAAATATCAGCACTATTGCCTTATTCAACATGATACAAAACTACTGCTTCTTAAAAACAAAACAGCTCCTTTACATTAAGCTACAAGTATCCTATACTCAACACTCATGTGCACTGTATATTCGTGCACCTGCACAGGCGTACTGGCCATTGGATAGCAACCGCACCACCACTTACAAAGATCGCACAGGTTCATGGTCTGCTTCGACCAACCGTCACACCCCCATCCCCCCTCCTTCTCGAAATCACTTGTCTACCATCAATACCCGAAAAGTACACATCCAAGTCACCTCAGAAACAATCTCCCATGATGGCCTCCGATCACCTAGACTCCTACCACCACCGCCGATACAACCTTCACCTCAGCGTGCCCCTCCACGTCAACCACAACGACACTCGACGAAACCCTCATCATACAGTTCACTAACCAAGTAGCCCTAACAAAACATCATACAAGAACCCTAAATCGCAACCCAACTCCAAAATTAAGCTATAGAAAAATCTATGTATACTTTTTCTATATTCTACGACTTACGACGCCCCTCCAGTTCAAACCCATGGACTCCAATCAAGGAGATTGCTAGAAATTCCCAAAACTCCACTTTTATATGAATCAAGAAATTCTATACAACCACAACACTAAAAATCCTACTTTTACCAGCAAAATTCATGCTTTACACATATAATTCCATTTATGAACCTGAATTACTGATTTACGATGTCTGAATTTTCAAGTTTTCTAAGCTCTTACCATATATATATATATATATATATATATATATATATATTCAGTAATATATGTTGTATATTTTTTACCTTACCCTACAGATTCATGCAAACGAATTTTATATAGAACTCGGGTTTAATGATTTACTGGAATTTTAGTTATAGATTTTTCTAAGTTAACAGGAAATATAAAAACTTAAGTTCTGTTTACTCTACAGTCTTAATATTTGTTAACACAGTTTCAACTTCCACCTACAATACATAGGTATTGTTTATGTATGATATACTCAATATACTACCATGTATATATAGAATCTACATCACACAGTATATGATAAAAAAACTAAATTAAATGGGATTAAAATTTCATATTTACTAACAGAAATAACTTTCGTTTTTCATATTTGTTTCTTTTCAGTATTGATATGAAGATAAGTTAATTAAAATAATCCATTCAAAGCATATATGAAGCTATATATCTCTACATCATACTTATTAAAAAAGCAGTGATAGTTTAAATATCGACAAAGGGAGTTTAATCACTAGTTTTTCTCTGTTTCTCTATTTTATTATTTTCAGGTTATTAGCTTCCAGGTTTAAGGCAATCCATTCTTGTTCGGTGGTTGCAAGGTTTTATACTTCATTCTTAAGCCCACTGCCATTTTTAATTCTAGTTTTAAATTCTCAAAAGTTTGTGAATTATATGCAATAAGCTAGTTGTATTTGTAACAACCCGGAAACTCAGAACCAATTTAAAAATTTAATTTTTAAGAAATTGTGTTGGAAAATATGTCAGAATTTTAAATTTTTGTTTTTAAATAACATTAAAGCTATTAAAAATAGTCATTTTCCAAACGACCTTCGTTTTCGACGAAACCATTTTTGTTAGATCCGAAATATCAAATTATTGCTAGGTTTAAATTTCCATAATTTTTGGAATTAATATGTGAGCGTGGTAAATTAAAATGCATTTGATAATTTTTGTTAAATTGGATCAACTGTTAAAAAGGTCATTTTCCAAACGGTCTCCAAATTCGACTAAATTAATTTTGTTAGGACCGTGTCGTCAAAACATAGTTACAATTATTTTTCAGGAATTTTTGGAGTCCGTATGTAGTCCTGGTAAATTAAAATGTACGATCAAATTACTTTATATTTTAATTTAAAGAAAAATGGGATGAAATGATCAAATAGGCTGACAGAACCTAGTCCATTATGTCCGGAATAAGGGTATTTGGCTTGGGGCAATATTTGTTGGGCTAGATTTGGAGTTATTAGGAATTAACTGTTTTTTTTTAAATTAGAGGATCTAATTATATTATATTATAAATATTGGATATTTAAACCCTAATTTACAATACACAAGCCGCCGCCATCGTTGTTTCATGGCCAAAATAGCTCCACACTTCCCCCATTAAAATCATTCAATCCTCTCAGTAAAATCCCTTCACCCTTTTGAGAAAATTGTAGTACTCTTTTCAATCTCCACATCCATATGGATAACACTACCTGAAATTGCATATTCTGATCGCACCAACCCCAGAAAGACCCACCGTTTTGAGTGCCACCGCACCCCCAGGTCAGATCGAACTGACCAATGTGGGCCCCCCTCTGCGCGCCTCCTTATTCTCCGTCGTCGCACTCTCCGATCGTCGCGAAGTCGAGCAGTTTGATCACTAAAGCTTGACCTAGTTTTGAACGAAAGGTAGAAAAGTTATTTAATTAACTAAATTTAAAACATTATTTTCACAATAAAATTCGTAACTTATTCATACATTATCAGAATCGTGTGAAATAGGAATCTTTTGGATTGTGGCGGAGTCTACTTCGCTTTAGAAGCGACCACAGAATTTAGATCGATCTGAAATTTTTGGGAAAATCCAAAGCATTGTGAGATTTCTAATTTAAAAATAAAAATTTAAATAAATTTTTATGCGTTGGAAATTTTTATTTATATGCTATTAAGATTCGTATTGTTTGTGGTACATGATTTGAATTGGTTGATGTTGTTTGTGGTGATCCGATGGACTAAATTGGATATAACGGAATGGTTGAAAATTGTTATACAATTAAAAATTTCTTTTTTGTACTTATCATGTTAATATAGAAATTTGTATACAAATAAAAAAATCCCTTTTTTATTTGTCATGTTAATATTGAAATTTATGTACAAATAAAAATCGCTTTTTTTATTTGTCATGTTAATATGGAAATTTGTATACAAATAAAAATCTCTTTTTTATTTGTCATGTTAATATGGAAATTTGTGTACAAATAAAAATCTCTTTTTTTATTTGTCATGTTAATATGGAAATTTGTGCACAAATAAAAATCCCTTTTTATTTGTCATGTTAATATGAAAATTTGTGCACAAATAAAAATCCCCTTTTTATTTGTCATGTTAACATAGAAATTTGTGCAAAAATAAAAAAAATCCCTTTTTTATTTATCTTGATAAAATATAGAAGTTGTTATACAAATTAAAATTATTTTTATTTATACATATATAATATAGAATAGCGTAGACAATAAAATTTTCTTTTTATTGGTCATATGAAATGTAGAAAACATGTAGAGAAATAAAATTCTCTTTTTATTTGTCATTAGAAACAAAGAAATTGTTATGCAAGTAAAATTCTCTTTTTATTTTTCATTAGAAACATAGAAATTGTTATCCAAAATAAAATTCTCTTTTTATTTGTCATTAGAAACATAGAAATTGTTATGAAAGTTAAATTCTCTTTTTATTTGTCATTAGCAACATAGAAATTGTTATGCAAGTAAAATTCTCTTTTTATTTGTCATTTAAAACATAGAAATTGTTATGCAAAATAAAATTCTCTTTTTATTTGTCATTAGAAACATAGAAATTGTTATGCAAGTAAAATTCTCTTTTTATTTGCCATTAGAAACATAGAAATTGTTATGCAAAATAAAATTCTCTTTTTATTTATCATTAGAAACATAGAAATTGTTATGCAAGTAAAATTCTCTTTTTATTTGTCATTAGAAACATAGAAATTGTTATGCAAAATAAGATTCTTCTTTTTATTTGTCATGTTAAACATAGGATGTGTAGATAATAAATATTCTTTTTATTTGTATACATATTGAACATAGGATGTGTGTGACGGTACGGTCCCAACAAAACTAGTTTCGTCGAATTCTGAGACCGTTTGAAAAATGGACATTTTCTGGTCGATCCAATTTAACAAAAATCACCAAACACATTTTCATTTGCAATGCTCACATATTAACTTCAAAAATTATAAAATTTTAAATCTAACAATAATTTGATATCCCGGATCCAACAAAAGTGGTTTCGTCGACTTCTGAGGTCGTTTGCAAAATGTCTATTTCCACAGGCTATATATTCTCTATAGCGACCTTTCTGAAAATTCATTTGGCCATTGACTGCCGCTATGAAACTTTGATTTTCCAGATTTGTTAGAAATATATTCACTAACAGATTTAAATATTTTTAGTTTCACTAAAATCCGTTTTATTTTGCACCCGGTATAGTCAGTCAAAGTTTGAACTGAAATTTTGAAACTGCCGCGCCATTTCAGGCCTTGTTTATAATTTAAATAATTATATTTATTTTCAAACATCGATTCAAACATACTCTTCGTCGTTATTATTTAAAATAATTTATTTTAAATATCTAAAATCCACTAAATTAGTCAAATTAAAATTTTCAAACTGGCTCAAATTTTCCGGGTTGTTACAATGTGTAGAAAATAAAATATTCTTTTACATATGAAACATAGAACGTGTAGACAATAAAACATCCTTTTTATTGTATACATGTTAATGTAGAATTTGGTAGACAATAAAACATCATTTTTATTGTATGCATGTTAATGTAGAATTTGTTAAACAATAAAACATCCTTTTTATTGTATACATGTTAATGTAGAATTTGTTAAACAATAAAACATCCTTTTTATTGTATACAGGTTAATGTAGAATTTGTTAAACTATAAAACATCCCTTTATTGTGTGCATGTGTAAAATGATTCATTATTTAAAGTATCATGTTTATTAGAAAATTGTTAAACATTAAAAAGAAACATTTTTAATGTATAAAATGATGCATTATTTAAAGTATCATGTTTAGTAGAATTAAAAAGAAACATTTTTACTGTATAAAATGATTCATTATTTAAAGTGACATGTTTTCAAAATTATGCAAACATTAAAAAGAAACATTTTTAATGTATAAAATGATTCATTATTTAAAGTGACATGTTTTCAAAATTATGTAAACATTAAAAAGAAACATTTTTAATATATAAAATGACTCATTAATAAAAATAGCAAGTACATTGGAAATTGTTTACAGATTAAAAGGGACATTTTAATGTTTATTTAGTTTCATTAAAAATGTTACATTTTACATGTACATTTAGATGAAAAGGGATTATAGGTTAAAATAGGATTTATAATTAAAATGTTACATTTTACATGTTAGTAAAATAGGAAAATGTTTAAGTACTAATATATGCTTTATTGATTGAAAACATAACTTTTTACGTGTTAGTGAAATCGTCGAACGATTTATATATATATATATATATATATTAAAATAAAACGAATCGCGCGTGGTAGTTCGCGTTTCGGAATCGTATCTTTAAACGGTTATACCGTAAGATCTGCCCGTCGGATTTTTCCAAAACTGGAACCGTTAGGTTCGCTTTGGAAAGATCTTTCCAACGATATTAATTTTATTAAGATCCAACGGTTAGATTTCGAGAAGTGTGTAATTCAAATTTGGATAAAAGCAGCGCCAGGGCTACCTATTGATCCGAAGCATTATTAAATTAAATTCGGCTATTTTTATATAAATAAAAATAGTAATATATCGTTAAAAAATAATATTAACAATATGAAATGATTTAAATTATATATGTTTGAGAATTATTTGAAAAATACTGAGTTCAATCTCATTTCAAATAATTATACGACGATTTAAATCGAAGATATTGAAAACGGTGTTTGAAGACCGACAATCTTCACATCGAATGGACGACTACTGATGCCCTGCATTGGTTAGCTCCCAATAAAGGGTTAAAGTGGCAGTTGTCCAGACGTACTTGTTGATTGTCTGGATATGCGAGAACCTCTCTCTCGTATTGGACATACGGGACGAGGAATAAGGTGTCTTCGGTTTCGTTCAGACCCAAAACGGACTTATAAATGGATGTGTGTCTGACAATGAATTTTGTTCTATGTGAATTGATTTTTATTAAATATATATCTGTTTGGTGGCGAAGAATTTATTTTCTTGCTTAACACCCTTCTCCGAGACGTACGAGCTTAGAGGTTATATATTGATAGACATCAGTCGCATGGCGTGGATTGTCTATGTGGCATGCCAAGATGCAAATGATCAAGGCTTTTGTTGAAAAGCAGAGCCTTGTGGTTGATGATAAAAGCACAACTTATTTAGGCATAGCTTTGTGTATAGCATTACTTCGCGAGCCACACACCCCGGTAAGAGTCAGAAACAGGATAAGGGAACGTTGGAAGTGCATGATGTTTCTTTCTAGTTAGAAGTAATGTCATGGTATGGAGCTGTAACGACCCGTATTTGAGCGATATAATAATTATTTAATTATATAAATAGCGATTTAGAGATTTGAATGGTCATAGAATTAAATAATAGTGAATATTTAATTAAATTAAATAATAGAATAATATATTTAATTTCAGAAATAATCAAAAATAGTGGAATTCACAATATTGTGTAATTTGGATTATTTAAAATATATAATTCAGTGTAGAGTTGAATTATATTCACGAATATATTATATAAACGAAGTTTGAACGTATAATTATATTATAATTGTAAAGACCCGCAACCTCCCCGTAAAGGAAAGCGTCGGATAGTTCGAGAACAAACCACAACAGAACTCATACAGAAGAACATTTCATTGTATATTACAACAATGCATCAGATTACAAGAATATACAGAGTATAAATGAATATTACACAGAAATATCAGAGATTTAAATTACATTTAAATACATCGCAGCGGAAAATAATACAATACACAACTAGAAGAGATATACGGATACAAAGCTTTCCGGATATCGTTCCAGCTGTAAACCAGGATCCTGTGAATATAAATCTGCAAAACCAAAACTACTAGCTGCCCGTGTCAAAATAAGGGCACCCAGAGTTTAGGTTAAAACAATAAACTCCAGGTCAGTCATGTGACTGGTGTGAGAACTAAAACAGTTATTAATCTTTATTTTAAATCATTAGGTAAATCAAGGGACCACGCCGTATAACACGGAACGGGTTTCCTCCCAAGAATACCAGTGCATAAAACAAACAGCGCAATGCTAAATAAAGAAAAATGAAGCTGTTATAAGACCCAGGTCCTATCACACAATGCAACGCAAGCCGGGGGATAGGGTTTTTCCTTATAACAGCCAAAGAATGCTTGATACGTTTAAAACAAATCATTTGATACTATTATAAGTGCATAGTGTATAAACAACTTCAAATCATAAGTATCAATCATAGGCGGCATGAGCGTCCCATGCCACTATGTCGCCATATATAGGTTTACAAATAAAACCGCAAAGTCACGTATTTGGAAATTGGATTTCCATCTATGAACCGAGGCAAAAGATAGTCCTCAACCGATTCGAGACAATCTAGCCCATGTCTCAGGTCAGAGCTCGAGTGACCTTGGAGCGACAGGGCCGGTCCACCGATGTGGATTAAACTTAAACCCTGAACATGCGTTCCCCCGCCCTTTGGGGCGTAAACGAGCCAACGAATGGCTCCATCGGTTCGAGAACGACCGATCAATCCAAGGCGCCTCGCAACAGCAACAACCACATAAGTCAAACTCGTCAGGGCGTGTAAAACCACTGACGCCACTTTTTATCTAGAAGGAAACGCATGCCCTCCCTGAAGTCCGTCTCCCGTTTTTGGTTCATACCTGGTGTGAAACACGCGAGGTAAACGTTACACAAAGCTACGCCACAAAGGCCGTGCTTTGATCATCACCACAAGACTTTGCTTTTCAACAGAAGCCTCGATCAATTGCCACTTAGGCATGCCACACAGGCAATTCACTCCATGCGTTTGATATCCATCAATATATAACCCCTGAGCTCGTACGTCTCAGAGAAGGGCGTTAAGCAAGAGAATAAATTCTCCGCCGCCAAACAGATATATATTTAATAGAAATCAAACACACAGACTAAAATCCAATGTCAGACACACAGTCCATTTACAAGTCCGTTCTGGGTCTGAACGAAACCGGAGGCACCTAGTACCCCGCATATCCATCGATCACGTCTGGACGATCACTAACTGTTTCCATCTTCTTGGGTGTACAGCCCAATCAAGATCATCAGTTATCCCCCAAACGACGTGAAGACCTCCGGTCTTCGACCATCGTCTTCATCTTCGACTTATCGTCGCATCAGTTATTCAGAATGGGATAAACCCGGTCTTTCCGAATAACTCGCGTATATTTTAAACAAGTGTTACACAAACACAACATACGCCTCATTCCAATCCATTAGTCACTAACCGTAAATTAATCAAGAGAATAATTGCCCAAATATTAACCCCGAAGGCCGAAACCAACATCAGATCAATATCCAGAAAACCATTCTGCTTGGCTAACCGACAGTCAATTTCTAAATTTCACATTCATAGGGAAAGGTTCCCATTAATTTTATCAAAGATAAATTCTTTAATTTATTCTTTAATCTATTTTTGAATATCAATTCAAACTAGTCGGGATTAACGAACCTTACCGAAGTAATCATTTGTTTTAATTTCCCAATCCCAACCTATTCATCCCATGAAGTAAAACTGGTTATACTTCATATCTAACACCACGGTGTTATTGGTAAATTCAATTACCATTTCACGTTCAAATCTAATTAAAGATTTAACTATCGCCTGGAGCAAAACTGGTGATACTCCATTTTCGATCATTTCAATCTAATTAAAGATTCATTAAAACTCCACTTAGTTTTAATCTTCGACTGGGTTAAAGAATCCGTGTCATTTAAAAACACGGTTCACGATAAACCCAAAATCACATTCATTAATCATCGGGTTAAAGAACGAGTGTTATTTAAAACACTGTTCACGATAAACCCAAAAATCAATATCGATTCAATTCCAATTAAATGTTATTTAATTGGTACACTTCATTAAATCTAAATAAAAAGATTTAATCTTTTCTCAACTGGGTTCAAGAATAGTGTTAGTAAAGACACCATTCACGACAAACCCAAATCACATTCGATATTCAATACAAGGCTCTGAATAGAAAATATATCGGCTTATATTCAATATCGAATTCTACGACTAACAAATGTCGTATTGGAAATAACGATATAAATATATATCTTTCAAATTTCCATAACACCACTTGTATAATCACGAATTCCAACATCGAAATATTCCGAAGACAATTTCGATTCAAATCCACCCCAATGCAATCATTGGATATTCTGGTTATTTTTAAAACCCCTTTTTAATTCAATTTATTTATTTAAAAATAAATAGAATTATAATTCTAGTTCAAAACCAGTTCATTTCGATAAAAATCTATTTTTATCTTTTCAAATATGGAGTTTTTCATCCCGAATCTTCACAAATCATTTCTTATGATTTTACACAAATTATTACTATTTTTAATAATTTTATCAAGGCCCGTACAGTCGATTTCCATCAATGGCCATCGAACTGCACTTACAGCGACCTTTTTCGAATTTGATTTGGACATAATTCCAAATCCAACCGTTAGATTTCAAATTTCTAATATTCGTTAGAAAGCTCTTTTCGATACGAACCCAACGGTTCCGGTTTTAGGAGAATCCGACGGTCGGATCTCCCGTAATGCCCGCTTGAAATAAATGGTCGAAATTCACGAACTGCCGCGGCGTGGCGCGTTCTATTCAGGCCATTATATTATATATATAATATATATATAATATATATTTCGTTGATTTTCTATTCAAAACGAATTATATAAATAGTTTTAAAATTCGTTTCAAAATCTATTTCCACTTCCATTTCAATTCAAAGTAAAATTGAATTCTTCTTTATAAATTCGTTTCAAAATTCATTTCTATTCAATTCAAATTTCAATTCAATTTGAATTCGTTTTCAATTCAATTCATTTCGAAATCGTTTTCAATTCAATTCATTTCGAAATCGTTTTCAATTCAATTCATTTCGAAATCGTTTTCAATTCAATTCATTTCGAAATCGTTTTCAATTCAATTCATTTCGAAATCATTTTCAATTCAATTCATTTCGAAATCGTTTTCAATTCAATTCATTTCGAAATCGTTTTCAATTCAATTCATTTCGAAATCGTTTTCAATTCAATTCATTTCGAAATCGTTTTCAATTCAATTCATTTCGAAATCGTTTTCAATTCAATTCATTTCGAAATCGAATAAAATCGATATAAATATCGTTCACGTCAAAAATGGCGTTAATCTAATCAACACGGCTTCATAAATTTCTATTTTCAAAATAGTTGTTATTATCAAAATAATTCGTTCAACACATGACCAATCTCAATAGATGAGTACTGTCAACACATGAACCTTTATTTTATATTGATAAAGATGTAAATTTTATTACTAAAATATTTCGTTCAACACATGACCAATCTCAATGAATGAGTACTGTCAACACATGAACCTTTATTTTATATTGATAAAGATGTAAATTTTATTACTAAAATATTTCGTTCAACACATGACCAATCTCAATGAATGAGTACTGTCAACACATGAACCTTTATTTTATAATATTCTTTATTTTTCAAATTGGAATGAGGCCCAATCAATTACCATATAAAGTTAATTATATGGATTTCCATACAACACATGTATATAATAGCATTGAAAATAATCAACCATCAACCAAAGTGCACTACACTGTATAAGCATCAAATAGGGATATTCAACGCTTATAACAGCCTGTCAATCAATCGATCGACATATTTAATCAATCAGGATGAGTGAACTTCAAATTTCATCCCAACACCCGTGTGGGGTTTCAAACAATCAAACAAATATTTTATTCGTGCAGTTGGGCGATGTGTAAAATTTATCGTCCCAATCAATGTCATTCAAATAATTGTACATAAGCAAACCATCTGGTTTGTAAATGAATATTTATTTATTCACTTCACTATTTTCATATTCACGTTAAAAATTATATTTTTAACGATAAAACATTTTATTTCAACCTATGAATTTCTATTCAATTCATTTATTCAATAAAATGATATTTTTATTTTTCTAACATATTTTAGAAAATTTCGGCGGCATAACGGCACGATACTAGAATCGGGACAAGGCCTAGCCTTATCCCCGGTCTAGTGAAGGCCCACGCCATTCACACATCAGTTTCAATCAATTTCCAATTCAACCAAACGAATAAATCAATCACCCAACATTCAACTAAACAAACAAGTCCATGGTCTGTGGACGGGTGTCGGGTGCTACTAAACACCGTCTGCATCCTAGTATATATATATATATATATATATATATATATATATATATAACTAGAAAAATTAAATTGAAAGGTGAGGAGTTCTCACGTATAGCTATCCTAGCTCCACGGCTCTTCTTTTGCAGAAGTCTTCGTCGTTTCTCCTTTTTGTCACCTTCGTTGCTGCTTTCACTACATACGTAAAAATCGAATTTTTACTTTGTTATTCAATATATAAAAATCACATTTTTATATCGAAGTAATATAAAAAGATTTCGCCTTTCTATAATATAAAAATTATATTTTTCTATCTATAAAAACATTCCTTCTTCATATAATTCAAAAATCTTATCTTTTCCATCATAAAAATCTCACCTTTATAATAATAAAAATCTCGCCTTTTATATTCTAAAAATCAAATTTTTATTCTTGCAAAAACCATGCTTATATAAATCCTATTCATTTTGAAAATCACGTTTTTAAATCAATGCTGTTTATATAAAAGTCATGTTTTTAAGCTAAAACTATTTCGTATAAAAGTAATATTTTTTACAATGCTAATTTATTTTTAAAACCATATTTTTAACCAAGTTATCTATACTTTTTAAAACTAATTTTAAACTTTGTATATGTATTTTTAAAAACGATTTTAAATCACTGTTAAATTTTATGTAAAAGAAAACTGAAATTGAACAACATTGTTAATAAAAAGAAAATAAGAAATGCTCACTGTTAATCACACTATTTTAATCCCGTCGTCTTCAGCATTGAGAAAACCCGCCTTCACCGTGAACCTCCCACCGTCGCACGAACCACAACGCCCCGGACCTAGATCGGAGCACTCCATCTTGTTCCTCGTCGCCGAAGCTTCCCTCAGCCGCCACCACATCGCAATCGGAGGTCCCCATCGCCCTGGAATTCACCGCGAATCGGCGGTTTTTTGAACCCGAAATCCCATCGATTTCTTCAACGAAAACGGGTCGATCTTGCATGGATGTGAAGGCCTCACTTTCCTCTTGAATTTGGGTTTGGAATTTTTGAATATCATTCAGCGGATTTGAAGAATCGCGAGAAGGAATTTCGGGAATTTCTGAGCGTCGAAATTGAGAGGGTGGCGGTTGCGTTCTAAATGGGCTAGGGTTTCTTTTTTTATAGATTTATATATATATTTTTTTATATTATTTTTCTCCTTTTGATTTTAAAAAGTATATTTTTATTTCGAACTCCAATCTGAGCCCGACGACTGTCGCCCCTAGCTAATTACCCCCATTCCGAACACAATGGGATATGTATCGCAAGCTGATCCGATTGTTACAATCAGTTTCCATTGAATTTACAATTTAAATCACTATATTGAATTTTAAACGTACATTTCAAATTACCGGGGTCACATACGAACTTTAAAAATTGCAGAAAAATATTTTCTAACTTCGTATTGACTATACAGTCCTAATAAAACTAGTTTCGTCGAATTCTGAGACCGTTTGAAAAATGACCAATTTCCAGTCGATTAAAATCAACTGAAACCGGTCAAACGCGTTTTCCTTTACCACGCTCACATATTGATTCGAAAAATTATGAAACTTGAAACCTAGCAATAACTTAACATCACGGACCCAACAAAACTAGTTTCGTCGAAATCCGAGGTCGTTTGCAAAATGTCCATTTTTAAGGGCTTGAATTCCATAGCGACTATTCAGAATTTTCAACTGGACATATCTTTTGATTCCCGCTACAAACTTTTGATTTTTCGGATTCGTTGGAAAGATATTCACTATCAGATTCCATTATTTTTGGTTTCACTAAAATCCGGATTGTTTTGCACCCGGTACATTCAATTGAAGTTTGAAATCGAATTATCGAACTACCGCGCCATTTTCAATTCTATTTATAATTATATATAAATATTTATATTCTAACGACGACGCGTATAATATATACGTTCGAATTATATTCAAAATAAATTTCTCGTCAATATTATTTAAAATAATTCATTTTAAATAATCAAAATTCGCTAAAATTGCCAAAATAAAAATTTTAAACTGGCCCAGATTTTCGGGTTGTTACAATCTCCCCCACTTAAAACTTTTCGTCCCCGAAAAGGAACAAAGTCGAAAGTGGTTTGATTATTCAACACTATGCTCGATCTGGCTTCTACTCTCCAACTCTTTAGTTTCTGAGAATTTTCAAAATTTCAAAAATTTGGCTAACACCCTAAATTTTCGAAAAATTTCGCCATAACCTCCCCTGCACCGGGAGCATCGGGGAATTTCAAATAGCTTCCCCGGTCCTTCAGATCTCAAAAAGAAAAAGAAAAAGCCAAGCGGCTAGCCAATAGGCTCACAAAATCATCATCACCCAAACAAAACAGGAAATTATGTAGTAAACATGTACCTATTTGTCGGGCAAACAAATTTTATTCTCTGGCTCTAGCCTCCTTGCTATGACCTGTTCAATGATATATATGTATATGCAAACAAATGCGACCAATTTTCAATACAATTCAATATTCGATCAAATTAGGCATAATGGTTCAAAATTATCAAACAATTAAACAGCCAACACAAACATCAATCAATTAGTGAATTAGAATTTCAAATTCATAATTTTGATACATATACAAAAATCATGTTTTTGATGCCAATTCACAACAATGTATTCTAGCTATATATAAGTTTTGGTTCTCACACCAGCCTAATGGAAATATATAGAAAAGCACACCTTCGAAACACGAACATAAATACTGATGATGTCATGACAATCATCAGTACCATCTCCGGGCGACTAGAATGTGATTCCATATCTATCCAGTATATTAAAACTTTGAATATACGTTTGCAAGGCGTATATGCAAATTCTTTATATACTGAATTGTCCAAAATCAATATAAACAAATAATCAAATACGAATAGTTGATTTAAATTTTCAAAACAAAAATGTTTTCATTTGAAAAATATACTCTTCACACCCGTTCTAGGATACTACTGATCCTATCTCTAACGAGTCATTCCCATTGGATATTACTAATCCAATATCTGATGAATTCTTTCGTAAGGTTCTAATGTGTCTTGTTCTCTGAGCTTTGTAAACCAAGCTCTGATACCACATGTAAAGACCCGCAACCTCCCCGTAAAGGAAAGCGTCGGATAGTTCGAGAACAAACCACAACAGAACTCATACAGAAGAACATTTCATTGTATATTACAACAATGCATCAGATTACAAGAATATACAGAGTATAAATGAATATTACACAGAAATATCAGAGATTTAAATTACATTTAAATACATCGCAGCGGAAAATAATACAATACACAACTAGAAGAGATATACGGATACAAAGCTTTCCGGATATCGTTCCAGCTGTAAACCAGGATCCTGTGAATATAAATCTGCAAAACCAAAACTACTAGCTGCCCGTGTCAAAATAAGGGCACCCAGAGTTTAGGTTAAAACAATAAACTCCAGGTCAGTCATGTGACTGGTGTGAGAACTAAAACAGTTATTAATCTTTATTTTAAATCATTAGGTAAATCAAGGGACCACGCCGTATAACACGGAACGGGTTTCCTCCCAAGAATACCAGTGCATAAAACAAACAGCGCAATGCTAAATAAAGAAAAATGAAGCTGTTATAAGACCCAGGTCCTATCACACAATGCAACGCAAGCCGGGGGATAGGGTTTTTCCTTATAACAGCCAAAGAATGCTTGATACGTTTAAAACAAATCATTTGATACTATTATAAGTGCATAGTGTATAAACAACTTCAAATCATAAGTATCAATCATAGGCGGCATGAGCGTCCCATGCCACTATGTCGCCATATATAGGTTTACAAATAAAACCGCAAAGTCACGTATTTGGAAATTGGATTTCCATCTATGAACCGAGGCAAAAGATAGTCCTCAACCGATTCGAGACAATCTAGCCCATGTCTCAGGTCAGAGCTCGAGTGACCTTGGAGCGACAGGGCCGGTCCACCGATGTGGATTAAACTTAAACCCTGAACATGCGTTCCCCCGCCCTTTGGGGCGTAAACGAGCCAACGAATGGCTCCATCGGTTCGAGAACGACCGATCAATCCAAGGCGCCTCGCAACAGCAACAACCACATAAGTCAAACTCGTCAGGGCGTGTAAAACCACTGACGCCACTTTTTATCTAGAAGGAAACGCATGCCCTCCCTGAAGTCCGTCTCCCGTTTTTGGTTCATACCTGGTGTGAAACACGCGAGGTAAACGTTACACAAAGCTACGCCACAAAGGCCGTGCTTTGATCATCACCACAAGACTTTGCTTTTCAACAGAAGCCTCGATCAATTGCCACTTAGGCATGCCACACAGGCAATTCACTCCATGCGTTTGATATCCATCAATATATAACCCCTGAGCTCGTACGTCTCAGAGAAGGGCGTTAAGCAAGAGAATAAATTCTCCGCCGCCAAACAGATATATATTTAATAGAAATCAAACACACAGACTAAAATCCAATGTCAGACACACAGTCCATTTACAAGTCCGTTCTGGGTCTGAACGAAACCGGAGGCACCTAGTACCCCGCATATCCATCGATCTCCAAGTACGTCTGGACGATCACTAACTGTTTCCATCTTCTTGGGTGTACAGCCCAATCAAGATCATCAGTTATCCCCCAAACGACGTGAAGACCTCCGGTCTTCGACCATCGTCTTCATCTTCGACTTATCGTCGCATCAGTTATTCAGAATGGGATAAACCCGGTCTTTCCGAATAACTCGCGTATATTTTAAACAAGTGTTACACAAACACAACATACGCCTCATTCCAATCCATTAGTCACTAACCGTAAATTAATCAAGAGAATAATTGCCCAAATATTAACCCCGAAGGCCGAAACCAACATCAGATCAATATCCAGAAAACCATTCTGCTTGGCTAACCGACAGTCAATTTCTAAATTTCACATTCATAGGGAAAGGTTCCCATTAATTTTATCAAAGATAAATTCTTTAATTTATTCTTTAATCTATTTTTGAATATCAATTCAAACTAGTCGGGATTAACGAACCTTACCGAAGTAATCATTTGTTTTAATTTCCCAATCCCAACCTATTCATCCCATGAAGTAAAACTGGTTATACTTCATATCTAACACCACGGTGTTATTGGTAAATTCAATTACCATTTCACGTTCAAATCTAATTAAAGATTTAACTATCGCCTGGAGCAAAACTGGTGATACTCCATTTTCGATCATTTCAATCTAATTAAAGATTCATTAAAACTCCACTTAGTTTTAATCTTCGACTGGGTTAAAGAATCCGTGTCATTTAAAAACACGGTTCACGATAAACCCAAAATCACATTCATTAATCATCGGGTTAAAGAACGAGTGTTATTTAAAACACTGTTCACGATAAACCCAAAAATCAATATCGATTCAATTCCAATTAAATGTTATTTAATTGGTACACTTCATTAAATCTAAATAAAAAGATTTAATCTTTTCTCAGCTGGGTTCAAGAATAGTGTTAGTAAAGACACCATTCACGACAAACCCAAATCACATTCGATATTCAATACAAGGCTCTGAATAGAAAATATATTGGCTTATATTCAATATCGAATTCTACGACTAACAAATGTCGTATTGGAAATAACGATATAAATATATATCTTTCAAATTTCCATAACACCACTTGTATAATCACGAATTCCAACATCGAAATATTCCGAAGACAATTTCGATTCAAATCCACCCCAATGCAATCATTGGATATTCTGGTTATTTTTAAAACCCCTTTTTAATTCAATTTATTTATTTAAAAATAAATAGAATTATAATTCTAGTTCAAAACCAGTTCATTTCGATAAAAATCTGTTTTTATCTTTTCAAATATGGAGTTTTTCATCCCTAATCTTCACAAATCATTTCTTATGATTTTACACAAATTATTACTATTTTTAATAATTTTATCAAGGCCCGTACAGTCGATTTCCATCAATGGCCATCGAACTGCACTTACAGCGACCTTTTTCGAATTTGATTTGGACATAATTCCAAATCCAACCGTTAGATTTCAAATTTCTAATATTCGTTAGAAAGCTCTTTTCGATACGACCCAACGGTTCCGGTTTTAGGAGAATCTGACGGTCGGATCTCCCGTAATGCCCGCTTGAAATAAATGGTCGAAATTCACGAACTGCCGCGGCGCGGCGCGTTCTATTCAGGCCATTATATTATATATATAATATATATAATATATATTTCGTCGATTTTCTATTCAAAACGAATTATATAAATAGTTTTAAAATTCGTTTCAAAATCTATTTCCACTTCCATTTCAATTCAAAGTAAAATTGAATTCTTCTTTATAAATTCGTTTCAAAATTCATTTCTATTCAATTCAAATTTCAATTCAATTTGAATTCGTTTTCAATTCAATTCATTTCGAAATCGTTTTCAATTCAATTCATTTCGAAATCGTTTTCAATTCAATTCATTTCGAAATCGTTTTCAATTCAATTCATTTCGAAATCGTTTTCAATTCAATTCATTTCGAAATCGTTTTCAATTCAATTCATTTCGAAATCGTTTTCAATTCAATTCATTTCGAAATCGTTTTCAATTCAATTCATTTCGAAATCGTTTTCAATTCAATTCATTTCGAAATCGAATAAAATCGATATAAATATCGTTCACGTCAAAAATGGCGTTAATCTAATCAACACGGCTTCATAAATTTCTATTTTCAAAATAGTTGTTATTATCAAAATAATTCGTTCAACACATGACCAATCTCAATAGATGAGTACTGTCAACACATGAACCTTTATTTTATATTGATAAAGATGTAAATTTTATTACTAAAATATTTCGTTCAACACATGACCAATCTCAATGAATGAGTACTGTCAACACATGAACCTTTATTTTATATTGATAAAGATGTAAATTTTATTACTAAAATATTTCGTTCAACACATGACCAATCTCAATGAATGAGTACTGTCAACACATGAACCTTTATTTTATAATATTCTTTATTTTTCAAATTGGAATGAGGCCCAATCAATTACCATATAAAGTTAATTATATGGATTTCCATACAACACATGTATATAATAGCATTGAAAATAATCAACCATCAACCAAAGTGCACTACACTGTATAAGCATCAAATAGGGATATTCAACGCTTATAACAGCCTGTCAATCAATCGATCGACATATTTAATCAATCAGGATGAGTGAACTTCAAATTTCATCCCAACACCCGTGTGGGGTTTCAAACAATCAAACAAATATTTTATTCGTGCAGTTGGGCGATGTGTAAAATTTATCGTCCCAATCAATGTCATTCAAATAAGTGTACATAAGCAAACCATCTGGTTTGTAAATGAATATTTATTTATTCACTTCACTATTTTCATATTCACGTTAAAAATTATATTTTTAACGATAAAACATTTTATTTCAACCTATGAATTTCTATTCAATTCATTTATTCAATAAAATGATATTTTTATTTTTCTAACATATTTTAGAAAATTTCGGCGGCATAACGGCACGATACTAGAAACGGGACAAGGCCTAGCCTTATCCCCGGTCTAGTGAAGGCCCACGCCATTCACACATCAGTTTCAATCAATTTCCAATTCAACCAAACGAATAAATCAATCACCCAACATTCAACTAAACAAACAAGTCCATGGTCTGTGGACGGGTGTCGGGTGCTACTAAACACCGTCTGCATCCTAGTATATATATATATAACTAGAAAAATTAAATTGAAAGGTGAGGAGTTCTCACGTATAGCTATCCTAGCTCCACGGCTCTTCTTTTGCAGAAGTCTTCGTCGTTTCGCCTTTTTGTCACCTTCGTTGCTGCTTTCACTACATACGTAAAAATCGAATTTTTACTTTGTTATTCAATATATAAAAATCACATTTTTATATCGAAGTAATATAAAAAGATTTTGCCTTTCTATAATATAAAAATTATATTTTTCTATCTATAAAAACATTCCTTCTTCATATAATTCAAAAATATTATCTTTTCCATCATAAAAATCTCACCTTTATAATTATAAAAATCTCGCCTTTTATATTCTAAAAATCAAATTTTTATTCTTGCAAAAACCATGCTTATATAAATCCTATTCATTTTGAAAATCACGTTTTTAAATCAATGCTCTTTATATAAAAGTCATGTTTTTAAGCTAAAACTATTTCGTATAAAAGTAATATTTTTACAATGCTAATTTATTTTTAAAACCATATTTTTAACCAAGTTATCTATACTTTTTAAAACTAATTTTAAACTTTGTATATGTATTTTTAAAAACGATTTTAAATCACTGTTAAATTTTATGTAAAAGAAAACTGAAATTGAACAACATTGTTAATAAAAAGAAAATAAGAAATGCTCACTGTTAATCACACTATTTTAATCCCGTCGTCTTCAGCATTGAGAAAACCCGCCTTCACCGTGAACCTCCCACCGTCGCACGAACCACAACGCCCCGGACCTAGATCGGAGCACTCCATCTTGTTCCTCGTCGCCGAAGCTTCCCTCAGCCGCCACCACATCGCAATCGGAGGTCCCCATCGCCCTGGAATTCACCGCGAATCGGCGGTTTTTTGAACCCGAAATCCCATCGATTTCTTCAACGAAAACGGGTCGATCTTGCATGGATGTGAAGGCCTCACTTTCCTCTTGAATTTGGGTTTGGAATTTTTGAATATCATTCAGCGGATTTGAAGAATCGCGAGAAGGAATTTCGGGAATTTCTGAGCGTCGAAATTGAGAGGGTGGCGGTTGCGTTCTAAATGGGCTAGGGTTTCTTTTTTTATAGATTTATATATATATTTTTTTATATTATTTTTCTCCTTTTGATTTTAAAAAGTATATTTTTATTTCGAACTCCAATCTGAGCCCGACGACTGTCGCCCCTAGCTAATTACCCCCATTCCGAACACAATGGGATATGTATCGCAAGCTGATCCGATTGTTACAATCAGTTTCCATTGAATTTACAATTTAAATCACTATATTGAATTTTAAACGTACATTTCAAATTACCGGGGTCACATACGAACTTTAAAAATTGCAGAAAAATATTTTCTAACTTCGTATTGACTATACAGTCCTAATAAAACTAGTTTCGTCGAATTCTGAGACCGTTTGAAAAATGACCAATTTCCAGTCGATTAAAATCAACTGAAACCGGTCAAACGCGTTTTCCTTTACCACGCTCACATATTGATTCGAAAAATTATGAAACTTGAAACCTAGCAATAACTTAACATCACGGACCCAACAAAACTGGTTTCGTCGAAATCCGAGGTCGTTTGCAAAATGTCCATTTTTAAGGGCCTGAATTCCATAGCGACTATTCAGAATTTTCAACTGGACATATCTTTTGATTCCCGCTACGAACTTTTGATTTTTCGGATTCGTTGGAAAGATATTCACTATCAGATTCCATTATTTTTGGTTTCACTAAAATCCGGATTGTTTTGCACCCGGTACATTCAATTGAAGTTTGAAATCGAATTATCGAACTACCGCGCCATTTTCAATTCTATTTATAATTATATATAAATATTTATATTCTAACGACGACGCGTATAATATATACGTTCGAATTATATTCAAAATAAATTTCTCGTCAATATTATTTAAAATAATTCATTTTAAATAATCAAAATTCGCTAAAATTGCCAAAATAAAAATTTTAAACTGGCCCAGATTTTCGGGTTGTTACAATAATTATAATCGAGCTCGAAATGGCGCGACAACTCGTTATTTGGCGATTTGAACTTCAACTGAATATACAGGGTTCATTTTAAATCAGATTTCTATGAAACAAGAAATGTTCGGAGCTGGTGAAGTATATTTTTCTAGTGGAAGAGAATTTCATTGTGTAGATTTTGATTTATGTCCAAATCAAATTTTCGAAAAGTCGCTATGGAGTTCCTTTATATAAATTGAATATCGATTCTACCAGGATTTGAATATCGAGTTAGAAATCCATATAGGATTATTCTGGAGCTGTATGATATTCTGTTGGGAATATATATGATAATATTTATTTATAAATATTTAATTTAATTATTTTTAAATATATTTATAGATTCAAATGGGTTATTTAGAGCATTAAAAATAGCCAGTTTTGCAAACGACGTCCGTTTTCGACGAAACTAATTTTGTCGGATCCGTAACATCAAATTATTGTTAGATTTCAAGTTTCGTGATTTTTGGGGTCAGTGTGTGGCCGTACCGATTTTTAATGTGAAAAACAATCGATATTTTAAGAGTTAAAAATACGCTGTGTGAGCAAATGGAGTCGGAATTCGATGAAACCAGTTTTGTAACGACCCGGAAAATCTGAACCAATTTAAAATTTTTAAATTGGCTAAAATAGTGGATTTTATATATTTAAAATAAATATTTTAAATAATAACGATGAAAAGTAAGTTTGAATTGACATTTGAAAACGAATATAATTAATTATAATTATAAACAAGGCCTGAAATGGCGCGGTAATTTCAAAATTTGAATTCAAACTTTGACTGACTGTACCGGGTGCAAAACAAAGCGGATTTGAGTGAAACCAAACATATTTAAATATGTTAGTGAATATATTTCTAACGAATCTGAAAAATCGAAGTTTCATAGCGGGAAACAAAAGTTATGGCTAAATGAATTTTCAGAAAGGTCGCTATGGAATTTATATAGCCCGTGAAAATGACCATTTTGCAAATGACCTCGGAATTCGACGAAACCACTTTTGTTGGATCCGGGATGTGAAGTTATTGCTAGGTTTCAAAATTCATAATTTTTGAAGCTAGTATGTGAGCGTGGCAAAAGAAAATGTGTTTGGTCGATTTATATTAAATTGGATCGACCAAAAATGGGCCATTTTTCAAACGGTCTCAGAATTCGACAAAACTAGTTTTGTTGGGACTGTATCGTCAAAACATAGCTAGATTTATTTTTCTGGAATTTTTTGAATCAGTTTATGGCCCTGGCAAATTGAAATGTACGTTCAAATTAAATATTGAATGTTTTATATTTTAATTTGAAGGAAAACTGACTGAAACGGTCGAATGGGCCTTCGAAACATATCCCATTATGTTCGGAATGGGGGTAAAACGCTAGGGACGATAGTCATTGGGTTTGAATTGGTGTTCGTATGGGGGGGTGGGTATTTTCGGATTTAAAGAAATTTAAAATAATTATAAAAAACCCTGGCCCAATCATAATTCTCCTTTCATTGCGCATTGACCAGAATTTCCTGTAACCCCCACCAAATTAAACGACGACCGTACTTCATCCCTTCTCTCCTCTTTAATTCAAAATCCACGCAATAAATTCATTCACTTCAGTTAGGTTTTTTGTAGAGATTTTTCCTAACTACCAATCCATACAAACCTCGTGAGTTATCGCGCCGTATTCATCGAGTTCTGAAGCTCGAAAGTCGAGCTATTTGGCCCAGAAAATCGCCGTCGATTCAGTTGCGAGTTCAACGTCCTCTAGCGTGGTGGTGCGCCTCTCCAGGGTCTTCGGCATGAGGTAATCTGATCGCCTTCAAGCTACGCGGATGTGAAGAAATCTGAAGACCAAGTTTGGAACCAAACAGGAAAGTAATGGCTGTGTTTTATTTAATTTGTTTTTAACATTTAAAAGTGTAGCGAACTTCTAAAAATCATATCCTTTTCGTTTCTTGACGAAAATCGATGAAACAGGAAACATCGTGACCGTGTGGACGTCTTTTACATTTTAGAAGAGACCGCATATTTTTCTGAGCCTTCTGCTATTTTTGGTGGAGTGGAACCCAATGTGATATTTCTAATTTATAAACGATATGGAAAACGACGATGTATAAATTATATAGTCGATGTATGGGTTATATAAGCGTTGCACACCTCATGTATAAGCATTGTATAAGTTGTACGTTCGATGTATAAGTTATATATGCGTTGTAAAAATTATATATGTGTTGAAATAGAAGTGAATTGCTATATATATATATATATATATATATATATATATATATATATATATATACACGCCCCTCGTCCACAAACCATGGACGATATTTATTGGTTGTGATTGGTGTGAAAATTGATTGATAGCGAATGGTTGATTGAAATTGTTTGTGGTTGAAATTGATTGATTGTGGTTGAAAAATACCCGTTTGTGGTTGAGAAATACTTGGTTGAAACCACATAGGATTAGTTTGTGGAAATGAAAAAAATATACATGCCGCCTGCATGCGAACTAGATGCATGATTCCCCATTGTCAAAAGCTGCGAAGCTTTAAGGTGGAGCGAGGAGCCGTACTAGGAACGGTCCCGGTTTTAACTACCCTGCCGTTATGCAGCCGAAATTTTGAATAATATTCATGTGTTAGAATTATTTTCCTGTATTGAAATTATATTCGTCTGTTAAATAGAAAATGTTGATACCGAAAATTGGTATAACAACCAAAATGGTATTTCTAAACACGTTACCTAATCGGAGGCGAGATGCTTAGAAAGCACGTCACCTTTTCAGAGGCGGGGCGTTAGAAAACCTTTAGAGTTATGTGAGGCTATATCTAACATTCAAGAGGATCAAAATACCAAAATAAAGAAAGAAGACAAGAATTTTATAGTGGTTTGACTCTTATTCGAGTCTACATCCACTTTGAAGATCGGATTTCATTAATCGCCAAAAGATTACAACATTTGCTCCATTATACATCCATACAAGCTCCCTTGACATGCATTTGTGCTTACAACCAATTGAAAGAACGGATGAAAGCTTGAAGTATTTTATGCTAATCCCTCCATGAAAGCCATAGATGAAAGCTCTTTAGGTCTTTGGGTGAATGATCAAGAAGAGATGAAGAAGTGCATGGAATGCTTATGCTTGTTCCTCCATGAAAGCTATGCTCCACATGCTCCAAAGCTCCATAGATTTATGATTGATGATAGAGAAGAGATGTAGAAATGCTTGGAGAAATCCCGAAAGCAATTGGACAGCACCTCCTCGTTGTTCCAGAAAAGTCCGCTCAAAATGATGAAGGTAGGGTCCTATTTATAGGCGGAGAGATGGTTGAAATCTTGTATTCAGGGGCCTGGTCGGTATTTTCGGTATTTACAGAGATGCCACTGCCAGTTGTCACCAGTTGTTTCCAGCTGTCACGCCATCACAGGTCGTTTCTAGTGCTTTGGCCGACCAGGAAGCTAGAATGCGGAGCGGACTGACCAGGAGGCTAGAATGCGGAGCGGACCGACCAGGAGGCTAGAATTTGGAGCGGACCAGAAAGCCTTGAAGCTTGATGGTGCGATCAAGAGCTAGTAAACGACCGGATAACTTGTATATTTGGAGCGACCAGAGATCTTCTGCACTCTGGTGAGACCAGGAACTCTTCAGTATCTTGGATCGACCAAATCTCTTTAGTAGTCTGGAGCGACCAGGAGCCTTTGGCTTCTGGAGCGACCAGCGCTAGAAAGACCAACTTTCCTTATATATTCTGATGCGACCAAGAATCTTCTGTACTTTTGGGATGATCAAGAGCTTTGGTATGTTTAGAGCGACCTACTATCTTGAATATTTGGAGCGATCGGTAATCATTAGCCTTCGAAACGACCAGAAGCTTTTAGTTCTTTGGAACGACCAGGTGGCTTCTGGATCTGGAGCGATCGGGTCAGCGTATAAAAGAGAGCGACCAGTTGCCTTTTATCTCGAGGGAGACCATAAGGCTTTCCTCTTTTGGAGCGACCCGGAGGCTTTCGTTCTCAGAGCGACCAGGCGTTGGGCTCTACGACCGATCCCTTTTAATAATTATATGACCGACCCCTTCTTTTAAACACTTAAAACCGACCCACATTCACTTGGATCGATCAGATGGATAACATTTTGCCCCTCGAAGTTTCATAGTTTTTATAAAAAACTGTGGGCTTCGAAACATTAGTGGATCGATCTGCTTCAATTGAGGGTCGGCTTTGGATGCAATTCTCATGGGTCGGTTCTAGAATTAGCTCGAGGGGTCGGTTTTAAGTAGAGGTCGGTCTTTTCTCCAGTTTTGGAACGCATGAAAAAACCAAATTTCTGGAAGACGACAAGACAATTCTCGAAATATGAAGAGACCAAATTAAACTTTATGTAATTAATTTAACTCATCATTCTCTCCTTCACTTTTTCTTGCTCAGAATTTTCATTAATGGCGGCTCTCTTCTTTTAAAACAAATTGCTTAATTTCTCGCTTACTTCTTCGCCAATTCAAGCTATTGTTTCATTGTTTCAAGACCGTGCTTCTTCAACCCGAACCATTCTTCCAAATCTCAGGTATCTTTTGAGTTAGTTCATTTTCAATCGCGACAGCCTTCGTAAGTCTTTGTCGTTGATGTCATTTATCAATTGTGTGTGGTTTCACTTGAGTCACGCTAGATGATCTTTCGCTTGGGAGAATTTTGGATGGTCGATTCATCTTGGGATCGGGTTTGATCGATCCATCACTGGATCGATTGTGGTTGATCCACCATGGATCGGCCATGGCCGATGCGGAATCGAATTGGTTCAATTTTTGCCGATCCAAGGTTGAACTGGTTTCAGTCGTTCTTCCTTGATTTAAAGCCAGTTACACATTTTCATGCTCAAAAAACTTTATTTTGTAGGATGTCAGGAAGTTCTGATCAAGAGAGTTCGAGGAAACGTCAGTGCTTGGGAAAACAGCCCGCAGCTGAGCCCCATGCTTCTCCGGTCGAGCCATC
Source organism: Allium sativum (assembly GCA_030737875.1). Lineage (NCBI taxonomy): Eukaryota > Viridiplantae > Streptophyta > Magnoliopsida > Asparagales > Amaryllidaceae > Allium > Allium sativum. Next base: position 487,061,680 of record CM060926.1, on the reverse strand, counting down.
TTCTGCTGATCTTCGGGCCATCATCAACAGGCCTCGCTTTTGTCCTATTCCTCATACCTATGAACTGGCTAACCGATTTGAAGGTTGGTGCCTTGATAGTTTGCACCTTGATCAATTCAGCTTGGATATATATCCGTCAGATGATCGGTCAGTTCCGGAAGACTTGGACGTTCTCAGGACTCAAAAAGCGAATATTTGGTTTTTGTTTGGAAAAGGTAAGTTGTTTAAAACTCCCAAGAAGAGATTGTTCGAATTAAAAACAAATTTAAATAGAAATTGGTGAAACTGAGCTGGAATTAAATTGAAATCAGTTAAGTGGTAATTGAAATTGAATTAGATTAGAATGATATCGAATACAATTATATTGGGAGATAAGAGTTTGAAATAAAACTCGATTAATGGATTATGAGTTTGGAATCAAGAATGAAACTTGAGTTGAAAAGGAATTTGGTCTGGATATAAGCGAATAGCTGTGTTGAACAGATATTGATTGGAAATTGGTTGAGATGACATTGGTATATATTGGATTGATAACAGGTGAAAGTGATAAAGATGATATGCCCGACAAAAAGGAACAAGTTTATATTTGGTATAAGCATGAGATTTATGAGCCGATTTGGCAAGCCGCTTCGCTGTTTGATTTTCTTTTGGGTCGGAGATGGCCTAGAGAGGCGAGTTGTAGTTGTACCAATTGAGCCGTACAAAGGAGGTGCTAGCAAAAAAATTCGAAAATTTAGGGTGAAAGAAATTTTTCAGGAATTTTGAAAATTAAAATTTTCGTAAACAAGAATGAATTAATAATTTCATTGAAATTAATCGGTATAGTGAAACCGAAGTTAAAAGTAAAACAAATAAATTTTTACCAGTTAATAAGGTTTGTTTTCTACTGTAGCAATTTCGAGGATGAAATTATTTTAAGTGGGGAAGAATGTAACGACCCGTATTTTTGCGATATAATAATTAATTTATTTAGTTACATAAATAGTGATTTAGAGATTTGAATGGTCATAGAATTAAATAATAGTGAATATTTAATTAAATTAAATAATAAAACAATATATTTAATTTCAAAATTAATCAAAAATAGTGGAATTCACAATATTGTGTAATTTGGATTATTTAAAATATATAATTCAGTGTAGAGTTGAACTATATTCACGAATATATTATATAAACGAAGTTTGAACATATTATTATATTATAATTATAATCGAGCTCGAAATGGCGTGGCAGTTCGTTAATTAGTGATTTGAAATTCAACTGAATATACACGGTCCGTTTTAAATCAGATTTCTGTGAAACAAGAAACATTCGGAGCTGGTAAAATATATTTTTCTAGTGGAAGAGAAAAATCGGGATTTCACTGTGTAGATTTTGATTTATGTCCAAATCAAAATTTCGAAAAGTCGCTATGGAATTCCTTTATAATTTATAACGATATATAAAAGGAATTTCAATATAAATTGAATATTGATTCAACCAGGATTTGAATATCGAGTTAGAAATCCATATAGGATTATTCTGGAGCTGTATGATATTCTGTTGTAAATATACACGATAATATTTATTTATAAATATTTAATTTAATTATTTTTAAACATATTTACATATTTAAATGGGTTATTTAGAGCTTTAAAAATAGCCAATTTTGCAAACGACCTCCGTTTTCGATGAAACTAATTTTATTGGATCCGTAACATCAAATTATTGTTAGATTTCAGGTTTTGTAATTTTGGGGTTAGTGTGTGGCCGTACTGATTTTTAATGTGAAAAACAGTCGATATTTTGACAGTTAAAAATACGCTGTGTGAGCAAATGGAGTCGGAGTCCGACGAAACCAGTTTTGTTGGGTCCGTAATGTCAAACTGTAGCTACATGTCCATTTTTGTTATTTTTGGATATATGTATGATCATAGGGATTTTAAAGGACAAATATAAACAGCGTTGGATTAAAATCGAATATAAAATTCGAATATAAAATTATTTAAAAATCTCTATAAATACCCTTCCCATTGTCTAAACCAAATTCAACTCATTCTCAAGTCAAACACTATCCGCCGCTCTCATTCTTCATTTTACAGTAAAACATCCATCTTTCAAAAATCAAAATAAATTCAAACAAAAATCCTAAAATGTAACGACCCGGAAAATCTAAACCAATTTAAAAATTTTAGATTGGCTAAAATAATGGATTTTAAATATTAAAAATAAATATTTTAAATAATAAAGATGAAAACTGAGTTTGAATCGACAATTGAAAAGGAATATAATTAATTCTAATTATAAACAAGGCCTGAAATGGCGCGGCAATTTCAAAATTTGAATTCAAACTTTGACTGACTATACCGGGTGCAAAACAAAACGAATTTGAGTGAAACCAAAAATATTTAAATCTGTTAGTGAACACCTTTCTAACGAATCTGAAAAATCAAAGTTTCATAGTGGAAAGCAAAAGTTATGGCCAAATGAATTTTCAGAAAGGTCGCTATGGAATTTATATAGCCCGTAAAATTGGCCGTTTTGCAAACGACCTCGTAACTCGACGAAACCACTTTTGCTGGATCCGGGATGTGAAGTTATTGCTAAGTTTCAAATTTCATAATTTTTGAAGCTAGTATGTGAGCGTAGCAAAGGAAAACTTGTTTTGGTCAGTTATAGTTAAATTGGATCGACCAGAAATGGGCCATTTTTCAAACGGTCTCAGAATTCAACGAAACTAGTTTTGTTGGGACCGAATCGTCAAAACATAGCTAGATTTATTTTTCTGGAATTTTTCGAATCAGTTAGTGGCCCTAGCAAATTGAAATGTACGATCAAATTAAATATTGAATGTTTTATATTTTAAATTGAAGGAAAACTGACTGAAACAGTCGAATGGGCCTTCGAAACATATCCCATTGTGCTCGGAATGGGGGTAAAACGCTAGGGACGACAGTCGTTGGGTTTGGATCGGGGTTCGTGTGTGAAAGGGGTATTTTTGAAATTTTAAAAATATATAAATTAAATGGAAAAATCTGATTGGCCACTCCATCCTCTCTCTCTCCCCGATCATCAGGCGCGCACGGCGGAAAACCCTTCCAAACTTCCCGACTCGATTTCTCTTTCAATTCCATATGAAATCAAGCAAACTTTGATCCATTTTGAAGAGGATTCGAAGAGCTTTAAATCCATACCGGATTTGTCAGACATCATTGAGTATTTTGGCCGTATCGGGTCCCCAAAGTCGACCTGTTTGGAGCGCCGCCGCCATCAGCAGGGTCCACCGAGCTGGCCCACTCCCCCACGCGTGCGAAGCTCTCTCCTAGCCCTTCGACGCTGCGAAGGCCGATCGTCCTCTAGCTTCACGGATTTCGCGATAATTCAAAACCTAGTTTTGAACGAGGAATAGAGGTATACGGCTATGAAAATTTTCAACTGTTTTAACACCTTTAAACTGTTGCAAACTTTGAAAAATCATATCTTTTTCGTTTCTTGTCGAAATCCAGTGAAACAAGAGACTGTGGATTCGTGTGGACGTCTTCTACCTTCTAGAAGAGACCGCATATTTTTCTGAGCCTTCTGCTATTTTTGGTGGAGTGGAACCCAGTGTGAGATTTCTAATTTATAAACGATATGGAAAACGACGATGTATAAATTATATAGTCGATGTATGAGTTATATAAGCGTTGTACACCTCTTGTATAAGCATTGTATAAGTTGTACGTTCGATGTATAAGTTGTATATGCGTTGTAAAAATTATATATGTGTTGAAATAGAAGTGAAATGCTATATATATATATATACGCCCCTCGTCCACAAACCATAGACGATATTTATTGGTTGTGATTGGTGTGAAAATTGATTGATAGCGAATGGTTGATTGGAATTGTTTGTGGTTGATATTGATTGATTGTGGTTGAAAAATATCCGTTTGTGGTTGAGAAATATTTGGTTGAAAACACATAGGACTAGTTTGCGAAAATGAAAAAATATACATGTCACCTGTGTGCGAACTAGATGCATGATTCCCCATTGTCAAAAGCTGCGAGGCTTTAAGGTAGAGCGAGGAGCCGTACAAGGGACGGTCCCGGTTTTAACTACCCTGCCGTTATGCTGCCGAAATTTTTTATAATATTCATGTGTTAGAATTATTTTCATTTATTGAAACTATATTTATTCGTTGAATAGAAAACCTTCATGTGTTGAACGGAAATTCATTCGCTGAATAGAATTCATGTGTTGAATGGTGTTCGTGTTTTTAATTATAAAAATCACCTTTTCATCTATATATACAAACTATAGAAAACCTTCATGTGTTAAATTGAAATTCATTCGTTGAACAGAATTCATGTGTTGAATGGTATTCATGTTTTTAAATATAAAAATCACCTTTTTATCTATATATACAAACTATAGAAAACCTTCATGTGTTGAATTGATATTCATTCGTTGAATAGAATTCATGTGTTGAATGGTATTCGAGTTTTTAAATATAAAAATCACCATTTTACCTATATATACAAACTATAGAAAACCTTCATGTGTTGAATCGAAATTCATTCGCTGAATTGAAATTCATGTGTTGAATGGTATTCATATTTTGAAATAAATTGTTTTATAATAAAAATCATATTTTTATCACCTATATGAACTATATAAAATAGTCTTGTTTTGAAATAAATTGTTTTATAATAAAAATCCTATTTCTATCACCTGTATTAACTATATAAAATAGTCGAGTTTTGAAATAAATTGTTTTACAATAAAAATCACATTTTTACTATATACATGAATTGTTAAAAATAGTGAAGTGTTGAAATAGAAGACTATTAGATAAAAACATCATTTTTATCAAATGTATGAAAACCATATAGTTTTGAAATCGAAGAATCGATATATATATATATATATATATATATATATATATATAAATAGAATTGAAATATATCGAATAACGAAGCTGCAGTTCATATTTTGAAACCGTGATTTCAAACGATTAGTGCAGGAGATCCGACCATCGGATTTTCCCGAAATCGCAACCGTTGGGTTCGCTTTGGAAATATCTTTCCAACGGCACCAACTTTGTAAAAATCCAACGGTTGGATTGTCTGGAATGTTTAATTCAAATCTGAAGAAAAACAGCGCCAGAATCGATTATATATATATATATATAATTATATTAAATCGAATAACGACGCTGCAGTTCATATTTTGAAATCGAAACTTCAAACGATTATACCGGGAGATCCGAACGTCGGATTTTCCCGAAACTGGAACCGTTGGATTCGTTTTGAAAAGATCTTTCTAATGATGTAAATTTTGTGAAGATCCAACGGTTAGATTTTCATATATGTGTAAATCAAATCTAAAGAAAAACAGCGCCACGGCCGCGTTATGGCCCGAAGCGTCGTTTTGAATAAATTGGCTATTTTAAATTAAATAAAAATAGCGATAAATCATTATAAAATATTATAAATGATATGGATGTGAAATTTAGAAACTAACTGAAGGTTGGCTAAGTCGAATGGTTTCCTGGGTGTTGATTTGATGTTGGTTTCGGCCTTCGAGGTTAATATTTGGGAAATCGTTCTCTTACTGATTGACGGTTAGTGACTAATGAATTGAAATGATGCGTATGTATGTTAGTGTTGCACTTGTTTATTATATACGCGAGTTGCTCAGAAATACCGGGTTTATTCCATTCTGAATAACTGAATCAACGATAAGAAGTCGAAGATGACGACGGGGGTTGAAGACCGATCTTCGCCTCGTTTGGATGGTCACTGAGGTCCTGATTGGGAGGCATCCCGAAATATGGATAATGAGTGGTAATCGTCCAGACGTACGTGGGAATCGATGAATATGCGAGGTATTTAGTGCCTCCGGTTCGTTCAGACCCAGAACGGACTTGCAAATGGATTTTATGTCTGACATTGGAATTCATTCGGTGCGATTGATAACCATCAGTTGCATGGGGTGAATTGCTGGTGTGGCATGATAAGATGCAATGGACAGGGCTTCTGTTGAAAACAAAGTCTTGTTATTGATGATCAAAGCACCGCCTGTGTGGCGTAGCTTTGTGTATAACGTGAATTCGCGAGCCTCACGCCCCGGTATGAACCAGAAACGGGAGAAGGACCTCAGGGAGGGCATGCGTTTCCTTCTAGCTAGGAGTTGTGTCGGTGTTTTTACACGGCCTGACATTTTACTTATGTGGACGATGGATTGCGAGGCGCCTCGGTTTTATCGGTCGATCTGGGACCGATGGAGTCATTCGTTGGCTCATTTACGCCCCATAGGGCGGGGAAACGTATTGTTCATGAATTTTAATCCACATCGGTGGACCGGCCATGTCGCTCCAAAGGCTTGCCTGCGCACTCGCCTGAGACATGGGCTAGATTGTCTCGAAGTCGGTAAGGACTATCTTTTGCCTTGGTTCAAGACGGAAATCCAATTTCCAAATACGACATCGTGCGGTTTTAATTGTATATATATATATATATATATATATATATATATATATATATATATGTGGCGACATGATATATGGTACCCATGCTGTCTATGATTGATAGTTATGATTCGAAATTGTTTTTGAAACATGTAAACACTAGTAATAATATCAATTGCTTTTGTTTTATTCGTATCAACCATATTTTGGCCATTATAAGGAAAAACTCTATCCTCCGGTTTGCGTTGCATTGTGTGATGGGAACTGAGTCTTATAATGGCTTCATTTTTATAAAAAGCATTGCGATGTTTAAAAGAATGGTTTGTTTTAAAGCACTGGCAATCCAATGGAGTAAACCCGTTCCACGAAAGTGGCATGGTCCTGTGATTAGCCATATTTTAAGTGTGTTGAGTAGATTTCTCATACCGGTCCCATGACTGACTCGTAGTTTGTTTCACTTTCAAACTCGGGTGCCCCTTTTTCTACATGGGCAGTCTTGTATTCAGGTTTAGCTGGCTTTCTCTGGATAGCTGGAGCTGAAGATGGATTCTATCATTTATCTGTTTTATGCTGTTCAGCTCCTATTGTACATATTTTGTTTGTTTTCTGCTGTAGACATTTATGTATAGCTGAACTGTATTTGTACTAAATATGATCCTGTATACTATGTTACTCTGATGATTACGTTTATCCAGTATATTCTATTGTGCATTATCTGGTGTATTTATTTATTTCTGTTCTGCTATTATCTGTTTATGTGTTATATTCCAAAGATTACCCTTGCCACCGTCAGTACGGGGTTTGGGGTCGTCACACATGGTATCAGAGCTTTGGTTAAGCTTAGTTCTGGAATATAACATATTAACGAACTGGTTAGAAATAGAACCAGTAGTGTTCTAGGACGGGTAACTCTATACAGATAGGATCAGTAATATGCTAGTATAAGTAAAGCAGAATGAAAATACACCCCACTAGACACATTTACATTTGAAGTATATGTTTCTATGTTTTGAAATATCTTTTCTGTGACCTGACACTTGATCTGCTGTTTGCAGAAGTACTAGAAAATGAGTGTCAGAAATAGAAGAAATGCAGAACCAGATCTAGAGGCTCTATTTAAGAGATATCGAAATCTGGGTGGAGCACAATTCTCGGGCAATGAATCTATTATTCAAACTCAAGCTTGGGTGAGCTCTGCAGAAAGAATATTTGAGCGTTTCCAGTTAAGAGATGATCAGAAAAGATTAGTAGCATCTTGGGCGCTCAAAAAAGAAGCTTTAATCTGGTGGGAAACAATCATCAAAGATAATCCAGAAGGTGATATCACCTGGGATAGATTCAAAGAGATTTTCCTAGAAAGATTTCTCCTCCTGAAGTGACGGAGCGATTATGTGATGAATTCTCCTATCTGATACAATGAGATATGACCATTCCAGAATAACATAAGAAATTCAACAAACTTTCTCACTTCGCTCCTCATCTGATTCAATATCCAAAGAGCAAGAATCTGAGATTTATTCATGGCCTGCAAAGAAAATATCAGAATAAAGTAATGGGGCATGTGAAACTTCCTTTTTCAGAAATGATTTATATGGCATATCAGTACGAAGATCTCCATAAGAAAGGAATGTTGCACGACGAAGAGGAAGTCAACTCGAGTAACAAAGTGGGGTCTGAAACTAATCGTCCTGAGGCCAGTACGATGTCTAAGGTGAGCAAGAAGCCCAAGGACAAAAGGAAAAGGGCTAAATCTGAAAAAGAACCAGCAACGACTGCCATATGCAATAACTGCCATAAGCCAGGGCATTTTCAGGGGAATTGCAAACCCTCGAAAAAGTGAAAGAAGAATGAATCTAAATCTAAGAACAAGTTTCAAGATATTAGAGAGTGTAATTTTTGCCATTAGGCTGGTCATATAAAGAGAGATTGCCCGCTTATAAAGAAGCCTGAAGAGGTTCAAATAAACGAAGTGGCAGAAGTGCCTGCATCTTCGTCTGCTCAAGAAAGGGCTGATGTTTTGCAAGGCACGCTTAATGTCAAAAATATTCCAGTTAAAGTACTGTTTGACACAGGCGTGTCGCGAAGCTTTATTGCCAAGAATGTAGCTAAGAAGTTGGATTTGAATTTGAAGAAGCTCAAAGAACCAATGACTGTCCAAAATCCGGTTGGGGGTTCCATCGATCTCAGTTGGGTTTGTGGGGTGCCTGTCTCTTTTTCCTGTTATAAATTCCCTACTATTTCTATCATCATGAATTTTACGGAATTCGATCTTATTCTGGGATTGGATTGGCTAACCAAATATGAAGTTGAGGTTAGGTGTGCTGAGAGAGTTGTTAAGGCAAAGGCCCAATCAGGGAATTATATAACCATACCATGTGAAGGCCCGAATTCAAATAGAAAGGACTTTTGGTCGGTTCTAAATGTTTCTCCAGCCCAAATAGAAAATATCACTGAAGTCACACAGAATATTGCCGACCTAGTGAAAGATATTCCTATCGTCAAGAACTATGCGGATGTGTTTGAAGAAGTTGTTCGCTTACCTCCGCGGAGAGAAATAGATTTCAAAATTGCTTTAATTCCAAATGCAAGGCCGGTAGTTCACGCTATTCGAAGAATGTCCTTGAAAGAGAAAGAGGAATTAGACAATCAAACAAGACAGCTTGTATGGAAAGGTCTGATCAGGCCTAGTTTCTCTGATTGGGGAGCAGTAGTGGTGTTTGTCCCAAAATCTGACGGTACTCTACGGCTATGTGTGGATTATCGTGATTTGAACAAGCAGACAATAAAGAACAAATATACATTGCCGCGAATCGATGACTTATTGGATCGTCTGAATGGAGCACAGGTATTTTCAAGGATGGACCTAGCTACAGGCTTCCATCAGCTTCGTATTGCCGAAGAATGTGTTCCTATGACAGCACTCAGAGGTCCAGACCTATTCTATGAGTGGTTAGTAATGTCGTTCGGCTTATGTAACGCTCCAGCATACTTCGTCGATTTGATGAATAGAGTGTTCAGAGGGTTTTTGAATAAATTTGTTCTGGTTTTTATTGACGATATTCTAATCATCTCTAAATCAAAGGCCGAACATGAAAAGCATTTGGAACAGGTTCTGGAAGTCCTCAGAAGGAATGTATTAAAAGCCAAACTATCCAAATGTATATTCTGGCAAGATGAAGTAAATTTCTGGGCCATGTCGTATCAAAAGAAGGAATTGCTGTGAATCCAAGTAAAATCACAACTATTTAGAATTGGAAACAGCTCAGTACTCCTACAGAAGTCCGTAGTCTTCTTGGATTGGCTAGTTATTACCGAAAGTTCGTTAAAAAATTTTCGAAGATATCTGGTCACTCAACGAAGCTTACAAAGAAGCACTCGAAATTCAAATGGACTGCAGAAAGTGAGGAGGCTTTTGAAGAGCTAAAGTTAAGATTAACGACTGCTCTAGTGTTAACCATTATCGATGGCAATCAGGATTTGAAAGTCTGGACAGATGTTTATAGAGAAGGCCTTGGCGCAGTGTTAATGCAAAGAGGTCAAGTGATTGCTTATGCTAGCCGTCAGCTGAAGCCGCATGAGAAAAACTACGTAACTAATGATCTTGAGTTATTGGCTATAGTATTCGCCTTGAAAATCTAGAGACACTATCTTCTGGGTGAGAGATTTGAACTGTTTACAGATCACCTATCGCTAAACTATCTGTTCACCCAGAAATACTTGAATCTGAGGCAGCAACGTTGGCTGGAGTTTCTTGCAGCATATGACTTTAAGATTATATACACTCCAGGGAAATCCAATGTCGTGGCCGATGCGTTAAGCCGAAAGAATGAAATGATCGCCAGTTTTATTATCACGACTTCATTAATAGATAAAATATCTGCTCTTCAGAAGGATGATCACTTCATTCTGAAGATCAGAGAGATAATTCAACAAGGTGAACCCTCGAGCTTTCAAGTTGATAATGATGGGATTCTAAGGCTCAAAGGTCGAATCTGTGTCCCTAACATTTCTGAGCTCCGAAAGGAAGTACTGTATGAATGCCACAAGTCAAAACTTAGTATCCATCTGGGAGTAAGCAAAATGTATAATGACATCAGACGCACTTTCTGGTGGAAATCGATGAAGAGGGACATTTCTTTATATGTAGCCGATGCCCTACTTGCCAGCTAGTCAAAAGCGACCAACAGAAACTGGCTGGATTGTTGCAACCGCTAGACGTTCCTGGTTGGAAGTGGGAACATATTTCCATGGACTTAATAGATGGTCTGCCCAGAACCAGAAAAGGAAATGACAGTATTTGGGTGATCGTAGATCGCTTCACGAAGACCGCCCATTTCATACCTGTCAGATCAAATAGAATTGCTCAGAGTCTGGCGTAGATATACTTCAGGGAAATTGTTAGGCTACATGGAGTGCCGCTCAGTATAGTCAGTGATAGAGATACAATATTTACTAGAAAATTTTGGGAGGCATTTCAAGTAGAGCTGGGAACAAAGTTGAACTTGAGCACCGCTTATCAACCTCAGACAGATGGTCAGACTGAGAGGGTGAATCGTATACTAGAAGATCTATTGCAGGCTTGTGTTCTAGATTTCGGCGGATCATGGGAAGACCATTTACATTTGGCTGAATTCTCTTATAACAACAGCTACCAGGCGAGCCTGACAATGTCACCATTCGAAGCATTGTATGGTAGACCGTGTCGATCTCCTGCTTGTTGGGTCGAACCCGGTAATAGACTTGTGTTAGGGCCTGATATGATCCGAGAAGCTGCCGACAAAGTCGATTTCGTTAAGAATCGATTACTCGTCGCTCAAAGCCGACAAATGAGCTATGCCGACAAGAGAAGAAGAGATATATCATTTGCTATTGGCGACTATGTATATTTGAAAGTATCTCTGATGAGAGGAGTTATCCGGTTCGGTAAAACTAGGAAGTTGGCACCCAAATTCATTGGTCCATTTCCTATTCTGGAACGGATCGGAACTCTTGCTTATATGGTTAAATTGCCTGATTGGTTGCCTGGAGTGCATGATGTATTTCACATATCTCAACTTCGAAAACATGTTCATGATCCAGACTTGATCGTGGAAGAAGCAGCTCAACAGGATATTGAAATTACCCCAGAATTGGCTGTGAGAAGAGAGCCGCTCAAGATTATCGGCAAAGAAACCAAAGCGCCGAGGAACAAGAAAGTTCACTTAGTCAAAGTGCAATGGAGTGGAGATCCGCGAGATTGTACTTGGGAAACTGAGGAGAGTATTCATAAAGCCTATCCTAAGTGTCGAGTTGATATCTCTGATTGACTCTGGTGCAAGGTACATTTACCATACTTTGCATTACCAATTAGTTCTCTACTCTGTTGTTATTTTCTTTCCATGGATGTGCACTTTTGATTCTATAGTCTGAATGATTTAAAAAGAGTATTGAAATTGATTAGTATATTTTTGAAAAGTTAAAAACAATTTAATTGTTGTTTGTGTTGTGTGATAGTAGATTTGATTAATTAAAATGATTAAAATGATAGTTAATTTAATCAATAATAGAATGAATGGTAGAATTTATTCGATTATATCACACATTGAACTGATCAGAAAATAGATAGAAATATATACATGTGCATTATGTATGTTTGAACAGGTAAATGGATAGCTGTTGAGTAAAGATTTTATTTGCGTGCCCGACAAATAGGTAAACCTTAATGAGTTGGATGCGAAATATTATAATATCAACTCCTGTGAATGCCATTGGAAGCGAAGTGCTGGTTATTCTGTGTGTAATAATAAACGTCGCCATAGGATAGTAACAATTAATTTTGAACTACATTACATGGCATGCTTCTGAAGATAGGCATACTTCATCATATACCACATAAGCATTTGGAGCTTGTGTGACGAGGTGGAAGATTTACCATACAAGCGAGAGGCTTGTATGGCGATGACTATATTTTACAGGTTGAACTGATGACTGATATGACCATATAAAATTGTAACGATAAAATTGCCAGATTAATAAAAAACCCCACACGGGTCTGGAGTTGACAATAATCACGTCTCTCGAGTCATTAGATACGGCACATGGACTATTTATTTCCCACAAGGGACGAGGTGACGAGGATTAATCCTCTAGAGCAATTAAAATACACACTCCCTCAGGCTTTGACAGGGTGACGAGAATTTATTCTTTGGAGTTATTATCAATACACGCTCCCCTGTAAACACAAGAATATATCACTATAAATATGTGTATGCTTATTAGGATTTACTGGGTACCTAATACGGTCTAATAAATTTCCAAACCTCTCCCAGTACAAAGGAGGTTATGGCGAAATTTTTCGAAAATTCCGGGTGTTAGCCAAATTTTTGAAGAATTTGAAAATTCTCAGAAACTGAAAAGTTGGAGAATGGAAGCCAGATTGAACGTAGAGTTGATTAATCAAACCACTTTCGACTTTGTTCCTTTTCGGGGATGAAAAGTTTTAAGTGGGGGAGATTGTAATGACCCGGAAAATCTGAACCAATTTAAAAATTTTAGATTGGCTAAAATAATGGATTTTAAATATTTAAAATAAATAATTTAAATAATAAAGATGAAAACTGAGTTTGAATCGACAATTGAAAAAGAATATAATTAATTCTAATTATAAACAAGGCCTGAAATGGCGTGGCAGTTTCAAATTTTGAATTCAAACTTTGACTGACTGTACCGGGTGCAAAACAAAACGGATTTGAGTGAAACGAAAAATATTTAAATCTGTTAGTGAACACCTTTCTAACGAATCCGAAAAATCAAAGTTTTATAGCGGAAAGCAAAAGTTATGGCCAAATGAATTTTCAGAAAGGTCGCTATGGAATTTATACAGCCCGTGAAATTGGCTGTTTTGCAAACGACCTCGGAATTCGACGAAACCACTTTTGTTGGATCCGGGATGTGAAGTTATTACTAGGTTTCATATTTCATAATTTTTGAAGCTAGTATGCGAGCGTGGCAAAGGAAAACGTGTTTTGGTCAGTTACAGTTAAATTGGATCGACCAGAAATGGGCCATTTTTCAAACGGTCTCAGAGTTCGACGAAACTAGTTTTGTTGGGACTGTATCGTCAAAACATAGCTAGATTTATTTTTCTGGATTTTTTCGAATCAGTTTGTGGCCCTGGCAAATTGAAATGTACGTTCAAATTAAATATTGAATGTTTTATATTTTAAATTGAAGGAAAACTGACTGAAACAGTCGAATGGGCCTTCGAAACATATCCCATTGTGCTCGGAATGGGGTAAAACGCTAGGGACGACAGTCGTTGGGTTTGGATCAGGGTTCGTGTGTGAAAGTGGTATTTTTGAAATTTTAAAAATATATAAATTAAATGGAAAAATCTGATTGGCCACTCCATCCTCTCTCTCTCCCCGATCATCAGGCGCGCACGGAGAAAAACCCTTCCAAACTTCCCGACTCGATTTCTCTTTCAATTCCAAACGAAATCAAGCAAACTTTGATCCATTTTGAAGAGGATTCGAAGAGCTTTAAATCCATACTGGATTTGTCAGACATCATTGAGTATTTTGGCCGTATCGGGTCCCCAAAGTCGACCTGTTTGGAGCGCCGCCGCCATCAGCAGGGTCCACTGAGCTGGCCCACTCCCCCACGCGCGCGAAGCTCTCTCCTAGCCCTTCGACGCTGCGAAGGCCGATCGTCCTCTAGCTTCACGGATTTCGCGATAATTCAAAACATAGTTTTGAACGAGGAATAGAGGTATATGGCTATGAAAATTTTCAACTGTTTTAACACCTTTAAACCCTTGCAAACTTTGACAAATCATATCTTTTTCGTTTCTTGTCGAAATCCAGTGAAACAAGAGACAGTGGACTTGTGTGGACGTCTTCTACCTTCTAGAAGAGACCGCATATTTTTCTGAGCCTTATGCTATTTTTGGTGGAGTGGAACCCAATGTGAGATTTCTAATTTATAAACGATATGGAAAACGACGATGTATAAATTATATAGTCGATGTATGAGTTATATAAGCGTTGTACACCTCTTGTATAAGCGTTGTATAAGTTGTACGTTAGACGTATAAGTTGTATATGCGTTGTAAAAATTATATATGTGTTGAAATAGAAGTGAAATGCTATATATATATATATATACGCCCCTCGTCCACAAACCATAGACGATATTTATTGGTTGTGATTGGTGTGAAAATTGATTGATAGCGAATGGTTTATTGGAATTGTTTGTGGTTGATATTGATTGATTGTGGTTGAAAAATACCCGTTTGTGGTTGAGAAATTTTTGGTTGAAACCAATAGGATTAGTTTGTGGAAATGAAAAAAATATACATGCCACCTGCGTGCGAACTAGATGCATGATTCCCCATTGTCAAAAGCTGCGAGGCTTTAAGGTAGAACGAGGAGCCGTACTAGGGACGGTCCCGGTTTTAACTACCCTGTCGTTATGCTACCGAAATTTTGAATAATATTCATGTGTTAGAATTATTTTCATTTGTTGAAACTATATTTATTCGTTGAATAGAAAACCTTCATGTGTTGAATGGAAATTCATTCGTTGAATAGAATTCATGTGTTGAATGGTGTTCGTGTTTCTAAATATAAAAATCACCTTTTTATCTATATATACAAACTATAGAAAACCTTCATGTGTTGAATTGAAATTCATTCGTTGAATAGAATTCATATGTTGAATGGTATTCGTGTTTTTAAATATAAAAATCACCTTTTATCTATATATGCAAACTATAGGAAACCTTCATGTGTTGAATTGAAATTCATTCGTTGAATAGGATTCATGTGTTGAATGGTATTCGTGTTTTTAAATATAAAAATCACCTTTTTATCTATATATACAAACTATAGAAAACCTTCATGTGTTGAATCGAAATTCATTCGCTGAATTGAAATTCATGTGTTGAATGGTATTCATATTTTGAAATAAATTGTTTTATAATAAAAATCATATTTTTATCACCTATATTAACTATATAAAATAGTCGAGTTTTGAAATAAATCGTTTTACAATAAAAATCACATTTTTACTATATACATGAATTGTTAAAAATAGTGAAGTGTTGAAATAGAAGACGGTTAGGTAAAAATATCATTTTTATCAAATGTATGAAAACCATATAGTTTTGAAATCGAAGAATCGATATATATATATATATATATATAAATAGAATTGAAATATATCGAATAACGAAGCTGCAGTTCGTATTTTGATACCGTGATTTCAAACGATTAGTGCGGGAGATCCGACCATCGGATTTTCCCGAAATCGCAACCGTTGGGTCCGCTTTGGAAATATCTTTCCAACGGCACCAACTTTGTAAAAATCCAATGGTTGGATTGTCTGGAATGTTTAATTCAAATCTGAAGAAAAACGGCGCCAGAATCGATTATATATATATATATATGTGTGTGTGTGTGTGTGTGTATAAATATAATTATATTAAATCGATTAACGACGCTGCAGTTCGTATTTTGAAATCGAAACTTCAAACGATTATACCAGGAGATCCGACCTTCGCATTTTTCCCGAAACTGGAACCGTTGGATTCGTTTTGAAAAGATCTTTCTAATGATGTAAATTTTGTGAAGATCCAACGGTTAGATTTTCAGATATGTATAAATCAAATCTGAAGAAAAACAGCGCCACGGCCGCGTTAAGACCCGAAGCCTCGTTTTGAATAAATTGGCTATTTTAAAATAAATAAAAATAGCGATAAATCGTTATAAAATATTATAAACGATATGGATGTGAAATTTAGAAACTAACTGAAGGTTGGCTAAGTCGAATGGTTTCCTGGGTGTTGATCTGATGTTGGTTTCGGCCTTTGGGGTTAATATTTGGGAAATCGTTCTCTTACTGATTGACGGTTAGTGACTAATGAATTGAAATGATGCGTATGTGTGTTAGTGTTGCACTTGTTTATTATATATGCGAGTTGCTCAGAAAGACCGGGTTTATCCCATTCTGAATAACTGAATCGATGATAAGATGTCGAAGATGAAGACGGGGGTTGAAGACCGATCTTCACCTCGTTTGGATGGTCACTGAGGTCCTGATTGGGAGGCATCCCGAAATATGGATAATGAGTGGTGATCGTCCGGACATACGTTGGAATCGATGAATATGCTAGGTATTAGTGCCTACGGTTTCGTTCAGACCCAGAACGGACTTGCAAATGGACTATATGTCTGACATTGGAATTCATTCGGTGCGATTGATAACCATCAGTTGCATGGGGTGAATTGCCGGTGTGGCATGCTAAGATGCAATGGACAGGGCTTCTATTGAAAAGCAAAGTCTTGTTATTGATGATCAAAGCACCGCCTGTGTGGCGTAGCTTTGTGTATAACGTGAATTCGCGAGCCTCACACCCCGGTATGAACCAGAAACGGGAGAAGGACCTCAGGGAGGGCATGCGTTTCCTTCTAGCTAGGAGTAGTGTCGGTGTTTTTACATGGCCTGACATTTTACTTATGTGGATAATGGATTGCGAGGCGCCTCTGTTTTATCGGTCGATCCGGCACCGATGGAGTCATTCGTTGGCTCATTTACGCCCAATAGGGCGGGGAAACGTTTTGTTCAGGAATTTTAATCCACATCGGTGGACTGGCCCTGTCGCTCCAAAGGCTTGCCTACGTGCTTTCCTGAGACATGGGCTAGATTGTCTCGAAGTCGGTAAGGACTATCTTTTGCCTTGTTTCAAGACAGAAATCCAATTTCCAAATACGACATCGTGCGGTTTTGATTGTATATATATATATATGGCGACATGATATATGGTACCCATGTCGTATATGATTGATAGTTATGATTCGAAATTGTTTTTGAAACATGTAAACACTAGTAATAATATCAATTGTTTTTGTTTTATTCGTATCAACCATATTTTGGCCATTATAAGGTAAAATTCTATCCTCCGGTTTGCGTTGCATTGTGTGATGGGAACTGAGTCATATAATGGCTTCATTTTTATAAAAAAGCATTGCGATGTTTAAAAGAATGGTTTGTTTTAAAGCACTGGCAATCCAATGGAGTAAACCCATTCTACGAAAGTGGCGTGGTCTTGTGATTAGCCATATTTTAAGTGTGTTGAGTAGATTTCTCATACCAGTCCCATGACTGACTCGTAGTTTGTTTCACTTTCAAACTCGGGTGCCCCTTTTTCTACACGAGCAGCCTTGTATTCAGGTTTAGCTGGCTTTCTCTGGATAGCTGGAGCTAAAGATGGATTCTATCATTTATCTATTTTATGCTGTTCAGCTCCTATTGTACATATTTTGTTTGTTTTCTGCTGTAGACATTTATGTATAGATGAACTGTATTTGTACTAAGTATGATCCTGTATACTGTGTAACTCTGATGATTACGTTTATCTAGTATATTCTATTGTGCATTATCTGGTGTATTTATTTATTTCTGTTCTGCTATTATCTGTTTATGTGTTATATTCCAAAGATTACCCTTGCCACCGTCAGTACGGGGTTTGGGGTCATCACATAAAATCACATGGAGTATATATTCGGACTCATATGGGGTTAGGCTTCTTTCTGGTAGGTTATTCATGTGGTGTGACACCATCATCTGCTGTTCGATTTTTAAAATAGTGAACTAGGGTTCGTCATTTTGTGGTTTTGGAGTTTTGATTTGAGTTTTATATGTTGTTTTCGGCATCAGGGGGTAGTTTAGCATCCTGTATGTGAGTTTGGGGAGATTCGACGAGGGTTGATGTCGATACATTTTCTGGAATTCACAGTGAAGCAGTTCGAATGCGGTTCTAAGAAGTTCTTCGAGTTCAGTTGTTGTGATATAGGGTGATGGAGAAAAGGATGGGAAGCATTTTGGTAATCTTACGGTGTTGATTTGAGAAGTGTATGTAGGGAAATGAGAGGAAAAAGGTGTGGAAAATGGTGAATTTTTCACAGGAGCGACGGGTTCATGTTCTATTTGGGGAAGAAGTGTTTTGCGGGTCTGGGTTTGGTCTTGATGGGCGGAAGAAGAGAAAAGGGGTAAAGCCCAAATAATAGTTAATTTATTTTTAATTAAATTTATTATTGTATGATAAACTTGTAAACTTAATATCCGCTACATACATAATCAGAATTTCGAACGTTCAGATCCGTTGGGACTGCAGGGACGAGGGCTTCGCAATGAAACTGACTGGGAGAGAATTGGAGCTCGTTACAATTTACAGTGAAATAAATTGTCAGAATCAAATCAACGACAGTTATTCGTTATTTAATGATAACCATCCAATATGAGTAAAACTCACCAACTCTATCAGTTCATATTTTTATAACGTATTTTTAGAACTGCTAAATGATGATTGATATCTGTGTGTTAACTGTTTGATTGAATTGCTTATTGATTATTTGAAATTATAGATAACGATATACATATAAATCATGAATCAAATATTGATTCTGTTTATCAGAATATTTCATACCAAAATGAAATCGATGTTATTATATTTTTTTAACATGTGTGATGCAGGGAAACAGGTTAGAGGGATCCAACTGGATTCCTCAATATTTATTTTATTGTTTTCATATATTGTAATATATGATGTGATATATAATCTGTGTTGAACAATATCGATCATTGTTATTTGGGTATTTGATATACCGTAAGAAATACTGGGATGGAGAAAAGGGGAATTTCAAAGTGTATTTTGAAAATGAATTATTTATATAAAATCAATGGATTTTATATATAAAGGAAAGGAATTTTATAAAAGAAAATTATAAAATCAAAGAAGAATTGAAAAGGGATATATTTGTAAAACAAATATAAAAGGGATATATTTGTAAAACAAATAGAAAAGGAAATATTTATGGAAACAAATTGAAAAAGGAATGTTTGTAAACCATTTACAAATAGAATTAAAAAGCAAATATTTACAAACCATTTACAAAGAGAATTGAAAAGGAATATTTATTTGAAAATATAAATAGAATAGAAAGAGGAAATATTTGTAAAACAAATAGAAAAGGAAATAGTTAGATTATAAAAGGAATTACTTATAAAAACAATGGATTTTATACAAAAAGGAAATAATCTATTAAATAAATAGAAATATCAAAAGGGATTTAGTTGGTAAATAAATAGATTATAAAAGGAAATATTTTATAAAATAAATAGAATTATCAAAAGGGATTTATTTGGTAAATAAATAGATTATAAAAGGAAATACGCGAAAAATGAATAGAATTGTATAAAAGAGAATTTTACATTTGAAAGGTTAGACCCGTGCTTCGCACATGGGTACAACGTGAAATGGATTTAAAGCAAAGATTTTAAATAGAATCTATTCTAACAGATAGATTGAGAAGATTAATGTATAAATAATATTTTATAAATTAAATAAAATATTTATCATTGGATAAATAGAATATATAAGTCAGGACTTATATAGAGAAGTAAGAATCGATTTCAACATTGATATTTGAAACTGAATACGGAAGTAGAGTTAATCAAAAGGAGTTAAACGAGTTAGAGTTATTCAAAGTGAATTAATCGAATATAGTTTATTCGAAGATAGTATATCGAATACTAGTTATTCGAAAGGATTATCGAATACTAGTTATTCCAAAGGAGTTATAGAATATTAGTTATTCGAAAGGAGTTATCGAATATCATTTATTCGAATAGGGTTAAAGGAGTTAATCGAATATAGTCTACTCGAATAGGGTTAATGAGTTAGTCGAATATAGTTTATTCGAATAGAGTTAAAGGAGTAAATCGAATATAGTTTATTCAAATAGAGTTAAAGGAGTTAATCGAATATAGTTTATTCGAATAGAGTTAAAGGAGTTAATCGAATATAGTTTATTCGAAAGGAGTTAATCGAATATAATTTATTCGAAAGGAGTTAATTGGTAAGAGTTAATCAAAAAGAGTTAATCGATTAGGGTTAATCAAATAGAGTTAACCCAATAGAGTTAATCAAATAGAGTTAATAGAATAGAGTTATTCAAATAGAGCTAACTGATAAGAGTAAATCGATTAGAGTTAATCGAATAGAGTTAATTGAATAGAGTTAATCGAATAAGGCTATTCGAAGAGAGATTATCGAATATAGTTTATTTGAAGGAAAGAGTTATCGAATAGATATATATTCGAAAGAGAGTTACGTAAGGAAGTTTGTTAAAGGTTTAAAAGGTGAACCTTGTCTTTTTCAAAGTTAGAAATGTTGTTCAGTTAAGGTCTGAGAGGTAATTACACCCTAACTTGATTTGCTTCGTTTTTAACTAAGGAATGGTTAAGGTTCGACAGTGAAGATTGGTTAAGTAAATTTAGTTAATGAGTATAATGTTTTGAGTTGGCATAGCAATGTTTTATTGAAACATCTATTTAAACCCAGATGTAGGAGTTTTGGAAATGTTTTCCAAATAAGAATCATGAATATTTTCTAATATAAAAAATAAGAAATGGAAACGTTTTCCAAAGTTAATAACATAAAATTTATAAAATTAAAAAATAAAATATGTTGAAAATATGGAAATGAGAAATGGGGAAATAAATAAATGTTGATTGATGATTTGATCGATGGAATTTCCATTTGAAGATAATATCGTTGTTTGCACACGTGTTTTTTCTTTGATAGTTAACTAACCGACTATTGAAGTTTTTGACCATTTTTCCATTGACAATACGGAGAGACCAGGATCAGATTCATTATCTGAAAACCACTCTGTATGGGCATTAGTGTTGTGAAACAAATATGATGTAGATAATTGAAGATGGAGTTATGCAAGGGTTGTCCTATTTCAGATTAGTGCCATCGGTTTGTCCAGTCCCAGGATGACCTGTACGAAAGAATGTCTGACAGAGTATATTTAATAGATCGCATAAGTTGATCTCTTCAAACGTATGTACGTTTGGTGGTGGAGGAAATCGTTTCTCTTAGCTGTATACCCTTTGTATTTTTGGGGAAATCAATTTGTGATTTGACCGGTATGACGATGTGACATTCAAAGTGAATAAATGTGTCATTTGTCAGAGATAAGCGTGGCCTCTATCCTCACAACCGGGAAATGACAAAAACCGGGCAGGCAGCATGGCTAAGTGGTTGGTTGCCAAGTAGGGTGTATTATCGCCTATCTAGAGATATTCATTTCATTCTATAATCTATTGTCGATGTTGTCCCATTCGGGAAACGGTTGTTGATCCCAAACGTTGGTGATATACATTCGATACACTCAAACGAAATAAGTGGTCGGTCATGTGTGGTCGGGTTGCAAGATGTTCTTGTTGAATCCAGTGTATTCCTCTCTAGAGGTACACTATCGGAAGGTGGTTCCATACCTTTTCTTAGTTGGTAATCCATTATCCGTAAGTGCTCACGATTTTGATTGTATACTATATATGTGGAACGTGACATGAAAGCGTGTCTGCTAGATGATTATTTAGTTGTGTTTGATAGACATTATTATAATATCAAAAGAGTTCTGATATAAAGTTTATCGCTTCTTTCAAAAGGATTTTGAAAGTTAAATCAAATGTTTTAGATTCTCATAAGGGAAAAACCCGTTCCATTATACGGCGTGGTCTTATGAGATATCGTTTAATTGCTCAAACTGTTTTACTCACACCAGTCCCATGACTGACCCAGAGTTTATTTTGTTTTGTTTTCCCTAAACTCTTGGGTGCTCAATTTTGTATGGGCAGTCAAGTAGTCAGGATTTTACAGATATCCTTGGAGAGCTTGGAGCAGGAGGCTTTAGGTATGACGACCCCAAAACACCGTACGACGTGGCAAGGGTAATCTTTGGAATATACACATAAACAGATAACAACAAAATAGAAATAAATAAATGCACCAGATAATGAACAATAGAATACACTGGATAAACATAATCATTAGAGTTACACAGTATACAGGATCATACTTAGTACAAAATACAGTTCAGCTATACATAAATGTCTACAGCGGAAAACAAAACATAATATGTACAACAGGAGCTGAACAGCATAAAAAGAGATAAATGATAGAATCCGTCTTCAGCTCCAGCTATCCAGAAAGAGCCCGCTAAAACCTGAATACAAGGCTGCCCATGTAGAAAGAGGGGTACCCGAGTTTGCAAGTGAAACAAACTAAGACTCAGTCATGGGACTGGTATGAGAAATCTACTTAACACATTCTAATATATGGCTAATCACAGAACCACGCCACTTCCGCGGAATGGGTTCACTCCATTGGATTTCCAGTGCTTTAAAAACAAGTAAATCTTTAAAACATCGCAATGCTTTTTATAAAAATGAAGCCATTATAAGACTCAGTTCCCATCACACAATGCAACGCAAACCGGAGGATAGAGTTTTTACCTTATAATGGCCAAATATGCTTGATACAAATAAAACAAAAGCATTTGGTATTATACTAGTGTTTATATGTTTCGAAAACAATTTCAAATCATAAGTATCAATCATAGACGGCATTAATGCCCCATACCACTACGTCGCCATATATAGGTATACAATCAAAATAGCACAGTCACGTATTTGGAAATTGGATTTCCGTCATGAACCGAGGCCAGGGATTGTCCTCACCGAATTTGAGACTGTCTAGCTCGAGCCTCAGGACCCAGACACAAGTGAGCCCTTGGAGCGATAGGGTTGGTCCACCGATGTGGAT
Organism: Allium sativum; assembly: GCA_030737875.1. NCBI lineage: Eukaryota > Viridiplantae > Streptophyta > Magnoliopsida > Asparagales > Amaryllidaceae > Allium > Allium sativum. The sequence continues at coordinate 487,038,592 of CM060926.1, read as the reverse complement.
TAAAATGCATGAACACTACGTTTCCCCGCCCTTTGGGGCGTAAATGAGTCCTATGACTCCATCGGCCCCACACAGTCACCGATATATCTGAGGCGCCTCGCAGCAACAACAACCACACAAGTGAAAATAATATAAATGTCAGCCAGTTTAAGCACTGACACCACCTCTAGCTAGAAGGAAACGCATGCCCTCCTTGAGGTCCTCTCCCGTTTATGGTTCATACTGGGGTGTGAGGCTCGCGAATCAACGTTATACGCAAAGCTAATCCACACAGGCTGTGCTTTGATCATCAACCACAAGACTTTGCTTTTCAACAGAAGCCTTGATCATCTGCCACTTAGGCATGCCACGCAGGCAATTCACTCTATATGACTGATTTTGATCGATATATAACCTATGAGCTCGTACGTCTCAGAGAAAGGCATTAAGCTAGAAAATAAATTCTCCACCGCCATGCAGATATATATTTAATAGAGATCAATCAACATAGAACAAAATCGAATGTCAGACACATAGTCAAATTACAAGTTCGTTTTGGGTCTGAACGAAACTGGAGGCATTATATCCTCGCATATCCATCGATCTCCACGTACATCTGGATGATCACCACTCATTATCCATATTTCGGGATGCCTCCCAATCAGGACATCAGTTACCATCCAACCAAGGTGAAGATCTCCTGTCTTCCACCACCGTCTTCATCATCGGCTTCTTATCGCCGATCAATTATTTGAAATGAGATTTAACTCGGCCTTTTCAAATAATTCACGTATATTTAGAATTTAAATCAATTCATTTCAATGGTTAAATCATTCGACATCAATAATTCTATTATTAAATGTAATTTTCACACTGAACACATTCAACCATCAAATATCTAACAAACCGGTTAAATTCGGTTTATTTTCCATCCCATATCGTTTATAATACTTTATAACGATTTATCGCTATTTTTATTCAATTAAAAATAGCCAATTCATTCAAACGACGCTTCAGGCCATAACGCGGCCGTGGCGCTGTTTTTCTTCATATTTGATTTACACATATTTGAAAATCTAACCATTGAATCTTCACAAATTTTATATCATTACAAACATATCCTCAAAACTAATCCAATGGTTTCAGTTTCGGGAAAATCCGACGGTCGGATCTCCCGGTACAATGGTTTGAAGTTTCGATTTCAAAATACGAACTGCAGCGTCGTTATTCGATTTAACTTAATTATATATATATATATATATATATATATAATCGATTCTGGCGCTGTTTTTCTTCAGAATTGAATTAAACATTCAAGACAATCGAACCATTGGATCTTCACAAAGTGGATGTCATTGGAAAGATATTTCCAAAGCGAACCCAATGGTTGCGGTTTCGGGAAAATCTGATGGTCGGATCTCCTGCACTAATCGTTTGAAATCACAGTATCAAAAAACGTACTACAGCTTCATTAGTCGATTTATTATATATATATATATATATATATATATATATAGTTCATTCTTCGAATTCAAAACCATATTCATTACATTCATTTGATAAAAATGATATTTTTATCCCACTGATATTTATTTCAACATATCACCATTTATAACACTTCGTATTCACAATAAAAATGTAGATTTTATTGTTCGATCTATATATCCATCACGTGAATGTTTTCGACTTCACACATACGATAAAAATTTGATTTTTATCGTTCTAGTCCTTTATTTAACACATGAATATTTTCTATAGTTCATATATATAATAAAAATGTGATTTTTATTGTAAAACAATTTATTTCAGAACACGATTATTTTATATAGTTTATATATAAGGTAAAAATGTTATTTTTGGTGTTAAAACGATTTATTTAAAACACTAGAATTTTATATAATCTATATATATGATAAAAATGTTACTTTTATTTTTTCCAAAGAATTTATTCAGTACACGAACTCCATTCAACACATGAATTTATTTCAACAAAAGAAGTTCTATTCAACACATGAATATAATTACAACATTCAACACATGAATTTTATTTCAACATTCAACACATGAATTTTATTTCAACATTCAACACATGAATTTTATTCCAACATTCAACACATGAATTTTATTTCAACATTCAACATATGAATTTAAATCAAACACAAAAATATTTCAGAATATTTCGGCAGCATAACGGCAGGGTAGTTAAAACCGAGGTCGTCCCTAGTACGACTCCTCGCTCTACCTTAAAGCCTCGCAGCTTTTGACAATGGGGATTTTCAATATCTAGTTCGTACGCAGACGAATTTTCCCATACACTAATCCTATTGGGATTTCAACCACAATCAATTATATCAAATCAACCATTCATGATGTTCACCAAATTTTCACATCAACCAATAATCCAAACCATATCACAACCAATATATATCGTCCATGGTCTGTGGACGAGGGGAGTGTGTGTATATATATATATATACGTATACAACTATATTTCGATTTTATTTCAAAATCACTTTAATTCATTTCAACGCACATATTATTTTTACAACGCATATATAACTTTATACATCGAACATATAACTTATACAACGCTTATACGTGTGGTGTACAACGCTTATATAACTCATACTTCAACTATATAATTTATACATCACTGATTTTCATATCGTCCATAAATTAGAAATCTCACTTTGCTTTTTGCGTTGCCAAAAATTTTAGAAGGCTCAGAAAAATATTTGGTCCCTTCTAGAATGTAGAAGACGTCCGCACGAGTCCACTGTCTCTAATTTCACTGAATTTCATCAACAAAAGAAAAAGATATGATTTTTATCATGAAATCAAAAACCATAGCGCTTTAAAGGTGCTATTAAAAAGTTGAAATTAGTTAAACCCATACGTTTCCTTTTCCTGTTCGAACCTAGGTTTAGGGTTTTCTTGAAATCCACGCCACTTCAGGACGATCAGCCAGTGCTACCTCGTAGAGCTTTGAGGGAGCTTCACAACTGCGGTCAGTTTTCCTTCAAATTAAAATATAAAACATTCAATATTTAATTTCAACGTACATTTCAATTTGTCAGGGCCACATACTGATCCCAAAAATTCTAGAAAAATAAATCTAGCTATTTTTTGACGATACGGTCCCAACAAAACTAGTTTCGTCGAATTCAGAGATAGTTTGAAAATTGGCCCTTTTCTGGTCGATCCAATTTAATAGAAATCGACCAAACACATTTTCCTTTGCCACGCTCACTACTAGCTTCAAAAATTATAAAATTTGAAACTTAGCAATAGTTTGACATCCCGGATCCAACAAAAGTGGTTTCGTCGAATTATGAGGTCGTTGGCAAAATGGCCAATTTCACGGGCTATATAAACTCTATAGCGACCTTTCTGAAAATTCATTTAGCCATAACTTTTGCTTCCCGATATGAAACTTCGATTTTTCAGATTCGTTTGAAAGACATTCATTAACAGATTCAAATAATTTTGGTTTCACAAAAATCCGTTTTATTTTGCACCCAGTACAATCGGTCAAAGTTTGGATTCAAATTTCGAAACTGCCACGCCATTTCAGGCCTTTTTTATAATTCAAAGTAATTATATTTATTTTCCAACATCGATTCAAACACACTTTTCATCGTTATTATTTAAAATATTTATTTTAAATATTTTAAATTCACTAAAATAGCCACATTAAAAATCTTAAATTGGCTCAGATTTTCTGGGTTGTTACAATCTCCCCCACTTAAAACTTTTTGTCCTCGAAAAGGAACGAAGTTGAAAGTTGTTTAATTAACCAACTCAACTTTCAATCTGGCTTCCATTCTCCAACTTTTCAGTTTCTGAGAATTTTCTAATTCTTCAAAAATTTGGCTAACTCCCTAAATTTTCGAAAAAAAACGTCATAACCTCCTTCGTACGGGGAGGGGTTTGGAAATTTATTGGGTCGTATTAGGTACCCAATAAATCCTAATAAGCATGCACATATTTATAGTGATATATTCCGATGTCCACAAGGGAGTGTGTATAGATCATAACTCCAGAGAATAAATTCTCGTCACCCTATAAATGGTTTTTTTGCCTTAATGACCAGAGAGATGTGTTTATTGTCATCTCCAGACCCGTGTGGGATTTTTTTATTAATCTTGCAATTTACCGTTACATTTTATATGGTCCATATCAGTCCTCAGTTCAATCTATAATATATAGTCATCGCCATACAAGCCTCTCGCTCGTATGGTAAATCTTCAAACTCGTCACACAAGCTCCAAATGCTTATGTGGTATATGATGAAGTATGCCTATCTTCAAGAAGTATGCCATGTAGTGTAGTTCAAAATTAATTGTTACTATCCTATGGCGACATTTATTATTACACACAGAACAACCAGCACTCTGCATCCAATGACATTCATAGAAGTTGATATAATAGTAAAATTGCGCATCCAACTCATTAAGGTTTACTTATTTGTCAGGCAAGCAAATAAATTCTTTACTCAATAGCTAATCCATTTACCTGTTCAAACATAGATAATGCACATGTATATATTTCTATCTATTTTTAAATCAGTTCAATACGTGATTTAATTTCATAGATTTACCCTTCATTCTCTTCTTGATTAAATTAACTATCATTTTAATAATTTAATTAATCAAATCCACTATCACACAACACAAACAACAATCAATTTATTGATTAACTTTTAAAATATATATTTTTTATATATTCAAAAATCATATTTATAAAACCAGACTATATATATAATCACAAATACGTTATTTATAAACATATAACTCTCAACTTGTTCTGGGGCATTTCTGACCCCATCTCTAACGAGTTATTCTGATTCTGCTATACTCATACTAAGATATTACTGATCCTATCTGTAATGAGTTATTCATCCTAGAACACTACTGGTTCTATTTCTGAAAATAAATATAGTTTCTAGAAATAAAATGTGTGATGTTTTTGAAAATAAATATAGCATACTGTTTAAAATATAGATATAAATTGCTTTGAAAAATAAATATGCTTTGCTTTGAAATATAAATATGCTTTGCTTTGAAAATATAAACAAGATTTGAGATTTGAAAATATAAACAAGATTTGAGATTTGAAAATATAAACAAGATTTGAGATTTGAAAATATAAACAAGATTTGAGATTTGAAAAATATAATCTTTATATAGAAAACATCGTTATCAAAATATGACTTTTATAAAATAAGCAGCGTATTAAAAATATGATTTTTTATTATATATGAAGCGATAAAATTAATGGGATTTTAAAAATATAAGCGTTGAGGTAAAAATATGATTTTTAATATATACACATCATATTAAAAATGTGACTTTTATATATGAACAGCGCGAAAAAGACTACATTGGAATTTCAAACAAATCCAGATGGTTTAGTAGTTCAAAAGTAAAGCACGGCGGAGTGGAACTCTTGGTGAGAACTCCAAACTTTTATTTTAAATTTCTAGTTGAAATATATACTAGGATGAAGACGGTGCTTAGCAGCACCCACACCTGTCGTCCACAGACCATGGATGACTTGTTTGTTGATTGTTGTGTTGTGAAATTTGATTGTGTGATGTGGAGTGAATTAAAATATATTATAGTGGAAAATATTTTATAGTTAAAAATATAATTTTTAACGTGTATATGAAATAAATATTTATAAACAAATTGGACAATTTGTTTATATACACTGATTTGACTGATATTGATTGGGACGAAAAATTTTACACGTCTCCCAACCGCACAAATAAAATCTGTGTTTGTTGATTTGAAACTCCACATGGGTATTGGGATGAGATTTGACGTACACTAATCCCGATTGTTTAGTTGCATGTCAATCGATGGGTTGACAAACTGTGTAAGCATTAATTATTGATATTTAATGCTTATACCATTGTGTGGTGCACTCTAGATGATGGTTGATTATTTATCGTTGCTATTATATACATGTGTTGTAGAAAATCCATATAATTAACATTATATGGCAATTGATTGGGTCTCATTCCAATATAGAAAATAAATTCATGTGTTGAATGGAAAATAAATTCATGTGTTGAATAGAAAATAAATTCATGTGTCAAATAGAAAATAAATTCATGTGTTGAATAAAATATATATTCATGTGTTGAATAAAAATATATATTCATGTGTTGAAGAAAATTCATTTGTTGAACAAAATAATGAAGTTATTGAAATAAATAAAGCCATGTTGATTAGAGAAGTGCCATTTTGACGTGAATGATATTTATATCGATTTCATTCATTTTTAAAATGAATATAGAAAAGAAAGTGATTTCAAAATATAACATTTTGAAAATATTATCATTTGTATATCGATGATGTGGAATATTCAATTTTGATTCGAAATTGTATATGAAATTGAAATTGTTACGAAAACTAATTTAAAACGATTTATAAAATACGTTTTAAAAGGAAATCGACGAAATATATATAATATATATATTATTTATATAATGGCCGGAATAGAACGCGCCGCGCCACGGCAGTTCGCGAATTTTGACCATTGATTCGAATGGATATTGCGGGAGATCCGACCGTCAGATTCTCCTAAAACCAAAACCGTTAAGTTCTTATCCAAAAGAGCTTTCTAAAGAATGTGAAAAATTAGAAATCTAACGGTTGGATTTGGAATTATGCCCAAATCATATTTGGAAAAGGTTGCTGTAAGTGCAGTTCGATGGCCGTTGATGGAAATCGACTGTACGGGCCTTGATAAAATTATTGAAAATAGTAATAATTAGTGTAAAATCATAAGAAATGATTTGTGAAGAATTGGGATGAAAAACTCCATATTTGAAAAGATAAAAATAGATTTTTATCGAAATGAACTAGTTTTGAATTAGAATTATAATTCATTTGTTTTTGAAATAAATAAAGTGGATTTGAAATGGTTTTGAAGTATAACCAGAATTTCCAATATATAAAGTGGAAATGGATTTGAATCGAAATTGTCTTTGGAATATTTCAATGTTGGATTTCGTGATTATACAGATATTGTTATGGAAATTTGAAAGATATATTTATATCGTTATTTCCAATACGATATTTGTTGGTCGTAGAATTTGATATTGAATATAAGCCAGTATATTTTCTTTTCAGAGCCATGTATTTAATATCAAATGGGATTTGGGTTTGTGGTGAATGGTGTCTTCATCAACACTGTTCTTAAACCCAGTTGAGAAAAAGATTAAATCTTTTTATTTAGATTTAATGAAGTGTACCAATTAAATGGGATTTAATTGGAATTGAATTTGAATTGATTTTTGGGTTTATCGTGAACGGTGTTTTAAATAACACTTGTTCTTTAACCCGATAATTAATGGAATGTGATTTTGGGTTTATAGTGAACCGTGTTTTAAATGACATTGGTTCTTTAACCCAGTTAAAGACAGGATGTGACTTCCCAAGTTAAATAATCATTAATATTGATTTTTGGGATGATTAAACCCAATTGGAGTTTTATTGAATCTTTAATTAGATTGGAATGGTCGAGAATGGAGTATCACCAGTTTTGCTCCATGCGATAGTTAAATCTTTAATTAGATTTGAACGTGAAATGGTAATTGAATTTATCGATAACACCGTGGTGTTAGATATGAAGTATTACCAGTTTTACTTCATGGGATGAATAGGTTGGGATTGGGAAATGAAATAAATGATTACTTCGGTGTGGTTCGCTAATCCCGACTAGTTTGAATTAATTATTCAAAGGAAGATTAAAGAATAAATTTAAAGAATTTATATTTGATAAAATTAATGGGAACCTTTCCCAAAGTGTAAGAATATTTTAATAAAAGAATATTCTGAATTGGGATGAGGCGTATGTTGTGTTTGTGTAACACTTGTTTATTATATACGCGAGTTATTTAGAAAGACAGGGTTTATCCCATTCTGAATAACTGATTCGACATGGTGTCGAGGATGAAGACAGTGGTCGAAGACCGAAGGTCTTCAACATCTTTTGGATAATTACTGATGATCTTGATTGGGTCGTACACCCAAGAGGAGGGAATCAGTTAGTGATCATCCAGATGTACTTGGAGATCGATGGATATGCGAGGTACAAGGTGCCTCCGGTTTCGTTCAGACCCAGAACGGACTTGTAAATGGACTGTGTGTCTGACATTGGATTTTATTTTGCATGGTTGATTTCTACTAAATATATATCTGTTTGGCGACGAAGAAATTATTCTCTTGCTTAACACCCTTCTCTGAGATGTACGAGCTCAGAGGTTATATATTGATGGATATCAAACGCATGGAGTGAATTGCCTGTGTGGCATGCCTAAGTGGCAACATGATCAAGGCTTCTGTTGAAAAGCAAAGTCTTGTGGTTGATAATCAATGCACAGCCTATGTGGCACAGCTTTGTGTAGCATTGTTTCGCGAGCCTCACACCCCAGTTGTGAACCAGAAATGGGAGAGGACTTCAGGGAAGGCATTCGTTTCCTTCTAGCTAGAAGTGGCGTCAGTGGTTTTACACGCCCTGACGAGTTTGACTTATGTGGTTGTTGCTATTGCGAGGTGCCTTGGATATATCGGTCGATCCAGGACCGATGGAGTCAATGGACTCATTGACACCCCATAGGGTGGGGAAACGCAGTGTTCAGGCATTTTAATCCACATCGGTGGACCGGCCCTGACGATCCAAGGGGCAGTTACGACTGTTCCTCAGGGGCGGGCTAGAGTGTCTCGAATTCGGTAGAGGACGATCCCTTGCCTTGGTTCACAGATGGAAACCCAACTGTCATCACACAGCAACCAACCCTCTCAAGGGACATGTAGGGGTAAGAGTCTCCCGTTCGCCACCAAACCGCGAAGCGAGAACCCCCTATCATGCGTACCCAGCCCACACGGGACTAGCAACAAGGACTGGTATGAGAAATCTACTTAACACATTCTAATATATGGCTAATCACAGGACCACGCCACTTTAACGGAATGGGTTTACTCCATTGGATTGTCAGTGCTTTAAAAACAAGTAAATCTTTAAATCATCACAATGATTTTTATAAAAATGAAGCCATTATAAGACTCAGTTCCCATTACATAATGCAAGCAAACAGGAGGATAGAGTTTTTACCTTATAATGGCCAAATATGCTTGATACGAATAAAACAAAAGCATTTGGTGTTATTACTAGTGTTTATATGTTTCAAAAACTATTTCAAATTATAAGCATCAATCATAGATGACATTAATGCCCCATACCACTATGTCGCCATATATAGGTATACAATCAAAATCGCATAGTCACGTATTTGGAAATTGGATTTCCGTCATGAACCGAGGCCAGGGATCGTCCTCACCGAATTTGAGACTGTCTAGCCCGAGCCTCAGGACCCAGACCCAAGTGAGCCCTTGGAGCGACAGGGTCGGTCCACCGATGTGGATTAAAATGCCTGAACACTACGTTTCCCCGCCCTTTGGGGCGTAAATGAGTCCTATGACTCCATCGGCTCCACATAGTCACCGATATATCTGAGGTTCCTCGCAACAGCAACAACCAAATAGGTGAAAATAAAATAAATGTCAGCCAGTTTAAGAACTGACACCACCTCTAGCTAGAAGGAAACGCATGCCCTCCCTGAGGTCCTTTCCCGTTTCTGGTTCATACCGGGGTGTGAGGCTCGCGAATCAACGTTATACTCAAAGCTATTCCATACAGGCTGTGCTTTGATCATCAACCACAAGACTTTGTTTTTCAACAGAAGCCTTGATCATCTTCCACTTTGGCATGCCACACAGGCAATTCACTCTATGCAACTGATTTCTATCAATATATAACCTTTGAGCTCGTACGTCTTAGAGAAGGGCGTTAAGCAAGAGAATAAATTCTCCGCCGCCAAACAGATATATATTTAATAGAGATCAATAAGCACAGAAAAAAAATCCAATGTCAGACACACAGTCCATTTACAAGTTCGTTCTAGGCCTGAACGAAACCGGAGGCACTATATACCTCGCATATCCATCGATCTCCACGTACATCTGGATGATCACCACTCATTATCCATATTTCGGGATGCCTCCCAATCAGGACATCAGTTATCATCTAACCGAGGTGAAGATCTCCGGTCTTCCACCACCGTCTTTATCATCGACTTCTTATCACCGATCAATTATTTGAAATGAGATTTAACTCGGCCTTTTCAAACAATTCACGTACATTTAGAATTTAAATCAATTCATTTCAGTGGTTAAATCATTCGACATCAATAATTCTGTTATTAAATGAAATTTTCACACTGAACACATTCAACCATTAAGTATCTAACAAACCTGGTAAATTCGGTTTATTTTCCATTCCATATCATTTATAATATTTTATAATGATTTATCGCTATTATTATTCAATTAAAAATAGCCAATTCATTCAAACGACGCTTCAGGCCATAACGCGGCCGTGGTGCTGTTTTTCTTCAGATTTGATTTACACATATCTGAAAATCTAACCGTTGGATCCTCACAAATTTTATATCATTAGAAATATCTTTTCAAAACGAATCCAACGGTTTCAATTTCGGGAAAATCCGATGGTCGGATCTCCCGGTACAATCGTTTGAAGTTTCGACTTCAAAATACGAATTGCAGCATCGTTATTCGATTTAATTATATTTATATATATATTTATATAAATTTAATCGATTCTGGCATTGTTTTTCTTCAGAATTGAATTAAACATTCCAGACAATCCAACCGTTGGATCTTCACAAAGTGGGTGTCGTTTGAAAGATATTTCCAAAGCGAACCCAACGGTTGCGGTTTCGGGAAAATCCGATGGTCGGATCTCCCGCAATAATCGTTTGAAATCACGGTTTCAAAACACGAACTGCAGCTTCGTTATTCGATTTATTTTATTTATTTATATATATATAAATATAGTTCATTCTTCGATTTAAAAACCATATTCATTTCATTTATTTGATAAAAATAATATTTTTATCCCACTAATATTTATTTCAACACATCACCATTTATAACACTTCGTATTTACAATAAAAATGTCGATTTTATTGTTCGATCTGTATATCCAGCACATGAATGTTTTTGACTTCACACATATGATAAAAATTTGATTTTTATCGTTCTAGTCCTTTATTCAACACATGAATATTTTCTTTAGTTCATATATATAATAAAAATGTGACTTTTATTGTAAAACAATTTATTTCAAAACAAGATTATTTTATATAGTTTATATATAAGGTAAAAATGTTATTTTTGGTGTTAAAACGATTTATTTAAAACACTAGTATTTTATATAATCTATATATATGATAAAAATGTTACTTTTATTTTTTCCAAAGAATTTATTCAGTACACGAACTCCATTCAACACATGAATTTATTTGAACACAGGAAGTTCTATTCAACACATGAATTTAATTTCAACATTCAACACATGAATTTTATTTCAACATTCAACACATGAATTTTATTTCAACATTCAACACATGAATTTAAATCAGACAAAAAAAATATTTCAGAATATTTCGGCAGCATAACGGCAGGGTAGTTAAAACCGGGGTCATCCCTAGTACGGCTCCTCGCTCTACCTTAAAGCCTTGCAGCTTTTGACAATGGGGATTTTCAATATCTAGTTTGTACGCAGACGAATTTTCCCATATACTAAACCTATTGGGATTTCAACCACAATCAATTATTTCAAATCAACCATTCATGATATTCACCAAATTTTCACATCAACCAATAATCCAAACCATATCACAACCAATATATATCGTCCATGGTCTATGGACGAGGGGAGTTTGTATATATATATACATATATAACTATATTTCTATTTCATTTCAATGTCACTTCAATTCATTTCAACGCACATATTATTTTTACAAACCATATATAACTTATACATCGAACATACAACTTATACAACGCTTATACATGTGGTGTACAACGCTTATATAACTCATACTTCGACTATATAATTTATACATCGTTGATTTCCATATCATTCATAAATTATAAATCTCACTTTGCTTTTTGCATTGCCAAAAATTGTAGAAGGCTCAGAAAAATATCTGGTCCCTTCTAGAATGTAGAAGACGTCCGCACGAGTCCACTATCTCTTGTTTCACTGAATTTCGTCAACAAACGAAAAAGATATGATTTTTATCGTGAAATCAAAAACCGTACCGCTTTAAAGGTGCTATTAAACAGTTGAAATTAGTTAAACCCGTACCTTTCCTTTTCCTGTTCGAGCTAGGTTTAGGTTTTTCTTGAAATCCGCGCCACTTCAGGACGATCGGTCAGTGTTGCCTCATAGAGCTTCGAGAGAGCTTCACAACCGCGGTGGGTTTGCCCAACTCGACGGCAGCATCAGGTCACGACGGCGCTTGAAAGTTCCAGTCTTCCTGGGCTTGGATCTCGCTCCACACGACACGATAGAGGGCAAGGGTTATATGGATTTGAAGCACGAGAGGGGCACTACAAAAGCTTCAACTACGGCGTTGGATTTTACTGAGTAAATCGAGAGATAAAGAAGAGGGAAGGAAGGAGCACGATTCCACTGTTAATCGCGAGTCGGGGAGAGAGAAAGGCGGGGAGAGAGAAAAGTGATTGGCCAATTAGATTTTTTATTTAATTTATATTTTTTTAAAATTCTAAAATACCCCTTATCTCATACGAACTCCAATCCAAACCAAACGACTGTCTTCCCTAGCCAAATACCCCTCATTCCGAATACAATGGGATATGTTTTGAAGGCCCATTCAACTGTTTCAGTCAGTTTTCCTTCAAATTAAAATATAAAACATTCAATATTTAATCTAACGTACATTTCAATTTGCCGGGGCCACATACTGATCCCAAAAATTCCAGAAAAATAAATCTAGTTGTGTTTTGACGATATGGTCCCAACAAAATTGCTTTCGGATTCTGAGACCATTTGAAAAAACGGCCCTTTTCTGGTCGATCCAATTTAGCAGAAATCGAGCAAACACATTTTCCTTTGCCACGCTCACATACTAGCTTCAAAAATTATGAAATTTGAAACCTAGCAATAATTTGACATCCCGGATCTAACAAAAGTGGTTTCGTCGAATTCTAAGGTCGTTTGCAAAATGGCCATTTTCACGGGCTATATAAACTCTATAGCGACCTTTCTAAAAATTCATTTAGCCATAACTTTTGCTTCTCGATATGAAACTTCGATTTTTCAAATTCGTTCGAAAGATATTCAATAACAGATTTAAATATTTTTGGTTTCACTCAAATCTGTTTTATTTGGCACCCGGTACAGTCAGTCAAAATTTGGATTCAAATTTCGAAATTGCCGCGCCATTTCAGGCCTTGTTTATAATTCAAAGTAATTATATTTATTTTCCAACGTCGATTCAAACACACTTTTCATCGTTATTATTTAAAATATTTTAAATTCACTAAAATAGCCAAATTAAAAAATTTTAATTGGCTTAGATTTTCCAGGTTGTTACATTAGGATTTTATAGCTGTTGTTTATTATGCGGTGTTGTACTCTGATAATGTTACTGTATACGTATACTGATTTATTTCAAGGATATGTTATCTATTATATGTTGTTCGTTTCGCTGTGAGATTTGTGTTACTCTGATGTTGTGTGTTCTTATTTTTCTTCTATTCTAAGTTTCTATCTTATCTATTCTCACCCTCTAATTTTTTTCATGGACTATCCAGTGTTTCTGATGCTTGAATAGTCGACATAGTGTTGTATGTCGATATCTAGGATCGTAAAATCCCTAGGTCGTTACAGGAGCCTAGACATTTTTACTTATGTGGATGATAGTTTGCGAGGCCTCAATATATTGGTCGCTACTAGCCAAGTGATAGGTCCAATAGGACAGGGAAACATGTGTTCAGGAATTGCCAATCCACTAAAGTATTTGTGGACCGGCCCTGCAGGATCCAAGGGTTCGCCACCGTCCGAGCCCTGAGACATTTGCTAGAGTGTCTCGAATCATTAAGGAGACCATCCCTAGCCTTGATTCATGATGGAAACCCAATTTCCAATACGACATTACGGATTTGATTGTAAACCTATATAAGGAGACATAGTATATGGTGGCTATGCCATCTAGGATTGATACATTTATTTTGAAAGTGTTTTAAAATTCACTAGACACTAATAATAATATCAAGTTTTATACGTATCAAGCATGTTTGATCATTATAAGGTAAAGCTCTATCCTCCGGTTTGCATTGCATTATGTGATGGGATTTGAGTCTTATAATGATTTCATTTTTCTAAAAAGCATTGCGTTGTTTTTAAAATATTTATTTAATTTATGCACTGGAAATCCGATGGAGTAAATCCGTTCTGTGTTAGTGGTGTGGTCCTGTGATTAGCCTTATTATTAGATAAGTTAAGAAAGATTTCTCATACCAGTCCCATGACTGACTCGTAGTTTGTTTTCACTTGAAAACTCGGGCACCCTTATTTTTACAGGTGCTGCCAAGTGACACGTATCAGGTTAATTTGGATATGTACCAAACTGGAGTATGCTCTTGGGCACAAGATGAAGATTACCTCTATCTTTTATTTCTATTTTGGAACATTTAGACATTATTTATCTATGTTGTACTTGATGATGTTTTAGACTTATTTCTATTCGCTGGGACTTTTTATGTGCTAAGTTGTATCATGTATCCTGTGCAACTCTGATATTGTGATGTTGATGATATTTCTATTTCCCGCTGCCATGATGATATTATTCTATGATTTCATGTGTTATATTGTTATCAGTAATCTGCTGTTGTTATAAATGTATTATATTCCAATGATTATCCTTGCTTTCATGTCACGGGAGTTTGGAGTTATCACAGTTGGTATTAGAGCTAATGGTAAACCTTAGCTTTGGAGTATAACATATTTAAAATAATTCGTCAAGATAGAATCAGCAGTATTCTATGGCGAGTAGCTCATTAGAGACAGGATTAGTAATGTCCTAGAATGAGCACAGCAGAATAGCACATAATAATCAGTCATTACATCATCATTTTTCCATGTATCCTTTAGTTTTACCATTCCTTAAAAATTATCATTTCTGTTGGTTTGACTCTTTCCTTGATGGTACAGAACTAACCAAAAATGAGTACGAGAGCTAGAGCCAGAGGTAGGGGCGGAAGCAGAGGCCAAGGAAGTGTTGAAATCCCCACTGCTTAAGACCAGCCTAATCCAGAGGGAGTACCACCACCACCACCCCCGCAGCCTTTTGATCTAGATAAAGTAGCTAACAAATTCATAAATTTGGGAGGCGTGCTGTTCACTGGCCGTGAGACAGTGACGGAGGCTCAGGCATGGCTTAAGACATGCGAGAAGATTTATGGGGGCTTGGAACTAGAAGACCATCGGAAGCGATTCATGGCATCATGGGTTCTAAAGGATGAGGCTCAGATATGGTGGGAGACAACAACAATTGGTGGTATTGATGCTGATATGACTTGGGCAAAATTCAAGGATCTCTTTAATGAGAAATTCATTCCTTGGCAAGAAGTCGAGCGCCTTCATGATGAATTTGTTATCTCTAACAAGGAGATTGGACTATTTCTGAGTATGTAAGGAAATTCGAGGAGCTTTCACGATATGCACCTAAATTAATTCAGAACCCATTCCATAAAAATAAGAGGTTCATTAATGGTCTTTCGAGCAAGTATCACAATAAGGTGATGGCACATATTGAGCTTCCGTTTAACAAGATGATTGAGATGGCATGTAGATACAAAGAAAATGACAATAATTTTCAGTAGGATCGAGAAAGGAATCAAACTAATAAAAAGAGGAAGCAGACTGACAAGAAGCCAGAGGCAAGCAACACTACAGCCGCTAAGCCTCAAGAGAGCAAAAGGGCCAAGGTAATGCTTTAACTTCCAGAAGCTTGGACACTACAATTATGAATGCAAAGATCCAAAAAGGCTAAGGAGAAGCGAATCAGGGCCCAGACACAATCCTCGGGGGACTAGGGAATACTTTAATTGCCACAAGCCAGGTCATCTTATCAAGGATTGTCCACAGCTGAAGAAATCTGAGGTGGCTCATGTATATGATGGAGCAAGTGCACCGGCTTCTTTCGAAGGAGTAGGTAAACCAGATGTCTTGGGAGGTACCCTTACTATTAAGAATATTCCTATTACAGTATTGTTTGACACTAGTGCATCACGAAGTTTCATTTTTAGTGACACAATTAAAAGGTTAAAACTCAAACCAAGATACCTTAAAGAATCGATTAGTGCCCATAATCCGATAGGAAGTTCCCGTATTCTCGGTATATGTTGTAGATTACCCGTTTCTTATTCCCATTTCCAATTCCCTTTTGACTTAATCATCATGAATTTTTCTCAATATGATATCATACTTGGACTGGATTGGCTAACGAAGTATGAGCTGAAGTATTATGCGCTGAAAGAATAGTCAAAATTAAAACCAGATTCGGAGATATTATTGCTATATCGTGTCGCAGCTCGGAAACTGATAGAAAAGAATTCTGGTCTTCTCTTGGAGTTACTCCCCCTTCTATTGAGAATATTCCTGTAGTTAAAGATTATGCGGATGTGTTTGAAGAAGTTGATAGCTTATCTCTGCGAAGAGAAATTGACTTCAAGATCGACTTAGTTCTGAATGCAAGGCTAGTTGTGCATGCTATTCGGAGAATGACACTGAAAGAGAAAGAAGAATTGAGCAATCAAACTAAGCAGCTTTTATGGAAAGGTTTGATCAGGCCTAGCTTCTCAAATTGGGGTGCAGCAATGGTGTTTGTTCTGAAGTCAGACGGTACTCTCAGATTATGTGTGGATTACCGTGACCTCAATAAGCAGACGTTGAAAAACAAATATCCATTGCTGCGTATTGATGATTTACTAGATCGCTTGAATGGAGTGCAAGTATTCTCTAGAACGGACCTAGCTACAGGTTTCCATCAATTACGCGTTGCCGAAGAATGTGTACTTTTGACAGCTTTTAGAGGTCTAGACTTATTCTATGAGTGGTTAGTAATGCCGTTCGGCTTATGTAACGCTCATGCTTACTTCATCGATCTGATGAACAGAGTATTCTGCGATGTCTTGAATAAATTTTTGATGGTTTTCATTGATGACATCTTAATCTTCTCTAAGTCCACTGCTGAGCATGAAAATCATCTGAAATAAGTTTCGGAAATTCTAAGAAGGAATGTATTAAAAGCCAAATTTTCCAAATGCATATTCTGACAAGAAGAAGTGAAGTTCCTCGGTCATGTAGTATTGAAGAAAGGAATTTCAGTGGATCCAGGCAAGATTTCAGCCATTCGAGATTGGAAGCAGTCTAACACTCCTACAGAAGTCAAAAGTTTTCTAGGATTGGCTGGCTATTATCGGAAATTCATTAAAGAATTTTTAAGCTATCTTGTCCATTGATGAAACTTACGAAGAAGCATACAAAGTTTAATTAGACACCCGAATGTAAGGTAGCTTTCCAACAGTTGAAATTGAGGTTGACAACTACTCCCGTGTTGACCACTATTGATGGCAACCAAGATTTGACAGTTTGTAATGATGCTTCTATTGAAGTTGTTGGTGCAGTATTAATGCAAAGAGGAAAAGTAGTTTCTTATGCTAGCCGTCAGTTGAAGCCGCATGAGAAGAGATATCCTACTCATGATCTTGAGTTGTCAGCCATCCTGTTTGCTTTGAAGATACGGAGGCACTATCTTTTGGGTGAGAAGTTCGAATTATATACATATCATAAATCATTGAAGTATCTGTTCACCCAAAAGGACTTGAATTTGAGGCAGTAGTGTTGGTAGAATTTCTTGTGGCATACGATCTGGATATCTTATATACTCTAGGGAAAGCCAACGTTGTGGCGGATGCACTCAGCAAGGAAGAATGCGATCATCACCAATCTTATCATTACGCCTTCATTGATTGACAAAATCTATGATCTTCAGAAGAATGATGAATTTATTTAGAGAATAAGAAAAAAAGTTCGGGAAGGCGAACCCTCGAGTTTCCAGATTGATAACAAGGGAGTTATGAGGCTATTAGGCCGAATTTTTGTTCCGAACGTTCCTGAGCTCAGAAGAGAAATAATGGATGAATGTCACAAGTCCAAGCTTAGTATTCATATAGAGGTGAATAAGATGTATCATGACCTCAAGCGCATGTTCTGGTGGAGATCTATGAAGAGAGACATTTCCATATATGTTAGCAGGTGTTCTAGTTGCCAACAAGTCAAAAGTGATCAATAGAAGCTCGCAGGATTGTTGCAACCACTAGAGGTTCCAAATTGGAAGTGGGATCAAATTTCCATTGTATCATTGCTATTTTTCCCCGAACTAGAAAAGGCAATGACAGTATATCGATGATCGTGGACTGTTTCATGAAGACCGCCCATTTAATTCATGTCCGGTTTAATAGAACAGCTCGAAGTCTAGCGTAGATTTAGTTCAGAGAAAGTGCCAGACTACATAGAGTTCCTAGTAGCATTGTTAGTGATCGTGATCCGATATTGGCTAGTAAATTCTGGGAAGCATTCCAAGAGGAACTGGGGACAAAGTTGAATTTGAGCACTGCTTATCATCCTCAGACAAATGGCCAGACTGAGAAGTGAACCGTATACTAGAGCACTTGTTGCGAGCATGTATTCTTGATTTTGGCAGGTCATGGGAGGATAACTTGCATTTGGTTGAGTTTTCTTATAATAATAGTTACCAAGCATGCTTGCAGATGTCACCATTCGAAGCATTATATGGCAGGCCATGTAGATCTCCCGCATGTTGGGTGGAACCAGGCAATCGGTTAGTATTGGATCCTGACATGATTCGTGAAGCATCGGATAAAGTCGATTTCATTAAGAAGCGACTTCAGACAACTCAGAGCCAACAAAAGAGCTATGCAGTTTCAAGAAGAAGGGATTTATAATTTTCTGTTAGTGATTATGTATACTTGTGGGTTTCCCCATTGAGAGGAGTAGTTCGTTTCGGGAAGACTGGGAAGTTGGTGCCGAGATCCATTGGTCCATTTCCTATTCTCGAAAGAATTGGAACTCTCGCTTATAGGGTTCAGTTGCCTGACTGGTTGCCAGGGGTACATGATGTATTCCACGTGTCTCAACTTCAGTAACATGTACATGATCCAGACTTGATTGTGGAGGAAGCAGCACAGCAAGATTTGGAGATTATCCCGAGCTTATCAATGAGAAGGGAGCCAGTGAAAATTGTTGGCAAGGAAACTAGAATTCTGAGGAACAAGAGGATCCACTTAGTCAAAGTGCAGTGGAGCGGAGATCCTAGGGACTATAAATGGGAGACTGAGGATAACATCAAATGGGCTTATCCCAAGTGCAGAGTGGATATCTCTGAGTAGCTCTTGTGTTTAGGTACATTTACAATATTTTGCATTTTCCGTTTTGTTTCCTACTTTACTATTGTTTCCTATTCGGGGACGAAAGTTTTTAAGTGGGGGAGATTGTAACAACATGGAAAATCAGAACAAATTTAGAATTTTTATTTTAAGAAATTTTGTTGGAAAATGTGCCAGAATTTAAAAATTCCATTTTTAAATAATATTAAAGCTATTAAAAATAGTCATTTTGCTAACGACCTCCATTTTCGACAAAACCATTTTTGTTGGACCCGGAATGTCAAATTATTGCTAGGTATAAATTTCCATAATTTTTGGAATTAATATGTGAGCGTGGTAAATTAAAATGTGTTCGATAATTTCTGTTGAATTGTATTGAGCGTTAAAAAGGCCATTTCAAATGGTCTCCAAATTCGATGAAATTAATTTTGTTAGGACCGTATCATCAAAACATATCTAGATTTATTTTTCGGGAATTTTTGGAATTCGTATGTGGCCTCGGTAAATTAAAATGTACGATCAAATTAAATAATTAAATGGTTTATATTTTAATTTAAAGAAAAATGGGCTGAAACAATCAAATGGGCTGACGGGACCTATTCCATTGTGTTCGGAATAGGGGTGTTTGGCTAGGGGCAACAATCGTTGGGCTGGATTTGGAGTTATTAAGAATTAACGAGTTTTTTTTGTAAAATAGAGGATTTAATTGTATTATATTATAAATATTGGATAATCAAACCCTAATTTACAATACACAAGTCGCCGCCATCGTTGTTTCATGGACAGAAAAGCTCCACACTTCCCCCATTAAAATCATTCGATCCTCTCAGAAAAATCCCTCCACCCTTTTGAGAAATTTGCGGTACTCTTTTCAATCTCCACATCCATACGGTTAACACTACCTGAAATTGCATATTTTGGTCACACCAACCCCCAAAAGACCCACCGTTTCGAGTGCCGCCGCACCCCCAGGTCAGATCGAACTGACCATTGTAGGCCCCTCTGCGCGCGCCTCCTTTCTCTCCGTCGTGGCACCCTCCGATCGTCGCGAAGTCGAGCGGTTTGATCACTAAAGCTTGACCTAGTTTTGAAAGAAAGGTAGAAAACGTCAGCCACTTTTTTGAGTAAGGAAGAAAGGTAATTCTTAATTTAATTATTTAATTAATTGAATTTAAAACATTATTTTCACAATAAAATTCGTAACTTATTCATACATTATCGGAATCGCGTGAAACAGGAATCGTTTAGATCGTGGCGGAGTCAACTTCGTTTTAGAAGCGACCAGAGAATTTAGATCGATCTAAATTTTTGGGAAAATCCAAAGCACTATGAGATTTCTTATTTAAAAATTAAAATTTAAATAAATTGTTAAGCGTTGGAAATTTTTATTTATACGCTGTTAAGACTCATATTGTTTATGGTACGTGATTTGAATTGGTTGATGTTGTTTGTGGTGATCCGATGGAATTAATTGGATATAATGGAATGGTTGAAAATTGTTATACAAATAAAAATCTATTTTTTTAATTATCATGTTAATATAGAAATTTGTATACAAATAAAAAAATCCCTTTTTTATTTGTCTTGTTAATATAGAAATTTGTGTACAAATAAAAATCTCTTTTTTTATTTGTCATGTTAATATGGAAATTTGTGTACAAATAAAAATCCCCTTTTTATTTGTCATGTTAATATGGAAATTTGTGCACAAATAAAAATCCCTTTTTTATTTGTCATGTTAATATGGAAATTTGTGTACAAATAAAAATCCCATTTTTATTTGTCATGTTAACATAGAAATTTGTGCACAAATAAAAAAATCCCTTTTTTTATTTGTCATGATTAAATATAGAAGTTGTTATACAAATAATTTTTTTTATTTATACATATGTAATATAAATTTTCTTTTTATTTGTCATATGAAATGTAGAAAACATGTAGAAAAATAAAATTCTCTTTTTATTTGTCATTAGAAACCTAGAAATTGTTATGTAAGTGAAATTCTCTTTTTATTTGTCATTTGAAACATAGAAATTGTTATGCAGAAGAAAATTCTCTTTTTATTTGTCAATGAAACATAGAAATTGTTATGAAAGTAAAATTCTCTTTTTATTTGTCATTAGAAACATAGAAATTATTATGCAAGTAAAATTCTCTTTTTATTTGTCATTAGAAACATAGAAATTGTTATGCAAAATAAAATTCTCTTTTTATTTGTCATTAGAAACATAGAAATTGTTATGCAAGTAAAATTCTCTTTTTATTTGTCATTAGAAACATAGAAATTGTTATGCAAAATAATATTCTCTTTTTATTTGTCATTATAAACATAGAAATTGTTATGCAAGTAAAATTATCTTTTTATTTTTCATTAGAAACATAGAAATTGTTATGCAAAATAAAATTCTTCTTTTTATTTGTCATGTTAAACATAGGATGTGTAGATAATAAAATATTCTTTTTACTTGTATACATATTGAACATAGGATGTGTAGAAAATAAAATATTCTTTTACATACGAAACATAGAACGTGTAGACAATAAAACATCCTTTTTATTGTATACATTGGTGGACAATAAAACATCATTTTTATTGTATACATGTTAATGTAGAATTTGGTAAACAATAAAACATACTTTTTATTGTATACATGTTAATGTAGAATTTGTTAAACAATAAAACATGTAATAAAACATTTTTTTATTGTATATATGTTAATGTAGAATTTGTTAAACAATAAAACATCCTTTTTATTATGTGCACATGTAAAATGATTCTTTAATTAATGTATATTGTTTATTAGAAAAATGTTAAACATTAAAAATAAAAAAAATTAATGTATTAAATGATTCATTATTTAAAGTGACATGTTTTCTAAATTATGTAAACATTAAAAAGAAACATTTTTAATGTATAAAATGACTCATTAATAAAAATAACATGTACATTGGAAATTGTTTAGAGATTAAAAGCGACATTTTAATGTTTATTTAGTTTCATTAAAAATATTACATTTTACATGTATATTTAGATAAAAGGGATTATAGGTTAAAATAGTGTTTGTAATTAAAAATTACGTTTTACATGTTAGTAAAATAGGAAAATGTTTAAGTACTAATATATGCTTTGTTGATTGAAAACATCACTTTTTACGTGTTAGTGAAATCGTCGAACGATTTATATTTTTATGTATATAATATATAAATATAAATTAAAATAAAACGAATCGCTCGCGGTAGTTCGCGTTTCGGAATCGTAACTTTAAAATGTTATACCATAGGATTTGACTGTAGGATTTTTCCAAAACTGGAACCGTTAGGTTCTCTTTGGAGAGATCTTTCCAAGATATTAAATTTGATAGGAATTAACGGTTAGATTTCGAGAAGTGTGTAATTCAAATTTGGATAAAAGTAGCGCCAGGGCCGCCTATTGACCCGAAGCGTTGTTAAATTAAATTTGGCTATTTTTGTATAAATAAAAATAGCGATAGATCGTTATAAAATAGTATTAACGATATGAAATGATTTAAATTATATATATTCGGGAATTATTTGAAAAAGACCGAGTTCAATCTCATTTCAAATAATTGTACGATGATTTGAATCGAAGATATTGAAGACGGTGTTTGAAGACCGGCGATCTTCACATCAAATGGATGACTAATGATACCCTGCATTGGTTAGCTCCCAATAAAGGGTTAAAGTGGTAGTTGTCCAGACATACTTGTTGATTGCCTAGATATGCGAGAACCTCTCTTCCGTATTGGACATACAGGATGAGGAATAAGGTGTCTCCGGTTTCGTTCAGACCCAAAATGGACTTGTAAATGGATGTGTGTCTGACATTGAATTTCGTTCTGTGTGAATTGATTTCTATTAAATATAAATCTGTTTAGTGGCGGAGAATTTATTCTCTTGCTTAACAACCTTCTCTGAGACGTACGAGCTTAAAGGTTATATATTGATAGACATCAGTTGTATGGCGTGAATTGTCAGTATGGCATGCTAAGATGCAAATGATCAAGGCTTTTTTTGAAAAGCAGAGTTTTGTGGTTGATAATCAAAGCACGGCTTTAATTAGCATATCTTTGTGTATAGCGTTAATTCGTGAGCCTCACACCCCGGTCAGAGTCAGAAACGGGATAAGGGAATGTAGGGAGTGCATGATGTTTATTTCTAGCTGGAAGTATTGTCATGTTATGGAGCCCAAATAGTTTTACTTATGTGGATGATAGTTTGCGAGGCCTCAATATATTGGTCGCTACTGGCCAAGTGATAGGTCCAATAGAACCGGAAAACGTGTGTTCAGGAATTGCCAATCCACTAAAGTATTTGTGGACCGTCCCTGCAATATCCAAGGGTTTGCCAGCGTCCGAGCCCTGAGACATTTGCTAGAGTGTCTCGAATCGGTAAGGAGACCATCCCTAGCCTTGACTCATGATGGAAACCCAATTTCCAATACGACATTACGAATTTGATTGTAAAGCTATATATGGCGACATAGTATATGGTAGCTATGCCATCTAGGATTAATACATTTATTTTGAATGTGTTTTAAAATTGACTAGACATTAATAATAATATCATGTTTTATATGTATCAAGCATGTTTGATCATTATAAGGTAAAGCTTTATCCTCCGGTTTGCATTGCATTATGTGATGTGACTTGAGTCTTATAATGATTTCATTTTTCTAAAAAGCATTGCATTGTTTTTAAAAGATTTATTTAATTTATGCACTAGCAATCCAATGAAGTAAACCCATTCCGCGTTAGCGGCGTGGTCCTGTGATTAGCTTTATTGTTAGATAAGTTAAGAAAGATTTCTCATATCAGTCCCATGACTGACTCGTAGTTTGTTTTCACTTGCAAACTCGGGTACCCTTATTTTTACACGAGCAGCCAAGTGACAAGTATCAGGTTGTTTTGGATATGTACCGAAGTGGAGTACGCTTTTGGGCAGAAGATGAAGATTACCTCTATCTTTTATTTCTATTTTGGAACATTTTGACATTATTTATCTATGTTGTACCTGATGATGTTTTAGACTTATTTTTATTCGCTGAGACTTTTTATGTGCTAAGTTGTATCCTGTATCTTGTGCAACGCTGATAGAGTGATGTTGATGACATTTCTATTTCCTATAACCATGATGATATTATTCTACGATTTCATGTGTTATATTGTTATCTATAATCTTCTGTTGTTATAAATGTGTTATATTCCAATAATTATCTTTGCTTCCGTGTCATGGGAGTTTGGGGTAATCACAATATTTATAGTTGCAAACAAGTGCTATAGTATTGCATGCATTTATGTGTTTGCATGAGAAATGAAGTACTCTGTTTAGATTAAAAAATATAGTTGTGCTAGTGATTGGAAAGGGGATGGCTATGTTTTCAGCGGTGTTGCTATGATTTGAGAAGAACTTAGCTCATGTTTGTAGCTGTGCATGTTAACAGGTTCTAAAAGATTCATATAAATATGCATTTCAGCCTATAATGAGGTACATATGTGTGCAAAATAGGTTGCAGCTACTTATGCTTATTGCTTCAGGTGACAAAGTAGTCTAGAGAATGAAGTACATAAATAAAAGTATAGCCATGTGCAATTTTTGTTGTAGCTATGGATATTAGTTTTTTTTTTAATTCAATTGGAATAGCAATGCAAACGAAGTACATACATATGCATCTTATGTACTAATTATTTAAAAAGTAAACTTAGTTGCTAAGTATAAAATAAACAAATAAAATGCATATCTCTTTATTAATTTGCTTTAGATCTTGGGTATAAAAAGTTATAACCTCATAAATGAAATATTTCTTGCATATGAAATAATTAAATTTTATTTATATTGTCCTCACTAGTTATATAAATAACAAACCAATTTTATATCTAATTGTGTTAAGAATAAATTTTAATACAACAAAAATGTTAACATAACACTTACGTATGTCTCTATGTGTGTGTATGACAAGTGAAAATAGCATAAAGGATTTTATTATTATAAATCTATTACTCAAAAATCCTATATTATGTATTTATACGAGAATTTAAAACAAAATTAAAATACAAAAGAAAATGAAATAACTTCACTTACAGGTTATACACAAATATATACATTGGGTAATTAATTTTCTAAACCATTTAAAATATGTATTCTTGGAATTTTTCCCAAATATATTATTGAAATCAATTATAGAAATAATCCTTAATAAACTGTGTTACAAACTCAGTCAAAAACGGGGACATTACAACACCTCTAGTATTGTCAGTTAGCCCATATAAATA
This sequence comes from Allium sativum, assembly GCA_030737875.1. Classification (NCBI taxonomy): domain Eukaryota; kingdom Viridiplantae; phylum Streptophyta; class Magnoliopsida; order Asparagales; family Amaryllidaceae; genus Allium; species Allium sativum. The sequence goes on along the minus strand of CM060926.1, from coordinate 487,012,944 downwards.
AGAAAACATATCAAACTCCATAATTATGTAATTTTGGAATCATTTGATTTGAATCATATGAATAACGCGAATCTTATTTATTAAGCAAAACAACTGAATCACCTTTAACTTGATACAGCGAATAGGCTAGTAAGTATTGGGTCTCATACATAATGATGTATATGGAACAATGAACACATAAGCTAGAGGTAGGTGTTATTACTTCATTACCGATGATGTTTGTAGATATAGACATATGTATCTTATGAAACACAAATTAGAATCCTTTGAAAGTTCAAAGAATTCAAAATGAAGTTAAATGCCAATTTTAATAGAAAATAAATAAATTTCGAACAAATCGAGAGAATATTTAAGTCAATAATTTAGTGACTATCTAAATGAATGTGAAATTGTTTCGCAGCTCACTTCACCTAGAACACCATATTGAAATAATGTGTCTGAAAGGAGAAATCACAGCTTATAAGATATGGTACAACCAATGATAAGTCATATAGATCTTCCAACAAATTAAATTTAGAATGATTGCATTTAATCCTACTAAAAGATTTTGAAGACGCCATATGAAACGACCCGCTACTTCCCCGTAAAGGAAAGCTTCGGATAGTTCGAGAACAAACCACAACAGAACTCATATAAAAGAACGTTTCACTGTATATGACAACAATGCATCAGATTACAAGAATATACAGAGTATAAATGAATATTACACAGAAATATCAGAGATTTAAATTACATTTAAATACATAGCAGCGGAAAATAATACAATACACAACTAGAAGAAGATATACGGATACAAAGCTTTCCGGATATCGTTCCAGCTGTAAACCAGGATCCTGTGAATATAAATCTGCAAAACCAAAACTACTAGCTGCCCGTGTCAAAAATAAGGGCACCCAGAGTTTAGGTTAAAACAATAAACTCCAGGTCAGTCATGTGACTGGTGTGAGAACTAAAACAGTTATCTTTATTTTAAATGTTCGGTAAATCAAGGGACCACGCCGTATAACACGGAACGGGTTTCCTCCCAAGAATACCAGTGCATAAAACAACAGCGCAATGCTAAATAAGGAAAAATGAAGCTGTTATAAGACCCAGGTCCCATCACACAATGCAACGCAGTCGAGGATAGGGTTTTCCCTTATAACAGCCAAAGAATGCTTGATACGTTTAAAAGAAATCATTTGATACTATAATAAGTGCATAGTGTATAAAACAACTTCAAATCATAAGTATCAATCATAGGCGGCATGGGTACCATATATCATGTCGCCATATATAGGTTTACAAATAAAACCGCAAATGTCACGTATTTGGAAATTGGATTTCCGTCTATGAACCGAGGCAAAAGATAGTCCTCAACCGATTCGAGACGCTCTAGCCCGCCCCTCAGGCAAGCGCGCAGGCAAGCCTTGGATCCTCAGGGCCGGTCCACCGATGTGGATTATTATGCCTGAACACTACGTCTCCCCACCCTATGGGGTGTAAGTCTGGTCCGTCAGCCGACCAGAATGCATTCGGCCGAAACCGATATAACCGAGGCGCCTCGCAACAGCAACAACCACATAAGTCAAACTCGTCAGGGTGTGTAAAACCACTGACGCCACTTCTAGCTAGAAAGAAACGCATGCCCTCCCTGACGTCCGTCTCCCATTTTTGGTTCACAACCGGGGTGCGAGGCTCGCGAATTCACGTTACACAAAGCTGTGCCACACAGGCTGTGCTTTGATCATCACCACAAGACTTTGCTTTTCAACAGAAGCCTCGATCAATTGCCACTCAGGCATGCCACACAGGCAATTCACTCCATGCGTTTGATATCCATCAATATATAACCCCTGAGCTCGTACGTCTCAGAGAAGGGCGTTAAGCAAGAGAATAAATTCTCTGCCGCCAAACAGATATATATTTAATAGGGATCAACCACACGGACTAAAATCCAATGTCAGACACACAGTCCATTTACAAGTCCGTTCTGGGTCTGAACGAAACCGGAGGCACCTAGTACCCCGCATATCCATCGATCTCCAAGTACGTCTGGACGATCACCAACTGTTTCCATCTTCTTGGGTGTACAGCCCAATCAAGATCATCAGTTATCACTCAAACGACGTGAAGACTTCCGGTCTTCGACCACCGTCTTCATCTTCGACACCACGTCGAATCAGTTATTCAGAATGGGATAAACCCGGTCTTTCTGAATAACTCGCGTATATATTATAAAAGTGTTACACAAACACAACATACGCCTCATTCCAATTCAGAATATTCTTTTATTCGAATATTCCTATACTTTGGGAAAAGTTCCCATTAATTTTATCCAAGATAAATTCTTTAAATTTATTCTTTAATCTCCTTTGAATATCAATTCAAACTAGTCGGGATTAGCGAACCACACCGAAGTAATCATTTATTTTATTTCCCAATCCCAACCTATTCATCCCATGAAGTAAAACTGGTAATACTTCATATCTAACACCACGGTGTTATCGGTAAATTCAATTACCATTCCACGTTCAAATCTAATTAAAGATTTAACTATCGCCTGGAGCAAAACTGGTGATACTCCATTTTCGATCATTTCAATCTAATTAAAGATTCATTAAAACTCCACTTAGTTTTAATCGTTAACTGGGTTAAAGAATCAGTGTCATTTAAAACACGGTTCACGATAAACCCAAAATCACCTTCCATTAATTATCGGGTTAAAGAACAAGTGTTATTTAAAACACTGTTCACGATAAACCCAAAAATCAATACCAATTCAATTCCAATTAAATATCGTTTAATTGGTACACTTCGTTAAATCTAAACAAAAAGATTTAATCTTTTCTCAACTGGGTTCAAGAACAGTGTTAGTGAAAACACCATTCACGACAAACCCAAATCACATTCGATATTCAATACAAGGCTCTGAATAGAAAATATATCGGCTTATATTCAATATCGAATTCTACGACTAACAAATGTCGTATTGGAAATAACGATATAAATATATATCTTTCAAATTTCCATAACAACACTTGTATAATCACGAATTCCAACATCGAAATATTCCGAAGACAATTTCGATTCAATTCCACTCCAATGCAATCATTGGATATTCTGGTTATTTTCAAAACCCTTTTCAAATTCAATTTATTTATTTAAAAATAAATAGAATTATAATTCTAGTTCAAAACTAGTTCATTTCGATAAAAATCTATTTTTATCTTTTCAAATATGGAGTTTTTCATCCCAAATCTTCACAAATCATTTCTTATGATTTTACACAAATTATTACTATTTTTAATAATTTTATCAAGGCCCGTACAGTCGATTTCCATCAATGGCCATCGAACTGCACTTATAGCGACCTTTTTCAAATTTGATTTGGACGTATCTCCTAATCCAACCGTTAGATTTCAAATTTCTAACATTCGTTAGAAAGCTCTTTTCGATACGAACCCAACGGTTCCGGTTTTAGGAGAATCCGACGGTCGGATCTCCCGTAATGTCCGTTTGAAATAAATGGTCGAAATTCACGAACTGCCGCGGCGCGGCGCGTTCTATTCAGGCCATTATATTATATATATAATATATATAATATATACTTCGTCGATTTCTATTTAAAACGAATTATATAAATAGTTTTAAAATTCGTTTCAAAATCTATTTCAACTTCCATCTCAATTCAAAGCAAAATTGAATTCTTCTCTATAAATTCGTTTTAAAATTCATTTCTATTCAATTCAAATTTCAATTTGCTTTCAATTCATTTTGAATTCGTTTTCAATTCAATTCATTTCGAAATCGTTTTCAATTCAATTCATTTCGAAATCACTTTCAATTCAATTCACTTTGAATTCGTTTTCAATTCAATTCATTTCGAAATCACTTTCAATTCAATTCACTTTGAATTCGCTTTCAATTCAATTCATTTCGAAATCACTTTCAATTCAATTCACTTTGAATTCGTTTTCAATTCAATTCATTTCGAAATCACTTTCAATTCAATTCACTTCGAAATCACTTTCAATTCAATTCACTTTGAATTCGTTTTCAATTCAATTTATTTTGAATTCGTTTTCAATTCAATTCATTTCGAAATCACTTTCAATTCAATTCACTTTGAAATAGTTTTCAATTCAATTCATTTTGAAATCGTTTTCAATTCAATTCATTTCGAAATCACTTTCAATTCAATTCACTTTGAATTCGTTTTCAATTCAATTCACTTTGAATTATTTGATTTCAAAATTACTTTTTAATATTCATTTTAAAATGAATAAAATCGATATAAATATCGTTCACGTCAAAATGGCGTCACTCTAATCAACACGGCTTCATATATTGACATTTTCAAATATTCCATTTCGAATATTTCTATTTTAAATATTTCTATTTTAAAACTGGAATGAGGCCCAATCAATTACCATATAAAGTTAATTATATGGATTTTCATACAACACATGTATAATAGCCTTGAAAAATAATCAACCATCAACCAAAGTGCACTACACTGTATAAGCATCAAATATAGATATCTAACGCTTATAACAGCCTGTCCATCAATCGATCGACATATTTAATCAATCAGGATGAGTGAACTTCAAATTTCATCCCAACACCCGTGTGGGGTTTCAAACAATCAAACACAGATTTTATTCGTGCAGTTGGGCGATGTGTAAAATTTATCGTCCCAATCCATATCAGTCAAATCAGTGTACATAAACAAACCGTCTGGTTTATAAATGAATATTTTATTTTATTCACATTCACGTTAAAAACTATATTTTTAACGATAAAATATTTATTCCAACACATGAATTTTCTTTTCAGTTCATTTATTCAATAAATGACATTTTTATTTTTCTAACATATTTTAGAAAATTTCGGCGGCATAACGGCACGATACTAGAAACGGGACAAGGCCTAGCCTTATCCCCGGTCTAGTGAAGGCCCACGCCATTCACTCATCAATCAAATCAATTTCATTTTGCAAACCACAAAATTTGGAGTAAGGGTCTAACCTAGCCTTACTCCTACGCCTTATAACGGCGCACGTCTAATCCTAGCCAATTTATCGATTCGATTTTTCACACCACAAACCACATTCAAACCAATATCGCAATCAATCACCAAACAGTCAAACAAACAAGTCCATGGTCTGTGGACGATTGTGTCGGGTGCTACTAAGCACCGTCTGCATCCTAGTATAAATATATAACTAGAAAAGAAATAGAAAGGTGAGAAATTCTCACATATAGCTATCCTAGCTCCACGGCTCTTCATTTGCAGAAGTCTTCGTCGTTTCGCCTTTTTGTCACCTTCGTTGCTGCTTTCACTACATACGTAAAAATCACATTTTTACTTCGCTATTCAATATATAAAAATCATATTTTTAGTTAGCTATTCAATATATAAAAATCATATTTTTAGTTAGCTATTCAATATATAAAAATCATATTTTTAGTTAGCTATTCAATATATAAAAATCATATTTTTAGTTAGCTATTCAATATATAAAAATCTGATTTTTCTATCGAAGTTCAATATTTAAAAATCAAATTTTCTATTTCGACTTTCAACATATAAAAATCCTATTTTTATTTCGACTTTCAACATAAAAAAAAAATCTGATTTTCTTTGCTTTTAAAATCAGTTTTTCCTCTATTCTGAAAATCAGTTTTTTTTTCTTATTATTATTTTTTTTTTTACTCTATTTCAAAATCAGTTTTTACTCTATTAATAAAAATGATTTTTATCCTAGAAAGAAAATCAGTTTTAAACTAATTCAAATTTCAGTTTTAATTTAATATAAAAATCAGTTTTAACTGCTTAAAAAAAATCAGTTTTTAAATTTTAAACAAATCAGTTTTTATTTCCTTTTTTTTTTATCAGTTTAAAAATCATTTTCAAAATCAGTTTTTAAATGTTTTAAAATCAGAATTTAAAAACATAAAAAAAATCAGTTTTTTTATACTTTTATTAATCAATTCGGTTTTTATACTAAAAAAAAAAAAAAACAATTCAGCTCTATACTTATTTTTCTAAAATAAAAATAAAATAAAAATATAAAGAGAATTACTTACCGATAGGGGGGGTTTCTGCAGTTCGTCGGCGGCAACTTCGAGGTGGCGGCGGTCGGGGTTCGAACGGGGTCTTCGTCGATGCAGGGGGAGGCGATGCTTCGGGGTTCGAGGGTTGCGTCGTCTTCACCGGGAGGAGGAGGTCGTGCGGTGGGGGCTTCGGCGACTTCGTCGGCGGGTTCGAAGACAAGGCGGCGGCGATTTAGGTTTCCTTTTCTTTTTTTTTCTTTTTTTTTTTCCTCTGGTTCTAATCGAATGAACGGGGGGGGGGGGGGGGCAAGCAGAAGATAAGAGGGAGGGAGGGAATAAAATATTTTTTTTTTATTATTATTTATTATTTAATTATTCAAAAAGTTGACTTTTACATACGACCTCGAAACGAGGCCCACCGCCTGCCGTCCATAGCGTTTTACCCCCATCCCGAACACAATGGGATATGTATCGCAAGCTGAATCGACCGTTTCGATCAGTTTCCGTTGCATTTACATTTAAATCAGTTTATTTAATTTTAAACGTACATTTCAAATTACCGGGGTCACATACTAACTCGAAAATTTCCCGAAAAATATTTTCTAGCTTCGTATTGACGATACGGTCCTAACAAAACTAGTTTCGTCGAATTCTGAGGCCGTTAGAAAAATGGCCAATTTCCAGTCGATTAAAATCAACTGAAACTGGTCAAATGCGTTTTCCTATGCCACGCTCACATATTGATTCGAAAAATTATGAAATTTGGAATCTAGCAATAACTTGACATCACGGACCCAACAAAAGTGGTTTCGTCGAAATCCGAGGTCATTTGCAAAATGTCCATTTTTAAGGGCCTGAATTCCATAGCGACTATTCAGAATTTTCAACTGGACATATCTTTCGATTCCGGCTATCAAATTTCGATTGGTCGGATTCGTTAGAAAGATATCATCAAATAGATCCCATTATTTTTGGTTTCACTAAAATCCGGATTGTTTTGCACCCGGTACATTCAATTGAAGTTTGAAATCGAATTATCGAACTACCGCGCCATTTTCAATTCTATTTATAATTATATATAAATATTTATATTCTAACGACGACGCGTATAATATATACGTTCGAATTATATTCAAAATAAATTTCTCGTCGATTTTATTTAAAATAATCTATTTTAAATAATCGAAATTCGCTAAAATTGCCAAAATAAAAATTTTAAACTGGCCCAGATTTTACGGGTTGTTACAATCTCCCCCACTTAAAACTTTTCGTCCCCGAAAAGGAACAAAGTCGAAAGTGGTTTGATTAATCAACTCTACGTTCGATCCGGCTTCCATTCTCTAACCTTTAAGTTTCTGAGAATTTTCAAAATTTCAAAAATTTGGCTAACACCCTAAATTTTTAAAAAATTTCGCCATAACCTCCCCTGCACCGGGAGCATCGGGGAATTTCAAATAGCTTCCCCGGTCCTTCAGATCTCAAAAAGAAAAAGAAAAAGCCAAGCGGCTAGCCAATAGGCTCACAAAATCATCATCACCCAAACAAAACAGGAAATTATGTAATAAACATGTACCTATTTGTCGGGCAAACAAATTTTATTCTCTGCTCTAGCCTCCTTGCTATGACCTGTTCAATGATATATATGTATATGCAAGCAAATGCAACCAATTTTCAATATAATTCAATATTTGATTCAAATAGGCTAAATGGTTCAAAATTAGCAAACAAATAAACAAACAACACAAACATCAATCAATTAGTGAATTAGAGTCTTCAAATTGATAACTTTGATACATATACAAAATCATGTTTTTGATGCCAAATCACAACAATGTATTCTAGCTATATAAGATTTGGTTCTCACACCAGTCTAATGGAAATATATAGAAAATCACACCTTCGAAACACGAACATAAATACTGATGATGTCATGACAATCATCAGTACCATCTCCGGGCGACTAGAATGTGATTCCATATCTATCCAGTATATTAAAACTTTGAATATACGTTTGCAAGGCGTATATGCAAATTCTTTATATACTGAATTGTCCAAAATCAATATAAACAAATAATCAAATACGAATAGTTGATTTATATTTTCAAAACAAAAATGTTTTCATTTGAAAAATATACTCTTCACACCCGTTCTAGGATACTACTGATCCTATCTCTAACGAGTCATTCTAATTGGATATTACTAATCCAATATCTGATGAATTCTTTCGTATGGTTCTAATGTGCCTTGTTCTCTGCTTTGTAAACCAAAGCTCTGATACCAAATGAAACGACCCGCTACTTCCCCGTAAAGGAAAGCTTCGGATAGTTCGAGAACAAACCACAACAGAACTCATATAAAAGAACGTTTCACTGTATATGACAACAATGCATCAGATTACAAGAATATACAGAGTATAAATGAATATTACACAGAAATATCAGAGATTTAAATTACATTTAAATACATAGCAGCGGAAAATAATACAATACACAACTAGAAGAAGATATACGGATACAAAGCTTTCCGGATATCGTTCCAGCTGTAAACCAGGATCCTGTGAATATAAATCTGCAAAACCAAAACTACTAGCTGCCCGTGTCAAAAATAAGGGCACCCAGAGTTTAGGTTAAAACAATAAACTCCAGGTCAGTCATGTGACTGGTGTGAGAACTAAAACAGTTATCTTTATTTTAAATGTTCGGTAAATCAAGGGACCACGCCGTATAACACGGAACGGGTTTCCTCCCAAGAATACCAGTGCATAAAACAACAGCGCAATGCTAAATAAGGAAAAATGAAGCTGTTATAAGACCCAGGTCCCATCACACAATGCAACGCAGTCGAGGATAGGGTTTTCCCTTATAACAGCCAAAGAATGCTTGATACGTTTAAAAGAAATCATTTGATACTATAATAAGTGCATAGTGTATAAAACAACTTCAAATCATAAGTATCAATCATAGGCGGCATGGGTACCATATATCATGTCGCCATATATAAGTTTACAAATAAAACCGCAAATGTCACGTATTTGGAAATTGGATTTCCGTCTATGAACCGAGGCAAAAGATAGTCCTCAACCGATTCGAGACGCTCTAGCCCGCCCCTCAGGCAAGCGCGCAGGCAAGCCTTGGATCCTCAGGGCCGGTCCACCGATGTGGATTATTATGCCTGAACACTACGTCTCCCCACCCTATGGGGTGTAAGTCTGGTCCGTCAGCCGACCAGAATGCATTCGGCCGAAACCGATATAACCGAGGCGCCTCGCAACAGCAACAACCACATAAGTCAAACTCGTCAGGGTGTGTAAAACCACTGACGCCACTTCTAGCTAGAAAGAAACGCATGCCCTCCCTGACGTCCGTCTCCCGTTTTTGGTTCACAACCGGGGTGCGAGGCTCGCGAATTCACGTTACACAAAGTTGTGCCACACAGGCTGTGCTTTGATCATCACCACAAGACTTTGCTTTTCAACAGAAGCCTCGATCAATTGCCACTCAGGCATGCCACACAGGCAATTCACTCCATGCGTTTGATATCCATCAATATATAACCCCTGAGCTCGTACGTCTCAGAGAAGGGCGTTAAGCAAGAGAATAAATTCTCTGCCGCCAAACAGATATATATTTAATAGGGATCAACCACACGGACTAAAATCCAATGTCAGACACACAGTCCATTTACAAGTCCGTTCTGGGTCTGAACGAAACCGGAGGCACCTAGTACCCCGCATATCCATCGATCTCCAAGTACGTCTGGACGATCACCAACTGTTTCCATCTTCTTGGGTGTACAGCCCAATCAAGATCATCAGTTATCACCCAAACGACGTGAAGACTTCCGGTCTTCGACCACCGTCTTCATCTTCGACACCACGTCGAATCAGTTATTCAGAATGGGATAAACCCGGTCTTTCTGAATAACTCGCGTATATATTATAAAAGTGTTACACAAACACAACATACGCCTCATTCCAATTCAGAATATTCTTTTATTCGAATATTCCTATACTTTGGGAAAAGTTCCCATTAATTTTATCCAAGATAAATTCTTTAAATTTATTCTTTAATCTCCTTTGAATATCAATTCAAACTAGTCGGGATTAGCGAACCACACCGAAGTAATCATTTATTTTATTTCCCAATCCCAACCTATTCATCCCATGAAGTAAAACTGGTAATACTTCATATCTAACACCACGGTGTTATCGGTAAATTCAATTACCATTCCACGTTCAAATCTAATTAAAGATTTAACTATCGCCTGGAGCAAAACTGGTGATACTCCATTTTCGATCATTTCAATCTAATTAAAGATTCATTAAAACTCCACTTAGTTTTAATCGTTAACTGGGTTAAAGAATCAGTGTCATTTAAAACACGGTTCACGATAAACCCAAAATCACCTTCCATTAATTATCGGGTTAAAGAACAAGTGTTATTTAAAACACTGTTCACGATAAACCCAAAAATCAATACCAATTCAATTCCAATTAAATATCGTTTAATTGGTACACTTCGTTAAATCTAAACAAAAAGATTTAATCTTTTCTCAACTGGGTTCAAGAACAGTGTTAGTGAAAACACCATTCACGACAAACCCAAATCACATTCGATATTCAATACAAGGCTCTGAATAGAAAATATATCGGCTTATATTCAATATCGAATTCTACGACTAACAAATGTCGTATTGGAAATAACGATATAAATATATATCTTTCAAATTTCCATAACAACACTTGTATAATCACGAATTCCAACATCGAAATATTCCGAAGACAATTTCGATTCAATTCCACTCCAATGCAATCATTGGATATTCTGGTTATTTTCAAAACCCTTTTCAAATTCAATTTATTTATTTAAAAATAAATAGAATTATAATTCTAGTTCAAAACTAGTTCATTTCGATAAAAATCTATTTTTATCTTTTCAAATATGGAGTTTTTCATCCCAAATCTTCACAAATCATTTCTTATGATTTTACACAAATTATTACTATTTTTAATAATTTTATCAAGGCCCGTACAGTCGATTTCCATCAATGGCCATCGAACTGCACTTATAGCGACCTTTTTCAAATTTGATTTGGACGTATCTCCTAATCCAACCGTTAGATTTCAAATTTCTAACATTCGTTAGAAAGCTCTTTTCGATATGAACCCAACGGTTCCGGTTTTAGGAGAATCCGACGGTCGGATCTCCCGTAATGTCCGTTTGAAATAAATGGTCGAAATTCACGAACTGCCGCGGCGCGGCGCGTTCTATTCAGGCCATTATATTATATATATAATATATATAATATATACTTCGTCGATTTCTATTTAAAACGAATTATATAAATAGTTTTAAAATTCGTTTCAAAATCTATTTCAACTTCCATCTCAATTCAAAGCAAAATTGAATTCTTCTCTATAAATTCGTTTTAAAATTCATTTCTATTCAATTCAAATTTCAATTTGCTTTCAATTCATTTTGAATTCGTTTTCAATTCAATTCATTTCGAAATCGTTTTCAATTCAATTCATTTCGAAATCACTTTCAATTCAATTCACTTTGAATTCGTTTTCAATTCAATTCATTTCGAAATCACTTTCAATTCAATTCACTTTGAATTCGCTTTCAATTCAATTCATTTCGAAATCACTTTCAATTCAATTCACTTTGAATTCGTTTTCAATTCAATTCATTTCGAAATCACTTTCAATTCAATTCACTTCGAAATCACTTTCAATTCAATTCACTTTGAATTCGTTTTCAATTCAATTTATTTTTTAATTCGTTTTCAATTCAATTCATTTCGAAATCACTTTCAATTCAATTCACTTTGAAATAGTTTTCAATTCAATTCATTTTGAAATCGTTTTCAATTCAATATATTTCGAAATCACTTTCAATTCAATTCACTTTGAATTCGTTTTCAATTCAATTCACTTTGAATTATTTGATTTCAAAATTACTTTTTAATATTCATTTTAAAATGAATAAAATCGATATAAATATCGTTCACGTCAAAATGGCGTCACTCTAATCAACACGGCTTCATATATTGACATTTTCAAATATTCCATTTCGAATATTTATATTTTAAATATTTCTATTTTAAAACTGGAATGAGGCCCAATCAATTACCATATAAAGTTAATTATATGGATTTTCATACAACACATGTATAATAGCCTTGAAAAATAATCAACCATCAACCAAAGTGCACTACACTGTATAAGCATCAAATATAGATATCTAACGCTTATAACAGCCTGTCCATCAATCGATCGACATATTTAATCAATCAGGATGAGTGAACTTCAAATTTCATCCCAACACCCGTGTGGGGTTTCAAACAATCAAACACAGATTTTATTCGTGCAGTTGGGCGATGTGTAAAATTTATCGTCCCAATCCATATCAGTCAAATCAGTGTACATAAACAAACCGTCTGGTTTGTAAATGAATATTTTATTTTATTCACATTCACGTTAAAAACTATATTTTTAACGATAAAATATTTATTCCAACACATGAATTTTCTTTTCAGTTTATTTATTCAATAAATGACATTTTTATTTTTCTAACATATTTTAGAAAATTTCGGCGGCATAACGGCACGATACTAGAAACGGGACAAGGCCTAGCCTTATCCCCGGTCTAGTGAAGGCCCACGCCATTCACTCATCAATCAAATCAATTTCATTTTGCAAACCACAAAATTTGGAGTAAGGGTCTAACCTAGCCTTACTCCTACGCCTTATAACGGCGCACGTCTAATCCTAGCCAATTTATCGATTCGATTTTTCACACCACAAACCACATTCAAACCAATATCGCAATCAATCACCAAACAGTCAAACAAACAAGTCCATGGTCTGTGGACGATTGTGTCGGGTGCTACTAAGCACCGTCTGCATCCTAGTATAAATATATAACTAGAAAAGAAATAGAAAGGTGAGAAATTCTCACATATAGCTATCCTAGCTCCACGGCTCTTCATTTGCAGAAGTCTTCGTCGTTTCGCCTTTTTGTCACCTTCGTTGCTGCTTTCACTACATACGTAAAAATCACATTTTTACTTCGCTATTCAATATATAAAAATCATATTTTTAGTTAGCTATTCAATATATAAAAATCATATTTTTAGTTAGCTATTCAATATATAAAAATCATATTTTTAGTTAGCTATTCAATATATAAAAATCATATTTTTAGTTAGCTATTCAATATATAAAAATCATATTTTTAGTTAGCTATTCAATATATAAAAATCTGATTTTTCTATCGAAGTTCAATATTTAAAAATCAAATTTTCTATTTCGACTTTCAACATATAAAAATCCTATTTTTATTTCGACTTTCAACATAAAAAAAATATCTGATTTTCTTTGCTTTTAAAATCAGTTTTTCCTCTATTCTAAAAATCAGTTTTTTTTTTCTTATTATTATTTTTTTTTTTACTCTATTTCAAAATCAGTTTTTACTCTATTAATAAAAATGATTTTTATCCTAGAAAGAAAATCAGTTTTAAACTAATTCAAATTTCAGTTTTAATTTAATATAAAAATCAGTTTTAACTGCTTAAAAAAAATCAGTTTTTAAATTTTAAACAAATCAGTTTTTATTTCCTTTTTTTTTTATCAGTTTAAAAATCATTTTCAAAATCAGTTTTTAAATGTTTTAAAATCAGAATTTAAAAACATAAAAAAAATCAGTTTTTTTATACTTTTATTAATCAATTCGGTTTTTATACTAAAAAAAAAAAAACAATTCAGCTCTATACTTATTTTTCTAAAATAAAAATAAAATAAAAATATAAAGAGAATTACTTACCGATAGGGGGGGTTTCTGCAGTTCGTCGGTGGCAACTTCGAGGTGGCGGCGGTCGGGGTTCGAACGGGGTCTTCGTCGATGCAGGGGGAGGCGATGCTTCGGGGTTCGAGGGTTGCGTCGTCTTCACCGGGAGGAGGAGGTCGTGCGGTGGGGGCTTCGGCGACTTCGTCGGCGGGTTCGAAGACAAGGCGGCGGCGATTTAGGTTTCCTTTTCTTTTTTTTTTTTTTCTTTTTTTTTCCTCTGGTTCTAATCGAATGAACGGGGGGGGGGCAAGCAGAAGATAAGAGGGAGGGAGGGAATAAAATATTTTTTTTTTATTATTATTTATTATTTAATTATTCAAAAAGTTGACTTTTACATACGACCTCGAAACGAGGCCCACCGCCTGCCGTCCATAGCGTTTTACCCCCATCCCGAACACAATGGGATATGTATCGCAAGCTGAATCGACCGTTTCGATCAGTTTCCGTTGCATTTACATTTAAATCAGTTTATTTAATTTTAAACGTACATTTCAAATTACCGGGGTCACATACTAACTCGAAAATTTCCCGAAAAATATTTTCTAGCTTCGTATTGACGATACGGTCCTAACAAAACTAGTTTCGTCGAATTCTGAGGCCGTTAGAAAAATGGCCAATTTCCAGTCGATTAAAATCAACTGAAACTGGTCAAACGCGTTTTCCTTTGCCACGCTCACATATTGATTCGAAAAATTATGAAATTTGGAATCTAGCAATAACTTGACATCACGGACCCAACAAAAGTGGTTTCGTCGAAATCCGAGGTCATTTGCAAAATGTCCATTTTTAAGGGCCTGAATTCCATAGCGACTATTCAGAATTTTCAACTGGACATATCTTTCGATTCCGGCTATCAAATTTCGATTGGTCGGATTCGTTAGAAAGATATCATCAAATAGATCCCATTATTTTTGGTTTCACTAAAATCCGGATTGTTTTGCACCCGGTACATTCAATTGAAGTTTGAAATCGAATTATCGAACTACCGCGCCATTTTCAATTCTATTTATAATTATATATAAATATTTATATTCTAACGACGACGCGTATAATATATACGTTCGAATTATATTCAAAATAAATTTCTCGTCGATTTTATTTAAAATAATCTATTTTAAATAATCGAAATTCGCTAAAATTGCCAAAATAAAAATTTTAAACTGGCCCAGATTTTACGGGTTGTTACACCATATACGATATGGACTAGGAAATGTCCTAGTGTGTCTAATGAGAAGATTTGGGATGTAAGGCGTTTGTTAAACGTCCTTCCTTTGATAAGATCGGACCCAAATCAGATAATTATTTTGTGGAATATGCAAGAGAAATAAATGGAAATTATTTCTGTAAATGCTCTAAGAATAAAATGTTTATTGCTTGAATTGGTATACTTTTAAAGTAGAGCCAGTCTCTATGATGCCGATGGGAATGAAACAGAGTTCGAAATATCTCAGAAACCACAAAATACTATTGAATCTTGAATAGACAAGAAATTAAGTGGGAGTGTCACAATAATTCCAATATTATATATCGATAACACATTAATTATTGTGAATAATGTTAGTTTTAAAACAAGAAATAAATGCTGATTCTAAGAAAGAAAATGTTTGGGTAAGAAGTTCATAATTGAACTTAATTCATTGTTAATCCAATGATTTACATTGTGATAACAATGTGGCTTTTGATCTGGTTAGAAGCAGAAGTTTAATAGTTACACTAGTTTCATGAGTATACGATACATGAATGAGTGACTCTAGTGCAAGTGGGAGATTGTTAGAGTTTATGTCCTAGAGGCAATCCACTTGATGTGATTAATGACATTGTTGATGTTATTGTTTTATTTGGAATAAAAATATTCTGTTATGTTATATCTACTGCATGATATAAATATTAACATAATATAAGTTCTTAGAATTATAGTACGGAACCCTAAAGTTCGAGTAAGACTTGAACTTGAGATAATATAATATATTAAGTATTATAATTCTTAAATGTCCCTAGTCAAGTTTTATTGTTTATATAGGACAATAATAAAACATTGAGACTAATATGTTGATTGACCGATGATCACATCTCATTGATCATTAATATACTTGATATTAACGTCAAGACATAAATGCGTATTGGAGAATAGCGTATTAGGCTGACCCAACGTGAGAAAGCTACATGGAATATAATTACTAGTATCATAAGTTATTCTCATAGTGGTAGTGATGTAATGGTCCTTAGACCTGAAATCATCATAATTTTATTCAAGGATATTTGTGTTTTGATATCATCTAAAGTTGCTTTTTATCGAGTAGACGATAACAGTGATTATTTGATACATCTTGAATCGAATGAAAATTATGAATGATTTAGTTGGAATTTAACCCTACAATATATATATTTGTAGTGATATCCACGGGCCTCTTGATTGAGTGAGACTACGAAATGCATGGCCATGCTCAAATATTGATTTGTTTTATACAGTCTACTCATCGATCGAGATAAAAGGATTAAATTATAAAGAGGATGATGTGATCCATGCCTCAAGTTTAATCCTGGATATATCGGTTAAAAGGATTATATTACATTGAAACACTGGTAACAAAAAGGTTGTATTGAATCATTGATCTTATTATAACTTGGGTAGCAGCGACGTATTGCTGGATGCCAATCACTGTTTATGATTTTAAATATGAATTAAAATCATTGTCGACGTTGTAATAACCTATAGTGTCACACACTTAGAATGTTATGAGGGGAAGACCATTATTTGGATAAATAGAATATCAAACAGCTGATATTTTATTTAATGTTGAAAGGTATGCCGATGATTTTCCTATTTTAAAGTACACATTAGGTTTTATATACACTTTTTAATAAAATGGATGTGAACTAACATTTGGGATAAGATCCAAAAAAAATAAAAAAAATAAAAAAATGGAAACCCTACCACGATCTCTCTCTTCAAAAATTACCAAATTAATGGCGGCAGCTAGCACCGCATCCACTTTCTTCTTTAATTTGATCAAAGACGAAAATGGTCGTGTGGATTTCTATGGAGGCTCGACACTAGGAGAGCTCGAAATCAATACAATCAGATCTGAGTCGAATCAACAAATCAAAGGTAAAATCCACAATCACGAAGGAAACAACAGGTGTATATCTCACGATTTACAAGTTTTTGAATAAATCCTGTTTTAATTTTAGTTGCAATCTAAACTGTATGTTGTGAAATCAAACCAAAATTTCCTTCAGGTGAAATATCAACAACCGTTGCATATAATTATATTAATTGTTGCAATATACTAGAATATGCGTGTTTTTAGTTTTTTTAGTTTTAATGCATGAATTCATGATCATTATGTGTTGAATTTAGTTATGAATTTTCTATTTTTTTTAATTTTTTAATGATTTCGAAAATTAGGACGTAATTTTTAAAGTTTTTAGATAGGGAGTTTTTTTGTATTTTGAAATTTATTAGGGACCTGAGCTAAACTTAGCCATTATTTAATTATATATTTAATAAACAATTTGGCAAATTTTATTTAATATAAAATAGTTATATGTCCTGAATTCAGAATCCAAATTTTCCAAAAATTATGGATCACTAAACAAGGGTAAAGAAAATTATGAATTTTTTTTGATATAAATTGTTATTTTCTAAAGTTGAAAACTACTTGGAAGAGATTATTTGATTATTAGAAATGCTGAAATTTTGCAGAAAAATCTTTATAAAAAATTCATGTTTTCCAAATATATGTAGTAATTTTAAAAATTATAAAATATAATTTTGGATGCATTATTATTATGGATACAGTAAACAATTTGAATAGTCAATAAATATTAATTATATATAATTTTATTTTTTCCAGTTTCATAAATCATATATACAAATGGATATAAGAAATTAAACTATATATCTACGTCATATGTATATGATTAATAAATTAATTTTACTACTAAAGAGCACTAATAAACATATAAATTATATATGTATATATAATAATGGCAAATTTTTATTTGGTATTGTAAAATAAATTTGTTTGTATATAATTTCTGTAATACAATTACAATATTAGGCACACGATAAAAAAGATTTGAGACAACAACATATACCTACAAAAGTCTTGATTACCTAACTAGCTATATAGCAATAATGTATACAAATTGATTTGAATAGATCAATACAAATTATAAAATATGATATGATATTAGTGCTTAAGTCCATGTAAACCAATGAATTCCCTTAGTAGTTCTTGATTCGTGAGATTACAAGTCAGTAATCGTAGATGCTTTTCTATCTAATAAAGCACTGTTCTAACTTGAATTATGATTTGAGATTTGAAGAGGAGAAGAAGAATGAATTCGATAGCAAAGAAAAGAAGAAAATGCATCTTAAAGAAATAAAGTCGTTTTTACTGAACAAATTTGAATATCTGCACATTGTTCATGGTGTTGACGGTGACAAAAGGCATATAGAAATTCAATTTGCGTGTGAATATTAGGCAAAGGCTTGTAAAGCTTATGACATATTTGGCTATGTGGCTAAAAACTATGCATGCGTCTCAAATACATCTTGGCAACCAAAACAAAGAGATTACAACGATATAAACGGAATTTTCTTATGTTACTGAACAAATACAAAAGAATTCTACAAACTTAAACATTAATGCGGGCACAACAGCAACTAAATCCTCAACGCCAACGTCTTCAACTTCTCCTTCTACATCCATTATGGATACTGCTAATCCATTTGATTGCCTTGCTGATGCAGATCTAGACAGTGTCACTACAGACTTGAGCGACAACCTAGTGATCTCTTCCCCCACTTGTACTGCACCTGAAGTGGAAAAGGAAAGGGAGATAATATCTGAACACATTGATGAAGAACAACTGGTAGTTGATGGTATGTTAGGTGAAAAAGAGCAGTTTGTGTCGGAAATTGCAACACAAATATAAGAAACAACAAACCACAAGAGAAAGAAAAAAATATTGCCCAGATGCTTAGGACAATGTAAACTATAAGAAGGAACATGAAAAATCATCTTAAGTCTACGCCCAACTCCTAAAAGCGATACTATGGGATCTATGAAAATCAAATGAATGCTCTTTCATGGAATGTGGGAGGCCTAAATACAGAAAACAAAATGTTATTTGTATTCAGGGTTCTCCAGTCTCATAGGGTATCTCTAGCTAGCCTGTAGAAACGAAATTAAACAACAACGGTGTTATCAAGTTCATGAATAAATTTCCATCTACTTGGCAGTACATACATAATAATGAAATAGGGACGAAAGGTCGTTATTTTTTACTCTAAAATTTGGGATATAAAGGTTATTGCAAAAAGGTATCACAAGATAATTGTCTTTCTCTAACACTGTGGGGGTAACATTACGGATTGAGATGATTTTCGATGCTTTATAAATTTATATGTCGTGGATTGCGTCTGGAGACTTTAATGTTGCTCTCAACCTGAAAGATAAGAAGGGAGGATTGTCCATTCCTTTTCTAGTCTTACTAATTTCAATAAATGTATTTTATGGTGTACACATGCTCAATTTTGTGTATAGGGGCTGCAAATATACATAGAGAATGCAGGGAATGGCCACGAATATAGGTAAAATGCTGCTAAACCAAGAATTTCTACAGTCCTTCCCAAAAATTTCATCAATTACATTACCCCTCAGTCTTAGTGATCAAACCCCAATATCCATACAATTTACTGTTTAGAGGAAACCAAGCAAGAATCCCTTTTAGGTACATTAATACTTTATGTCATATGGAGGGTTTTCCTCATTGTAACGTAGAGGGGCTGAGAGCATCAACTTGGGGAGACTTTACACATAATTTAATAGGAATACTACAGTGGACAAAACAATAACTAATGTAGTGGGACGAAAATCATAAAACAGAAAATGAAGTTACCTATTGACATGGGGATTTAGTCACTCTCACACTCCAGTCAAAACTAAACAACCCAGACACAGAAGGCAGAAAAGTAAATAACACCGAATTTATAGTGATTCGACAACAACGCATACGTCCACTTCATAGTAACTATTCATCATATCCATTGCAGTTACACTACCAATCCAAGTCCAGGTACTTTGAATTTAGCAAAGTTATGAATGGAAAATGACAAAGTCCTTGTTAACTCCCTATAATGCTAAAAGAGCCACTAAAATCCTTCTAAGTCCAAAAAGATTTAAGTGTGCTCTAACGTTAAAAAAGCAAGCCAAAAGTCATTCCAAATACCAAAATGTGGTAAATAAACTTCTAGTGAAGTTTATAATTCCAAAAGCTATTCCAAAGTGATAGAAAACAAGTGGGAAGCCATTAAATGCTCCAAGAAGAAGTGTTC
The DNA here is from genome assembly GCA_030737875.1 of Allium sativum. Classification (NCBI taxonomy): domain Eukaryota; kingdom Viridiplantae; phylum Streptophyta; class Magnoliopsida; order Asparagales; family Amaryllidaceae; genus Allium; species Allium sativum. The sequence goes on along the minus strand of CM060926.1, from coordinate 486,992,710 downwards.
CAATGTAAGGGTATGAAGCCTTATGCGTGCCTTTAATTTTATGTAATTAGGATGATGCAGACAAACGTTTCTTTAGTAATCATTGTTATGAAGATTCACATGCAGGGGATATGAAGCATGACCCTAATCCAAGGATCGGTAATTGTGCCATGCACAAATTCTTGAGTGCGCTGGTTGATATTTGGTGATCAGTCTGTATTTGGCACACATTTTGAGTTGATCCAAGTTTGCGCAAACCAAAACCCATGTTTTTGGCTTATCTGATTACCAAATCTTACCCGATTTAAAGTTCTATTGAATCGAGAAATTGAAAATTAACCGTATTTCTAACCCTTTTCTGAGCACTTCGCAACTTCAACCAAATCGCTGCGTACCTCCACAAGAACGTACTCTAGTTACGAGTACTTTAAATTCATGGACCTGTCTTGTGACTGCTTTTCCAAAAATCGGTTCAACACTTTGCCCCCGTAAACATGTCTTTCTAAGAAGAAAGACGTGTTTTTTGCGATAATCTAGAAATCCAAGAATTCAGAAGCAAACCAAGAGAAGTTCGCATAAAATCCAATAACTGAGAACTAGAAAACGAAAAGTTACGATAGCGTCAGATCAAATTAATGGAAAACCAAAAAAACCGATGATCACTCCGGATCATGCTAACTAGAAGAACAAAACCAAAGAGACTCGATGATTACTCTGGATCATATTACGAGGGATAGCCAACATAGCCAGAACAATCGAGAATTGGAAAACTAGAGTGACCTGAAATCCAAAAAACCAGAATAGTCAATAACTAGATAACCATATGATCGAACGAATCCAAAAGCCAGAATAACCGATAACCAGAGAATCGGACGTGTCCAAGATGACCTTGCTAAAACCTGATAAAAGGATCATTAAAAATTCAGAAGAGTCTAAGATGCCCTTGCCAAAACCTGACAAAAGGGCCACTGGAAAGCCAAAAGTGTCTAAGAAGCCCTTGCCAAATCCTGATAAGAGGACCACTGGAAAGCCAAATGGTTAAGGTGTTACCATCCATAGATAAGGCGGGATTGCCAAGTACTGACAAGATGCCCCGTCCCTTCCCAAGCAAAGTCCTTACTATGCCAAGTCCTTGAAGTTTAAAATTCTGATTCTAGATTTCCTTACCTCACAAGCAACGTTCTGACAGGCGAAGTAATTTTAATTAAAGTGTTTAATGGACATAGATTTTAGTAAAACCAAAGGAAAATCTAGCGGTTTATCGTCGACTAGAGAGTACGCCTAGGGTTATGGCCTAATCTCTTATGTGGGTGATTCGACTCAGCCGCTTTCGATTTCAAGGTTATTGAGTTTCATTAAGTTTGTTGTAGATAGACCAGCATTAGGTCCAGAGCATGCCTAGGAGTCACACCGGCCCTCGTACATGGGTAGACCAATGTAGTCATCCTAAGCCGGAAATTAAAACTAAACGAAGGAGATTGGATGGTTTATCACCAGTTAAGAACATGCCTATGGATTATTGTCTGGTCCTGTACGTGGGTAGGCAAGCTTAACCCACCAAATTCCCAAGCCAAGAAAGCAGAAGAGAGGGTATATCATCTGCAAAGAGCCTGCCTAGATATTGTGACCTAATCCCATACATCTATAGGCGGACTTATCCCTCTAAAATTCCAAGCCATATGACCAGAGATGGAGGTGGGAGATCGGATGGTTTCTCGTCCACAAAGAGCATGCCTAGGGATTAAGACCTAATCCTGAACATGGGTAGGAAGGCATCCCTCCGAACTCCCAAGCCAGGTGTATCCAGAGATGAGTGTAAGAGATTGGGAGGTTTTTCATCCACAAAAAGCATGCATAAGGATTAAAGTCTAATCTCGTACATGGGTAGGCAGGCTTAGGCCTTCCGCCCTCCTACAATCTTGTAAACCAAAAGGATTAGTTAACTATGAGGTAGATGGTTTATAGTTGGGTAAAGTGCACGTCTAGGGATTAAGACCTGATCCCATACATGTATGTTCCAACTTAAAGTCATCCATAGTCGATAAATCAGAAGTACAATTTCCAAAAGCATGATATTCAAGAGGCCGGAGCCGATATAACCAGGTTCAGAGACGATAAGCAGAGTTTTAATCACCAAATAGCCAAAGTACATAAGCCAAAGTACATAAGCCAAAGTACCCGATGAATATAGGGTCGTACCCACGGTCCGGAAGACCAAATAACCATAACCACAATCCAAAAGACCGGAATACCAGAAAAGCAAAAACATAAGTGCTAGGATCCAAGAAACAAAATGCCAAAAGTCCAATATCTGCAAAGCCAAAATTCAAAGTGTGAAAAGATGAGAAGCTAATAAACCAAGAAGCTAAGAAAACCAGAAACCAAGAGAACCAAAGTCCAAGAGATGCAAAACGCGAAAATCCAGAGAGCCATATCAATTGATGACCAAACCGCATGGGACCAAGTCCTGGCCCATTCCCATCCTGAGCCAGAGCAAGCAGTTCTACCTATCCCGTACTACAGCTCGATACTTTGCCAGCTCGCTGCATCAAACGACCTCTTCAATCATATCTGTAAGATGCTAGCAATCATTGGTGTCATGACCATCAGATCGTAAAGTAAACAATGTCTGCCAGAATCCTTCTCCCTTTAGGTTAACTCCATCGCAGGAGGCTTCCAGAATGGGGAAACCGGATGAACTTATAGATAAATCTCTTCCAAAGGACGAGTAAGCTCCTCATATGAAAGGAATTTGGGTTTATTCCACTAATATGAAATTCGATCATTACAGAGAGCAGCCTTTCCTTTTCCTTTACCTAAGTTGGACGATCTTTGTCCTTAAACTAAATTATCCACTAGAACCTTCTTGTCATTCCTCGCATCCTCTTCCCTGAAAAACCGATTTGCCTCGAAGAAAAATTCCAGAAACCACAACCATCAAAAACGTAAAAGGATCCGGTTGATCGGCCGAAGCCACAGCAGCATTAAACCTCTCCAAAAACTTATGCAAAATCTCATCGGTCTTTGCTTAACTGTCGAAAGAGTTATCACGTTCTTGGGTCGAGCAATGTGAACCCTGAACTGTTTAATGAATTTTCCAACCAACACGTTCCAAGAATTAATTGTTTCCTTTTACATCTACCGAAACCAAATAGCATCAATATTTGTAAAACAAAGAGGAAAACACTTTGTCATAACATTCTCCAAGTTGAAAGTACTTCCACGTAGTGCACATAGCACATCAAGTGAACCGTAGGTCATTCCTACCATTTATAAAAGCCTTCAACACTGGAAATTAAAAGTCCAGTAGGTTTCAAGAATTTGGAAAATCCTAAGTGAATGGACTACGAGTAACACAATCCAAATCCGAGAGAGTGGCCCCACCTCGAGCGAATCGTCGAATAATATTAATGATCTGACTGCCATTAGCATTACTAAGCAAAGGATACCAACCATTTAGACCCACATCAGTTTCCAAGGTGTTAAGTCCAACGTTAACGAATTGTTGAGCCCCAACAAAGATATCTGGCTCAATCTTAACCTGAGGTGCCTCGATTGGCACAAACCTAGCCTCCAGATTTATAGGAGTTCCTGCATCCAAAACTGCTTGCATCGGCGCTTTAGTGACATTACCGACTCTAGAGCTTAAAACCTTATTAATCGAAACCTGAGCCGAACCTTGAACGGGATTGGTGGTGGTTCCCCTGAGCCTAACCAATCCAGTACTAGTTTGCGGACTGCCTTCGACATGGTGTTTTTCTTCGAGAATCTCCCCCAAGTCCCGAGCTAATCCTTGAGGAACGCTAGCACTTGTTCTTACCATATTACCTTGGCCTAACAACCTTTTGAAACCTTCAATTTCAGCAACAAGAGTGTTCATTGTAGCTTCCTATCTTCGAAAATGCTCCTCTTTATGTTCCAACCAAGATGTCAAATCCTCAATTAAATCCTTTACGACTCCGTTGATATCCTCATGAGTAACATAGTTTGGCAAACGTCCAATAGAGGATACATGGTGACTTTCCTCTACACCTGCTCTTTTAGAACGAGCCAAACTAATATGCTTCCTTTTAACATGGTGAAATCCGAGAGAATCTATTTCCTTAACAATCCAAAGGCAATCTAACGTCCATACCTCATGCCAAAATGTTGACGTGTGGAATTGGTCACTCACACATGTCAACACCCGATGGTTGATATTAAGCAAATTATCCAATCGAAACCAAACAATCTAGACATAGAGTGCAGAAAAGTAGATAACACCGAATTTGTAGTAGTTCGGCACTAACGCCTATGTCCACTTCGTAATAACTATTCATCATAGCCATTATAGTTATAATATCAATCCAAGTCCAAATACTTTGAGTTTTACAAAGTTCTGAATGGAAAGTGAAAAAGTCCTTATCAATTCTCTATAATGTCAAAAGAGCCACACTTTTATGTACAAAAAGCTTCAAGTGTGATCCAATGTTCAAAAAGCAAGCCAAAAGTGAATCCAAATGCCAAAATGTGGTAAGTAAACTTGTGAAGTTTATAAGTCCAAAAGCCCTTCCAAAGTCATAGAAAATAAGTGGGAAGCCATTAAAATGCTCCAAAAAGAAGTATCTCGAGTGCAGGAAATGTACAGTCAAAAGGTTCCCTCAAGTGTCTCATCAGTGGGGTATTTATAGGTAAGGTTGGCGGCCAAAGTCCAAAATTTTGTATCCATGGGAGTTGTACCGATCCCGGGATTGGTACATACCCCGGGATTAGAAAAAATTCAAGTGGTTTGCCTAAAATTTGTATCCGACATCAAGTACTAAAAATACAGATGATCCACACGTAGTGATCCACACTTTTTGACGGATCTGCTAGCTTCAGCCATTTTTCAGGTCAAAGTGCAAGATTTTGTATCCTAGAAATATCAAGTCCAAAGAACAAAGTGCTGAATCCGATAAAATTTATAATCCGCACAATGAGATTAGACAAATGGAGTTTGCCAGGAATTATACCAAACCTGGATATTTCGTATCATGAAGTGCCAAATGCCAAGTCCAGAAATGTAGTGTCACATCCATGATTTTCGGTGATCAGCCTGTGCTTGGCACACTGCTTTACTTGCTAGATCCATGGAGAAATTTCATATCTGCGTTATGTCGATCCCAGGATCGGTGATCCAAAGCCTGATGTGCACCTTCAATTTTATGTGATTAGCATGATGCGGACAAGCATTTTTTAGTGATCGTTGCTGTGTAGACTCATATGCAGATACGAAGCGTGACCCCGATCCAGGGATTGATAGTTTTTCCATGTGCAAATTCTTGAATGCGCTGCTTATTATTTGGTCATCAGCCGTGTTTGGCACACATCTTGAGTTGATCCAAGTTTGCACACACCAAAACCCATGATTTTGACTTATCTGATTATCAAATCCAACCCGATCTGAAATGCTATCGAATTGAGAGCACCGAAACCATATTTCCAATCCTTTTCCGAGCACTTCGCGACTTCGACCATATCGTTGCGTACTTGCATGAGAACATACTCAAGCCCCGAGTACTTAGAAAACCATGGATCCATCATGTGACTACTTTTCCAAAAAGTGGGTCAACATTACCAAACTGCAGGCACCCTACATAAGTGTATTTGTTGAACTGATAAAAATCTTGATAATGTCTGTCTGTACAATAATATAATACAGCTACAACGCCAATTGAGTTATCACCTTCAACTTCAGTTTGAAGAACTGATGCAAAAGGTAAGACTCTATAGCTGTGGGACGCTGACACCGATTCAAAGTTTTTAGGCAAAAATGACAATAAGGAAACATCATGTAATGATTTGGAAATTTACCGTTATCATATAATGAAATTTGGCTAGTTTGATTATAATTAAATCCGATAATTTAAAGTTTTTTGAATTTGAATTAATGTTACGTACTGGATTAACTAAATTAAATCAGAAATATAAAACAGGAATATTATGCGATTTGAAATTTAGCGTAGACTCGATCGTTAATAAAGCGTACATCATTAATTTTTCAATGTACAAATATTTTCGTCTGAAATTGATTTATAAAATTTTATAATGAAAAAAACAATGTTCGTTTTGTCGGATATCGATCTCATTGGCTCCTTTTAAATCAGTCTATATAGTTGATTTACGGTAGTGATAACCGATATTGCGTTAGTAGCTAGTTTTCACTCAAACATTGTATGGTCCAATTTCAGTATGTTATCGCCTTGATATCAACATACCGTACACGACGGTGTTTTATTCTGTGTGTTTTGACTTACTTATTGGATAATATTATGGTTAATGATTATATATATATGCCCACGCACGCACACACACTAGTGTGAACCCGTGCTATGCACATGGCTTGCATTTATATACATGGTGTTATAACATTTTCTTACATAATATCCACCTATAATATCCATATATGTTATAATTTGTAGGAGTAACCTAAAAGGTACAAAACAAATTATTTCATGATACCGCATATAAATCTATCCTCAATCTTGCAATTTTATGTAGAACAATAATTAGTTCATGTTGGTGTGTATGGTTGTTTTCATAAGCAGTATGCATTAGAGATACTAACATAATTTTGGCATGAAAAGAAAATAGTTTTTTTGTTTGTATTGAAGCATTCTCCATCTGAACAATTCTTGATGAACTTCCAACAATAAATTAGCACACAAAATGCTATTTTCACAGAGGTCGATGGCATATTCCCATAGATCATTATGTATATATGTACACATAGGATTTACGTCCCATTGAGTAAATTGTGTGTGCATTAACTTTAGCGAACAAAATTTCAGAGAAGTATAATAGAAAGAAATGAACACTATGTGTAAGCTTTAATCATAACTATTATTTCTGTTTGTATACAGTAACGGAAGTGTCATCATTTTAGAGAAAAATAAATTATTAATATAGACAAAAAAAATAACATAACACTTATGGAGACAATCTCGTGAGAATTTGAAGCCTCCTTGCCCAGGTAAATTTAATCAGAATTTGATGGATCACGGAACTTGACTTGATTTTCATTTATTCTTTTGGTTTGGCGTAGTAAAATTCAGAATTGACCTGCATAGAAAAAGAAGTGCTTTGCATCATTTACCACATACAATACACATAATATGTAAAAAAAAAAAAAAAACAGATGAAAATATATTTAAGCCAACAATAAAAAATACAACTGATGGGTACACCATTAAAATTGGTCTTAAATATAGATCTATAGACAACCATAGGGTATATGCAAGCATCACAAATATGTACAAAACTATACACCACAAGATACATGCTATGTTTGCGGAAAGGAATAGAATATGTTAAAATAAAGCACAAACACAATAGAGGAAACTTCCTTCATTTGGATCTTGTGTTGAATCTTTTATTCATTTTATTTATCATGGATAGAATTATTTACATATGTCAATCATTATTCAACAGCTAAAACAATTTGGCTATGTATAACAGTTTTAAACAAAATTAATCCACTTTAGGCATTTTGCGATATTTTGAGGATGGAATCCGTTTGACACAACAATGCTCTATTTATTCATGCTTTACTCATTCCCTCTGTATGACACCTACTATAATATTATCACTTACACGTTACTATGTTGACTCAAAACTTGCATACTTCTAACCATCTAAACCAGTGTTATAAGAACCGGACTGAACCGGGGGTTCAACTGTGTAGCAACCCGGAATTTCTGAATCAATTTAATGTTTTATTTTAGCTATTTTAATGGATTTTGAATATTTAAAATGATTTATTTTAAATAATAACAACTATAAATTTATTCTAATCGAAGTTAGAACATATAAATTTATTTTAATTATAAAACGAGCTTGAAATGACGTGGTAGTATGAAAATTCGATTTCTAATTTCAAATGAATGTACAGAATTCAAAATAAATCGGATTTCAGTAAAACCAGAAACATTTGAATCTATGTAACTATATCTTTCTAGTGAATGTAAAAAATAGAGATTTCATAATATAAATGGAAAGTTATATGCAATTTAAAATTTGAAATAGTCGCTATGGAATTTATATATATTTTAAATAATATATAGCCCTTAAAAATAGCCATTTTGCAAACGATCTTCGTTTTTGATGAAACCACTTTTGTTAGATTCGGAATGTCAAATTATTATTAGTATAACGACCCGAACTTTCCCGGTAAGGAAAGCCCGGATTGCTTTGAGAACAACACACATCGGAACATAAACAGAAGAACATTTCATTGTTTATTACAACAATTCCATCAGAGTACAAGAATATACAGAGTATGAATAAATATTACACATTCGATAAATACCAGAGATTACAATAAATTACATAGCAGCGGAAAAACATTACAAAATACAACTGAAAGTAATACACGGATACAGAGCTTTCTGAGCATCGTTCCAGCTGTAAATCAGGATCCTGTGAATATAAATCTGCAAAACCAAAACTACTAGCTGCCCATGTGGAAAATAGGGGCACCCAGAGTTTAGGTGAAAACAATAAACTCCAAGTCAGTCATGTGACTGGTGTGAGAACTAAAACAGTTATTAATCTTTAATTTAAAAATAGGTAAATCAAGGGACCACGCCGTATAACATGGAATGGGTTTCCTACCAAGAATACCAGTGCATAAAACAAACAGCGCAATGCTAAATAAAGAAAAATGAAGCTATTATAAGACCCAGGTTCCATCACACAATGAGCGCAAGCCGGAGGATAGGGTTTTTACCTTATAATAGCAAAAGAATGCTTGATACGTTTAAAAATAGATTATATTGATATTACTATAAGTGTATAGTTTCAAAACAATTTCAATCATAAGTATCAATCATAGAAGGCATAAGTGTCCCATACCACTATGTCGCCATACTAGGCTCTACAAATAAAACCGAAAGTCACGTATTGGAAATTGGATTCCATCATGAGTCGAGGCAAGGGGCAAACTCCTCTCCGTTCGAGACACTATAGCAAATGTCTCAGGACCACACACAGCGATCCTTAAATCTTCAGGGCCGGTCCTCTCTTACTTTTGAGGATTAGTTATTCCTGAACGCACGTTTCTCGGTCCTATAGGACCTATATAATAATGGTCTGTACGTCGGCTCACATAGTGCTGGTTATCGACCATATATTCGAGGCGCCTCGCATTCCAATAACCACACAGGTGAAAAGTATATAAATGTCAGCTAGTTTAAGCACTAACACCACCACTAGCTAGAAAGAAACGTCGTGCTCTTCCTGCAGTCACTATCCCGTTTTTGACTCATACTGAGGTGTGAGGCTCGCGAATTCACGTTATACGCAAAGCTATGCCACACAGGCCATGCTTTGATCATCAACCACAAGACTTTGCTTTTCAACAGAAACGTTGATCATCTGCCACTTAGGCATGCCACACAGGCAATTCACTCCATTCGACTGATGTCCATCGATATACAACCTCTGAGCTCGTACGTCTCAGAAAAGGGCGTTAAGCAAGAGAATAAATTCTCCGCCTCCAAATAGATGTATATTTAATAGAGATCAATCAGCACAGAATAAAATCCAATGTCAGACACACAGTCCATTTACAAGTTCGTTCTGGGTCTGAACGAAACTGGAGGCACTTTCCTCGCATATCCATTGATCTCCAAGTACGTCTGGACGATCAGCGACTGATTCCCTCCTCTTGGGAGTACAACCCAATCTAGATCATCAATAAACATCCAAACGATGTGAAGACTTCCGGTCTTCAACCACCGTTTTCATCTTTGACTTATCGTCGAAACGGTTATTCCGAATGGGTATAAACCCGGCCTTTCCGAATAACCCGCGTATATAATAAACAAATGTTACACAAACACAACATACGCCTCATTCCAATTCAGAATATATTTTTATTCAAAATTTCATATTCCTAGAGAAAGGTTACCATTAATTTTATCAAAGATAAATTCTTCTAAATTTATTCTTTAATCTTCCTTTGGATATCATTTCAAACCATATTAAGGTTTTCCAAACTAGTCGGGATTTGCGAACCACACCGAAGTAATTATTTATTTTATTACCCAATCCCAACCTATTCATCCATGGAGAAAAACTGGTTATACTCCATATCTAACACCACTGTGTTAACGGTAAACATTAATTACCATTTCACGTTCAAAGCTAATTAAAGATTTAACTATCGCTTTGGAGCAAAACTGGTGACACTCCATTCTCGAACTTTTCTGATTGGATAATTTAAATTATCAATTCACATTTCAATCTAATTAAAGATTCATTAAAACCCCACTTAGTTTTAATCTTCTCCAAAATCAATATCCTGTCTTTAACTGAGTTAAAGAACCCACGTCATCTAAAACACGGTTCACGATAAACCCAAAATCACATTCAAATTCAATTCCAATTAAATATTATTTAATTGGTACACTTCATTAAATCTAAATAGAAAGATTTAATCTTTTCTAAACTGGGTCCAAGAACAGTGTTATTCAGGACACCATTCACGACGAACCCAAAATCCCATTTGATATTAAATACAAGGCTCTGAATAGAAAATATACCGGCTTATATTCAATATCAAATTCTGAAACTAACAAATATCGTATTGGAAATAACGATATAAAATATATCTTTCAAATTTCCACAACCAAATCTGTATAATCACGAAATCTAACATCGAAATATTCCGAAGATAATTTCGATTCAAATCCATTCCAACTCATGTATTGGAAATTCTGATTATTTTTAAAACCACTTCGAATCCAATTTATTCGAAAATAATGGATTATAATTCTAGTTCAAAACTAGTTCATTTCGATAAAAACTATTTTTATCTTTACAAATGTGGAATTTTTCATCCCAGTTCCTTCCAACTCATATATTATGATTTTACACAAATTATTAATATATTTAAAATTTTTATCAAGGCCCGTACAGTCAGTTTTCAATAACTGCCACCGAACTGCACTTACAGTGACCTTTTCCAAAATTGATTTGGACATAATTCCAAATCCAACTGTTAGATTTCAAATTTCTAATATTCATTGGAAATCTCTTTTCGATACGAACCCAACGGTTCTGGTTTTACGAGAATCCGACGGTCGGATCTCCCGCAATGTCAATTCGAAGTCAATGGTCGAAATTCGCGAATTGTCGCGGCGCAGCGCGTTCTATTCAGGCCATTTAATATGTATAATATATATTATATATATATTTCATCGATTTCCTTTTTAAAACGTAGTTTATAAATCGTTTTAAATTCATTTTCGAAACGATTTCAACTTCATACTCAATTTCGAATCAAAATTGAATATTCCACATCATCAAGATAATATTTTCAAAACATTATATTTTGAAATCACTTCCTTTTCTATATTCATTATAAAAACCGAATATAATAGATATTGATATCGTTCGCGTCAAAATGGCGCATCTCTAATCAACACGGCTTTATATATTTCAATAACTTCGTTATTCTATTCAACAAATGAATATTTATTTTATTCAACACATGAATCTATATTTCTTTCAACACATGAATATTCTCAACACATGAGCATCGTCAACACATGACTATTTTCGTTATTTAATATATTTTATAAAATCATGATAAAGATGTAAATTTTATTATTTAAAATGTTTTACTCAATACATGATAAGTTTCAACATATGAATATTCTCTACACATGAGCATTGTCAATACATGACTATTTATCCTATTCAACACATGAATCTTTATTTTATAATATTCTTTATTTTCCCAATTGGAATGAGGCCCAATCAATTACCATATAATGTTAATTATATGGATTCTATACAACACATGTATATAATAGCAATGATAAATAATCAACCATCATCCAAAGTGCGCCACACAACTGCATAAGCATTAAATATAACTAATTAACGCTCATACAGTCTGTCAATCAAACGATCGACATACCACTAAACAATTGGGATTAGTGTACGTCAAATATCACCCATGTGGGGTTTCAATCCACAAACACTGAATATTATTTGTGCAGTTGGGTGACGTGTAAAATTTATCGTCCCAATCAATATCCTTCAAATAGGTGTACATAAACAAATCGTCTGATTTGTAAATGGATATTTATTTATTCACATACACGTTAAAAATTATATTTTTAACGATATATAATTTATTTCAAAACATGAATATTTTATTATCCATTTCACATCATCATCACAAACAAACTTCACAACACAACAACCAAGCATACAAGTCGCCCATGGTCTGTGGACGACGGGTGTCGGGTGCTGCTAAGTACCGACTGCATCCTAGTATATATTTTAACTAGAAAATGAAATTTAAAGTGAGAAGTTCTCACCTACAAGCTAAACCAATACACCGCGACTCTTCATATGTAGAAATCTTCACCGTTCTCTCATTTCATCACTTTCGTTGCCAGTATTCACTACATATATAGAAATCTCATTTTTACTTCACCATTTCAACTATATAAAGATTCGAACTTTTCTAATATAAAAATTCAATTTTTATACTTTAAAGATTCAATTCTTTTCTTGTTTCATAATCAAACTTTTCAAATTAAAAATCTAACCTTTCATATATGATAAAAATCTCATCTTTCTAATAAAAATCTCGCCTTTTCTATAATAAAAATCTAATCTTTATTTAAATGAAAATCTAAACTTCGTATGAATAGAAATCAAATCCTTCTATGTTAAAAATATAAATAAAAATCAAAGCTTTTTATATTAAAAATATAAATATAAATCAAAGCTTTCTATGTTAAAAATCTAATCTTTACACCGCTAAAACTGTAATCTTTTTATACTAAGAAAATCGTATCTTTAAACTAAGAAAAATCATACCTTTATTACAAAAATCATTTCTTTACACCCCTATCTTCTCATATACTATATAAATGAAAACACTAGTTTTACATAATACTTTAAATAAGCGAACTAAAATTAAATAGAGGACTCACAGTCGGAAATGGGACTAGGAGGCGCCGGGGTCGAGGTTGGCTGGCCAAGGGAGGGAAAAGACGACGCAGGTGGTGGGGAGGGCTCGGCGCCTGGCAGGGCGGTGGCGGCTTCGATTTTGGGCTGAAGGAGGGTGCGGGTTTGGGTGGATTGGGGGTCTAGGGTTTCAGGATACGACGGAGGGAGGAGGGCTTGGGGAGTCGTCGATGGCGGAGGTGGGGGGAAAGGGGTCGAAGGCGGCGGCTTCTCCAATCGGTACGGCGGTGGTGAACAGGGGAGGGGGAGGGGGTTGTGGATCCCGATGCATTTTTTATCTCGTTGAATTCGAAATGAACGGGGGAGGGGGGCTGAGAGTATAGAGGAAAGAGGGGTGAGGTGTTTGTTTATTTAATTTTTTAATTTCAAAAAGCAACTTTTTATTTCGACCTCGAAATCGAACCCGCCGCCTGTTGTCCACAGCTAATTACCCCCATTCCGAACATAGTGGGACATGTATCGTAGGCTGATTCGATCGTTTTGATCAGTTTTCGTCAAAATCAAAATATAAATCTATATATTGAATTTGAACGCACATTTCAATTTACAAGGGCCACATACGGACTCTAAAAATTCCTAAAAAATATTTTCTAGCTTCGTATTAATGATACAATCCTAATAAAACTAATTTCGTCAAATGCTGATACCGTTTGAAAAATGGCCATTTTCCAGTCGATTAAAATCAACTAAAACTGGTCAAATGTGTTTTCCTTTTCCATGCTCACATATTGATTCGAAAAATTACGAATTTTGGAATCTAGCAATATCTTGACATCATGGATCCAACAAAAGTGGTTTCGTCGAAAACCGAGGTCGTTTGCAAAATTTCCATTTTTAAGGGTCAGAATTCCATAGCGACTATTCTGAATTTTCAACTGGACGTAACTTTTTATCCCCACTATGAAATTTCAATTTTTCGGATTTGTTGGAAAGATATTCTCAATTAGATTCTATTATTTTTGGTTTCGCTAAAATCCGGTTTATTTTGCACCCGGTACATTCATTTGAACTTCGAAATTGAATTATCAAACTACCACGCCATTTTCTATTCCTTTTATAATTTAAAATAAATATTTATATTCTAACGACGATTCAAATAAATATATATGTTCTATTCTATTGAAAATAAATTTCAAGTCCATATTATTTAAAATAATTCATTTTAAATATTCAAAATTCGCTAGAATTGCTAAAATAAAAATTTTAAATTGGCTCAGAATTTTCGGGTTATTACAATTAGGTTCCAAATTTCATAATTTTTGGAATTAATATGTGGGCGCAATAAATTTAAATGTGTTTTGTCAGTTTTAGTTTGAATTTAATCGACTGGAAAATGGCCATTTTTCAAACGGTCTCCAAATTAGATGAAATTAGTTTTGTTAGGACCGTATCGTCAAAACATAGCTAGATTTATTTTTCTAGAATTTTTGGAGTCAGTATGTGGCCCCAGTAAATTAAAATGTACGTTTAAAATCTAATATATAGATTTACAATTTAATTTTCATGAAAACTAATCGAAACAGTCGAATCGGCTTGCGGGACATATCCCATTGCGTCCGGAATGGGGGTATTTGGCTAGGGGCAGTAGTCGTTGGGTTCGATTTGGAGTTCGAATTAAAAATTAACTTTCTGGAATTAAAATTAAATTAAATGTATATACTTTTATATAAGGTCAAACCCCCCCTTTCCTCTCATCGTTCAAACGAGAAATAAAAAAAACCGTGTCGTTCAGCACCCCCGCCGCCGCCATCGTCATGCGCCCTCCCCCCCAGCCGACCGTTGCGCCACCACACTCCTCCTCCTCTCTCTCTTTTCTTCTCTCTCCTTCTCCGATTGAAATCCCTAGCCCGTAAACCCCTTTCCACGGCCTCCACCACCACCCGCCGCCCCCTTGCCACGTCAGCAACCCCTGGCGCACCGCCTCAGGCTATCAGTCCAACCGTGGGGGCCCCTCCCTCTAAAAATCCAATTTTTATAAAAATTCAGTTTTGCGCTTAAGCCTCTGACCTTCCCGAGCCCATATCTTCCAATCCGAGTACCTCTGGCAGAAACTCCACATTACCAAAATCGAAGACCACGATTTTCCCTTCGATTTGACTATATGGAAGCCATATTTTGGATTGCGAAGTTGTTCAGAAAACGCGTCCAAAGTCTGCTGTCCGATTTATCTCTTTTCGCAAATTCTGGCAAATTGGAGCATTTTCGGAAGAAAGGCCACAAGGCTAAAGTTGTCTGGAATAGCGTGTTTAAGCTAGTAAGATGACCGTGTGAAGATTGGAGCTCGTTTGCAAATTCTAGAGCCAGAACAGTAAATTAGAGCATCATAAAAAAATGGCGAAGTGGATCCCAATGTGAGAACACCTTCTCACTCAAACTATTTTACAGTTAAATATATCCTAGTTTGTAGATGGGGCTTAGTAGCTCCTGACACTATTTATTTGTACAAACCATGGTTGTTTGTTTGTTTGGATTGTATTATGGGAAAATCGACTGTATTGTGGTTATTGATTGTATTGTGGTATATTGATTGTCATTGGTGATTGTGTATGGCACAAGCCAGTATCAGGAGAGGCGTAATGCTAGACAATACTCCGGTTCTAATATCGCGTCATTATAATGCCGAAATTTTCTGAAATAAACTATTAAAAAATATTCATATGTTGAATAAAACGTTTGAACAATAAAAATATCGTTTTTACTGAATGTATGAACTAATAGAATTGTCAAGTGTTGAAATAAGTATTTTTATTGTTATAAAATATAGTTTTTAAGGTATATATGAACAACATTAAATTACCATGAAATGAAAATAAATATTCATTTACAAATCGGACGATTTGTTTAAGTACACCCGTTTAACTGACATTGATTGGGATGATAAATTTTACACATCGCCCAACTGCACAAATAATATTCAGTATTTGTTGGTTGAAACCCCACACAGGTACTAGGATGGTATTTGACATACACTAATCTCAATTGTTTAATTTCATGTCAATCGACTGGTTGACAGACTGTTGGAAGTGTTAATTATTTATATTTAATGCTTATGCAGTGGTGTAATGCACTCTGGATGATGGATGATTGGTTATCCTTGTTGTTGTATACATGCGTTGTATGAAATCCATATAAAAAACATTATATGGTAATTGATTGGGTCTGATTCCAATTCAGAAAGAACGAATATTTTAAAATAATGAATATTTTAACATAACAAATATTTTAAAATAATATGCAGTAGAGGATTAAAATGTGAATTTGATGTCCGATTTTGGATAGACATGAAAATATTGAATTATGTGAAACCGTATTGATTAGATATGCGCTATTTTAACGCAAACGATATTTATATCGATTTTATTCATTTTTATAATGAATATCGAAAAGGAAATGATTCCAAAATCTAATATTCTGGAAATATTATCATTTAAATATTATAATGATGGGGAGTATTCAATTTTGACTTGAATTGAAATAAAAGTGGGAATCATTTTAAAACGAATTTATAAAGTACGTTTTGAACGATATATATATACATATATATATATTAATGGCTTGAATAGAACGCGCCGTGATCATTCACGAATTTCGACCATTGACTTTGAATTGACATTACGGGAGATCCGACCATCGGATTCTCCTAAATCTGGAACTGTTGGGTTCGTATCGGAAAGAGCTTTCCAATGAATATAAGAGATTTGAAATATAACGGTTGGATTCAGAATTATATCCAAATCAAATTTGGAAAAGGTCGCTATGAATGCAATTCGATGGCCGTTATTGGAAACCGACTATGCGGACCTTGATAAAATTATTAATAATTTGTGCAAATTCATAATAAATGATTTGGAAAGATTTTGGATGAAAAATTCCACGTTTGTAAAGATAAAAATATATTTTTATCACAATGAAATAGTTATTAACGAGAAAGATAATTAACCGTTTTTAAATAAATAAATTGGATTTGTGAATGGTTTTAATCTAACCAAAATTTTCCAATGTATGAATTGGAATGGATTTAAATAGAAATCATCTTCGGGAGATTTCGATATTGGATTTCGTGACTATACAGATATTGTGGAGAATTTTTAAGATAGATATATATCGTTATTCCCTATACGACTTGTGTTGGCTTTTGAATTTGATATTGAATGTAAGCCGATATAATTTCTATTTAGAGCCTTGTATTTAATATCAAAGTGGATTTTGGATATGTCATGAATGGTGTCTTCAGTAACACTATTCTTAAACCCTGTGTGAAAAGAATAAATCTTTTAATTAAGATTATTAAAGTTTCCAATTATATTTAGTAATTGGAATAAAAAATGGAATATGAATTGGGTTTGTTGTGAGCTGTGTTTTTAACGACATTCGTTCTTTAACTCGATTAACAGTGAAATGTGATTTGGAATATATAAATTTTTTATTATGATTTAAAGGAAATTTTCCAAAGTAAAGTTTTCCAATTTAATATATTAAATTGGGAATGGAATTCGATTTGGTAATAATCGATGTGAGCTTCTATGGAGCAAGACTGTTAATATATATGGAATTTAAAAGGCTTTGTCGTTATTCCATTTATACTATTGGTTGGATACAGAAATTTATATCAATTATATATATTGATCTATTTTCCATGAAGATTCCATGGTTAATGGAATTTGATTTTGGGTTTATCGTGAACTGTGTTTTAAACGACATTGGTTCTTTAACCTAGTTAAAGACAGGATTACATGTCTAGCATTATATTTCGAACCATATTGTTGATCTCTGCTAAATATATATATCTGTTTAGTGGCGGAGAACTTATTCTTTTGCTTAACACTCTTCAATGATACGTATGAACTTAGAGGTTATATATTGGTAGAAATCAGTGGTACGGTGTAGATTGTCGATGTGGCATGTTTGTGTTTCCAAAATTAAATAATCATTAAATAATGATTGTTGGAAGAATAAAACTAAGTGGAGTTTTAATGAATCTTTAATTATATTGAAATATTAAGGTGATGATTTAATTATCAAAGTTGGGAAGTGATCGAGAATGGAGTACCACCCGTTTTACTCCAGGTGATAGCTAAATCTTTAATTAAATTTGAGCGTGAAATGGTAATTAAATTTACCAACAACACCGTGGGTGTTAGATATGGAGTACTACCAGTTTTGCTCCATGGGATGAATAGGTTGGGATCGGGATTAATAAATAAATGACTACTTTGTTATGGCTCGATAATCCCGACTAGTTTTAATAAACCTTAATTTGGGTTAAGTGGTGAAAAGATAAAATCAAATCTTTTGAAGAAATAGTTTAAATAAACTTATCTTTGATAAAATTAATGGGAATCTTTTCCCTAAAGATGTGAATATTTGAATAAAAGTATATTCTAAATTGGAATGAGGTGTATGATGTGTTTTTATAGCACTTGTCCGTTGATTATAAATATGCAAGTTATTCGGAAAGATCGGATTTAACCCATTCTGAATAATGAATACGACGGCTAAAAATCGACGATGAAGACGGTGGTTAAAGACTGGAGATCTACACATCGTGTAGATGATTACTGATGTCTTAATTGGGCCATACACTTAAGACATCGTAATAAGTGGTGATCGTCCAAATGTACTTGGAGATCGACCAAATATGCGAGGACCTCTCTCCTGTATTGGACATATGGGACGAGAAATAAGGTGCCGCCGGTTTTGTTCAGACCCAGAATGGACTTGTAAATGGATGTGTGTCTGACATTGTATTTCATTCTGTGTTTATTTATTTCTATTAAATATATATCTATTTGGTGGCAGAGAATTTATTCTCTTGCTTAACACCCTTCTCTGAGATGTACGAGCTTAGAGGTTATATATTGATAGACATCAGCTGTATGGCGTGAATTGTCAGTGTGGCATGCTAAGATGCAAATGATCAAGGCTTTTGTTGAAAAGTAGAGTTTTGTTGTTGATGATCAAAGCACATCTTTAATTAGCATAGCTTTGTGTATAGCGTTAATTCGCGAGCCTCACACCTCGGTATGAATTAAAAACGGGATAAAGGACGCAGTAAGTGCACACCTTTTTGTCTATCTAGGAGTGGTGTCATAGTATGGAGCCCAGATATTTTTACTTATGTGGATGATGGAATACGGCGCCGCGGATTTGAGTCCCTAGTGGCTTTTGATATGGTCGACTTACTAACCATTTTAGAGGTCTAATAAGACCAGGAAACGTGTGTCCAAGAATAATTAATCCACTAAAGTATATGTGGAGCAGCACCGCAGGATCCATGGGTTTCCCATAGGTGTGATCCTGGGTCATTCCGCTAGAGATGGCCTGAATCAGTAAGGAGTACATCCCTTTCCTTGACTCATGATGGAAATTTAATTTCCATTACGACATTTTTTGGCTTTAGATGTAAACCTCTATGGCGACATAGTAGGATGGGGAGCTCATGCCGTCTATGATTGATACATTTATATTTGAAATTATTTTGACACTATACACTTATAGTAATACCAAAATGATTTGTCTTAAAATGTACCAAGCATGTTTGGCTATTATAAGGGAAAACTCTGTCCTCCGGCTTGCGTTGCATTGTGTGATGGGACCTGAGCCCTATAATAGCTTCATTTTTCCAAAAAGCATTACGTTGTTTTATTTTAACTGAGATTCATGTGGAGTAAACCCATTCCGTGATACACAGCGTGGTCCCATGATTTCCCAATTTTTAAAGTAAAGATTTAATAACTGTTTTAGTTCTCACACCAGTCCCATGACTGATTCGGAGTTTACTTTTCCTACCTAAACTCTGGGTGCCCATATTTTCCACACGGGAAGTCTATAGTTTTGGTTTTGCAGATTTCGTTTCATGGGATCTTGGATTACAACTGGAGCTATATTCAGAAAGCTTTGTATCCATGTATTTCATTCAGTTGTGCTAGTTGATGTATTTTCTGCTATACATTTATTTTCCGTTGCTTTGTATTTTATTCTATGATATTATTTTACTTCTGCTATGCAATATTTATTCATACTCTGATATATTCTTGTACACTTATGTAAATTATTGTAATAGCAATGAAATGTTATGTTGTATGTGTTCTGATGCGTCGTGTTCTCAACTCAATCCGCGCTCTCTCGAAAGGGGAAATTTGGGTCGTTTCAAACCGTAAGAACCTTCAAATCGGAAGCAAATTCGGCCCGGAACCGCCATTACAATAGAACCACTAAAACCATGGTCCAACCCCAAAAAATTGGGGTTTTTTTAGTTATAAAACCAAAAAGTACACCGTAAAATATTAAATTTAGAAGAAAAGTCATCTTGGGCGAAGCATCAGCGCATAAAAAGGCATTGAAATCCTACTGCCTGCATTTTGCAAAAAGGAGCAGATATATTTGTAAAGGCAAATTGAGACTTCCTCCTTGTTTTGGAATGTGGGACTATTATTTATTCAGTTAACTTCATTTTTGTCCGTAAGTATTCATACCTACAGCATACTTATTCATTTTTAGTATTCATTCTTTCTTAACTTCTTGTATCTTTTTAATTATTTATGTAAACAGCCAATTTCCTTCTATAAGTTGATCCCTTATTTTTCAATTTTGATCAAAAAGTAACCTGCTAGGTTCTGACGGTCCGACCGATCGGACCCTAAAAACCTTAAACCTTGGGGCACCACGGTTCGATTGACGGTCTGGTCATGGTAACATTAATCTAAACACTTATGATGTTCATGAGGGACATACGCTAACATTCATATTCACACATTTTGCAAAATAGTCACCAACTATCACACATATTATCTTGACATATACCTCAAATGCTTATTGACATTAATGTTAGCCTTACTTGCATGAGATGATTTATTATCAGGAGTTAACTGTTACCAACATAAAGCAAGTTTTTTTTTCAAATTTAAGATTTTGTTTCCCTAATTCTGTTTGAAATTTGACTTGATGGTCTTATTATCTGCCTGATTCAGGATCCCTAGCAGTGCACTTTACAATAAATTTTAGGTTGCAAAGACTTTTCGATGTTGAAAATATTCATCTTATCAGCAAAATTTCAGTTCATAGTGGCAACTAAATATTCAATGAATTCATTCCCCTACATCAGATTTTGAGAGATACAATGCAATACTTTCGGTTGAACAACATAATAAAGGTTAGATCATTTATGTATTTCAAAGTCCATGTAAGGTTTTTTTGACTAAAATGTCTACGTAAGTTTTCAAAGCTATTTCTCCTTAAACATGTACTTACCATTTATTGGCGAGAGATAGCCCTACGATAAAGAGGAAGAACTCAAACTCAAGTGGAGAAGCAAATATTTTTGCTTTTCATACCATGAAGTAGAAAGAGAAAAAAAATAGTTTTGATTAAAAAAAATATTACATAACAAAATTAAATTTGGTAAAAAAAAAAAGTTTTGATTAAAAAAATATCTTACATAACAAATTTAAATTTGGTAAACCCAAAATTTGATCGAAGTAAGGGAAAAACCTATACATAAATAAGGATTGTATTACATACCTCATTTATTTTGTTATAGGATGCTGCTCCAAATACTGATTGAATAGATCCAGGAGAATGAACACACAATAAGTTTGCTGCCAAATCATTTGTTTCCTACTTATGCTTCATGGTAACTCTTGTCTATCATATCCTTAAAGCCTTCCATTATTCATAAATGTTAAGCATAGATAGTACTTTAATTTGTTTTCTCAATAATAAAATATTTCCTATCAATGCAATTTAAGGAAGTTTTTCCTAAATTATAAGCTTAGTGTTTACGCATTACGACCGCACCTTTGGTTACCTCATAAGGTTTTAACAGATTATAAGGAAACTATATAAATTATTGATAATTCTATAAAACTCAGTCTTTCACTAAGCTTATACTTGGCTTAATTAGAAAAATTAACCTTGTTCTATTGCATTATTTATGTATTTTGATTTGATAAACAGTCTTCACAAGAAGAAACACACTGCAGCTAAAAGGGTAACAGAAAACAAATATAAAAACAGCCTTGATTTTGCAAGTACGGTTACTCATTTAAAATGATTAATGCTGAGATTCCTTGTGGAACCAATAGCACATGGCCTGAAAGCTAAACTTTAATTTTATGTTTTTTTTGGCTCTTTTAGGCTAATATCCTAACCAGGAAATGAACCTGTTGAATGTTTCTAGCATTACTTTGATGTTTGTTAGCATCGCAGGTTGAAATTTGAATTTTTCACTTTTTCCTAAATGGCTCTATTCAGTAGCATTTAGCGTCACCATTGACAGAATGGTGGTGTTATTCTTATGAATATGTAAATCCATTTCGAACAATGATTTTATTAAAATAAAATTAGACTAAGAGCATAAAATCTGAAATATTATGTAACTATTCAAAGAATATTAAGTTGGAGCTTCAGATTATCTTTAGTAGAAAAAACATTGAGATGCCCTTGTCTAAAATATTTTGTCATTTCGACTTGTTTTTTTGAACAATTATTTAGTGTCAATGCAAAAACGGTCGGAGACAGTTAATACAAATGCTATTTAAAAAAAATCACAAAATTTTGAGACCGTATAGATCTAAAATTGAATAACAACCAAAATGCTTGTACATGTAACTATAATAATTTTAGGAAACAAATACCTACTGCTATTAAATCTCGATTCTAAAGAACTAAACTAAAAAGGGCTGAAGATACAAACGTGGTAAAATAAAATAGGTGTTATCTTCTCTAATATTTACAAAAAGAAAAAAAATTAAACCGTAACGATAAGTTGGAACAAACACTATCAAAATAAACTTTTTAATAAATAAAACATGTTAGATTTGTAAAAACGTCCACAAATTATTCTTTATGCTATAAAAATCAAAATCCAATTTCTTATGGCAATCTCAATATGATACTATGGACAAAAGCCTAAGGTAAAACACATGCAGTAATTTTGTGTATTCTAGCAGTAAAAGTTACCAATAAGAAGCTATGTATCAAATCCTATTATTAACTCATGCGTAAGAAGTGGTAGAGTTAAAATATATGCTGCATAAGACAGAAGAAATAAACACAACAATTGTGCATTGGTTGTCTTAATTCTTGGATATGAAAAAAAGTTCAAAACAATTTAAATCGATCCCAGGAGAAAATAAGAACAACAGTAATGGAAGCCATAATCATTCAAACACATCAATAAAATAAAAGATAAAAACTCATCAACAAAAAAATTGATTTTTATATAGGAGAAAAGGGAATGAGGTTAGGAATTAGCAAGCTAAATTTTCGCTAGCATGATTAAGTTAAGAGCTCATTGCGTACACTGTAGTATTTGAAGATAAAGGATCACATATTATGTGTATGCTTCCCATAAATATGTACACATATTAAACGACTCTCATGATCTACCAATTATCAGACATAAAGACTTTGATTTGACAGTGGCACGTAGTGTTGTTTACTGTTTATTTCACATAATTCAACTCCAAGTAAACTGAGTTTCTTATAAAGAGTTAATTAAATGCATAATCTATTTTTAGGCTATAAACATATATAAATATATACTAATCGTAAATGAAATGTTTCAATCATACAATTATGACTTTGAGAACATATATCAACAAAAAAAATCATAGACATCAGATGTAGCCAAAAAAAATGTTCTTTCATTGGCATGATCTGGCTACACGACTGTCTTGTTCGCCCTTGTATTGGTAACCGAATAAATGCTAAAATGCAGTAGAGCAAAACCAACTGTAAACTTAAAAAATATTTACTAAGGTAGTATGTCCTCTTAAAATACCCAAAAGTACAAAGTGTAGCTGATAAATTGTCTTAAAATTAAAAATTTCCTTAGTAATATTGAAATAAATCTTTTAAATGAGCATATGTAAGGAAAACCATAAGTGAAAAGGAAATCAGACAAACTTAAAGGTGATATAGAATAAAAAGAACAAAATAAAACCTTAAACTAAAAGAGAACCTAGAATTTGGGATTGCTTTTAATACATAAATATGCCAGATTCTGTTCTTGCCGGGAAAGGTCAACTACCACAAAAAAGGGTATACACAACCACACCAATGCTCCATACATCCGCTCACTGCTATATGATCTACTCAATACCTCCGGAGCTATATAATATGCACTTCCTAAATAGTCTTTTCTCATAAAATCTGTTTTTTTCCTACAATATACGTATGTCTGTTTGTGTGCATGTAGTCATAGCCAAACTTAAAGGTCATATAGAAGAAAGAGAACAAAATAGAACCTTAAAGCTAAAAGCGAACCTTGAATCTAAGTACCAGATTCCGCTCTTTCCCACAAAGGTCGGCTACCTTAGGAAACATTAATCGCAATCACACCAACGCTCCTTAGGTCCACCTCACTACTATATGATCTATGCAATACTTCCAGAGCTATATAATATGCACATCCTACTATGCCATTTCGCATGTCATCCATTTTACTTTTTTCTACAATATGTGTATACATATTATAGTGATATATAATGATGTATGACTAAATATTAAAGAACGAAGAAAAAATGCAAAGCAGTGTACCTAGATTCTAAGTGCGGTCAGAGATTGCCAACAGCTGAAAACGGCAATAGCGAACAAAGTGACACATGAATATGCGACGAAGAAGTCAGAAATTAGCAGAAGTCAGAGAGTCAAGGTACACGTAACAAGTATTTCATCTAACAACACATACTAACATTCGTGGTTATCTAAACATGAAAATAAAAGGCTATAAAGAACGAAAAAAACACTAGCTAATGTAAATGACAAAAGACCAATACGTATTCATACTGCAAAAAGCACATAGAGTGTAACTTCCTTGCACAACTAACGGATAAGTATAAATTTCAAGTGGTACAGCAAAAACCACACTTTGTGTTATAAATTTCATATTTGAATTACAATATGTGTTAGCTGCAGAATCCCCTAATTTAAAGTCAGAATCCCCTAATTTTGACCTAATAATTCCCCAGTTGTAACAAACCAGGTAGGAAAAGAAGCGAACAAAGGACGTAAAAAAGTGACAACGAACATTACCTTACGACGACGATCAGTAGATCTATGGAAATGTGTAGAGGAGAGGTGCAGGAGAAGAAGATGATGGAAAACGACATGGTAGAGTGTATACTGGAAGCTCCAGTCATTCGTAGAAGTTAGAAATCGTCGTGGAGGCACCTGGCTCAGACGTGGTCGAAGTCATCTACGAATCCCGTGGAAGAAGCAAGACGAATAAATCAGGCAGAGGGATGGATGAAATATAAAGGGGGAAATTGCAGGGAGCACGCATGTTTGCCGATCGATTGGATGAAGGTGGAACGGAATAGGCCCAACATAATTTAGGGTTTAGGAAGGAAAATTGGTGGGGTGCAAGAGAATAAAAGGAGGGCAACCAGAGAAGGGAGATGAATAGGGAAAACAACAAACAACAAGTCAGGATGGAGAAGGCGACAGGAAGACTAAGTCGAGCAACACACAAGGGAGGAAGGGGATTAGATGGATGGGAACACAGAGGGAAAAAACCCTAAAGAAAATGGCACACATATAGGAGGGGAAGACAGTTGAGCAGACAATACACGTGTCATGTCCATAGTCCATACTAATAAAAATTGAAGGAATTTGTAGAGCCATCTACAAGCAACTCAGCTTTAATAGCATAGTGCACACATATACGTATGTACATGAGATGGGCTGTAAGTATGGATTTTACATAAAAGAAATTCTTTACATATACTTATATAAAACGATATTACAACTATTAGATTCGAAATATAAAATCATGCACTATCATGTACCATTTCAAAGCTTAGATCCACTTTTTGGGGAGAAGTGTAATGACCCGGATTTTTGGCGACTTTGGTTATCTCCATAAACTCAATGATGACTAACCAAACGTCGAAAAATCCTGGTAATTAGTGAAAGAAATTAGAGGGTGAGGAAAGATAAGATAGAAACTTAGAATAGAAGAAGAAGAAGAACACAATATCAGAGTAACACGAATCTCACAGCGGAATGAATAAATATATTTCATAACATAACTTTGAAATACAAATCTGTACTTGAATATACATATCCTTATCAAAATACATCACTTACAACACAGCGGAAATAACTATAGCTATATGATCCTGAAGCCTCCTGCTTCAGCTCTTCAACTATATCTGTAAATCCCGACTACTTGACTGCCCGTACAAATTTAGGCACCCAAGAGTTTAGGGAAAACAACAAAATAAACTCCGGGTCAGTCATGGGACTGGTGTGAGTAAAACAGTTTAAAAACAGTTCGAACAAGTAAACGATATCTCATAAGACCACGCCGCATAACAGAACGGGTTTTTCCCTTTTGAGAATCCAAATTATCTTTATATAAAAAACCTTTTGATATTTTAATAATGTCTATCAACACAATATAATAATCATCTAGCAGAAACGCTTTCATCTCACGTTCTACATATATAGTATACAATCAAAATCGCAAACACGTATTGGGTAATGGATTTCCAAATATGACAAGGTATGGAACCACCTTTCACTAGTGTACATCTAGAGAGGAATACACTGGGTTCAACAAGAACATCTTGCAACCCGGCCACACATGACCGACCACTCATTTCGCTTGAGTGTATCAAATGTATATCACCAACGGTTGGGATCAGCAACCGTTTCCCGAATGGGACAGTATCGACAATAGATTTTTAGAAATAAATGAAACTCTAGATCAGGTGACTATACACCCTACTTCGGAGCGACCGACTTAGCCATGCTGCCTGCCCGATTTCTGTCATTTACCGGATGTGAGGTTAGAAGCTACGCTTTATCATCACACTAGATTCACTTTGAATGCCACATCGTCAAATCCATCAAATCACCGATTGATGTCCTCAAACATACATTATGTGTTAGCTAAAAGAAGTTTCCTTCTCTGCTTCCACTCTTGGTACGGTTGGAGAAATCAATATACGTGATCATCTGGAAATACTCTGTCAGACATCCGTCCATACAAGTCATCCAGGAACAGGATGAACCGAAGGCACTATTCTGTAAACAGGATAGCCCTTGCATAACCCCGTCTTCAATTTCCTTTGGCATATATGATTCGCAACTCTTATGCCAATACAGAGTGGTTCTTTGGATAATAATCCAACCGGCCTCTCCATATTAACAACGTTAAAATGGTCAAAACTTCGATAGTCTGTGATTTAACTATCGAAGAAAAATAGGTGTGCAAACAATGATATTATTTCCAAATGGAAATTTATATCGATCAATCATTTATCTCTTTATTTCATTAATTTACTTATCTCCTGTTTCCCTATATTCAACATTTCTCATTTTCTAAATTTGGAAATTTTACGTTATTAACAATGGAAAACATTTCCATTTCTTATTTTCTTTATTAGAAAACATTTCTGGTTTCTTATTTGGAAAACATTTCCAATGCTTCTTCATTGGACTTAGACAGATGTTTAAACAAACCATCGCGATGCCAACTCAAACCATTTCCTTTACTGCCGAACCTTAACTATTCCTTAGTTAAAAACGAAGCCAATCAAGTTGGGGTAGAACTACCTCTCAGACCTTAACTGAACAACATTTCTAACTTTGAAATAGGCAAAGTTCACTTTATATTCCTTTTACTAACTTCCTTACCTAACCCTCCTTCGAATAGCTATATTCGATTGACTCTTTTCACTTAACTCTATTGGATTAACCCTTATCAATTAACTCTATTGGTCTAATGCTATTGAATTAACTCTATTTGACTAACGCTGTTGATTTACTCATTTCACTTAACTCCTTTTGAATAAACTATATTCGATAACTACTTTTACTTTCTTCGAATAAACTATATTCGTTTAACTCATTTGCTTATATTCGAATAAACTATATTCGATTAACTCCTTTTACTTTCTATTCGAATAAACTATATTCGATTAATTCATTTTACTTTCTATTCGAATAAACTATATTCAATTAACTCATTTTACTTTCTATTCGAATAAACTATATTTGATTAACTCATTTGCTTTAACTCTAATCGATTAAACTAACATCGATTAACTCCCCATTTGTTTAGCTCTAACTGATAAACTCTAACTAGTTTAACTCTACGCTTTAACCTAACTGATTTACTCTAACCAATTAACTCTAACTGGTTAACCCTAACTGATTAACTCTGGTTTATTAACTCTAATCAATTAATTCTATTCGATGAATTCTGATCGAATAACTCCTTTTGGCTAAACTATATTTGAATACCCCCTTTTAACCTTATTCGATAACTTCCTTTATTCTATTCGAATAACTAATTCGATTAACTCCTTTTCGAATAAACTATTCATTTATAAAGATTTACTTTTAGTAACGGTTCTTCACTTTACAAATGATTTCCTTTTTTATTCTAACTTATCCTTTGATTTTATAAATATTTCTATTGTAAAAATCCTTTTCCTTTTCTATAAAATTCATCGATTTTATATAAATAATTCATTTTCAAAATACACTTTGAAAATATTCCTTTATCAACATTCGGTATGTCATGGAATTCAACATATCAAATCACGATGATCAGTATCGTCCAAACACATATAATCGACAACAGACTATATATCACATCATATATCACAATATATGAAAAACAGTAAAATAAATGTTGAGGAATCCAGTTGGATTCCTCCAACCTGTTTCCCTGCATCACTGATGTTAAACAATATAGATAACATCACTTTCAGTTCCATATGATATATTCTGTTAAACAGAAACAAATATAGAAATTCAACTAACTGACTAGCAGTTCAATCAAACAGTCAACACACAGTCAATCATCCAATATCTAACAGTTCTAAAAATACAACATGAAATTAAAAATTGTCCAGAGTTAGTGAGATTTACTCACATTGGACTATCATCGTTAATTAACGATAATTGTCGTTGATTCAGATCGGACAATTTATTTCACTATAAATTGTAACGAGCTTGGATGGACTTCCGGTCAGTTCCATGTTGTAGTTGACGTCCGTACGATCCCAACGCAATTTATGGTTCGTCAAACTGATAACGTATGAGAGAGATATGAATTTTTTAAACTAAATACATTAATTTAAATTTAAAATAACTTAAGATATTAACATTTGGGCTTTAACCTTAGTGTCGGCCCATCATCCGTTCATAAAAGAAATCACACCCGACTCCTTCTTCCTCAAAACAAATCGCTCCCTCAGTATCCTATTTCCCCTTTTGACCGCCCGTTGACCCCCACCATCCTCCACCACGTTCATCGATTTTCGGTGCCACCTCCGTCATTCAACTCGTCGTGACACCCCCCACTCCGTCATCACCACAAAACGGAACCCGAACACCCAATCCCGACCGCGACAGCACGACCTCACCGAACAAAACTCCACCGACCCCCCCCCCCCAAATCATCTACACCAGATCGGAATTCATCCCCAAGCCCAAATATAAACACGATTCCATCAATTGTTGCTCATATTTCAAGCTTTGACCAACCCTAACCCTCGCTACATATTTGCAGTGCACAAAATTTGACGCCGAGCTGGGAGAAACACGCCTAGAAATGAAGATCTTGCCATGCTGAGTCCATATACATACATTGTGTAATTTATAGAATTCTAGACGAATTTATTTTGATTTTCTTACTTTGGATATTGTTTGCGGTTTGCTGAGAATGAAAAAAAAAGAGGAAGTGGAGCTTGCATTTGGTTTTATAGTTGTGATTGTGGTAGGTGATGTTTGTGGCTGAGAAGGAGAAGGATGTGGCCTTCCTTATGTTCACAAACATTTATTTTTATTTATTTTTTTACTTTCTAAAAATCCATGTGATCACATATGATACCTAAAAATCACCAAACTGGACATGCAGCTAGAGTTTGACAATACGGTCCCAACGAAACTGGTTTCGTCGAATTCCGACTCCGTATGGTCACACAGCGTATTTTTAACCATCGAAATACTGATTGTTTCTCACTCTAAAAATCCGCACGACCACACAGTGACTCTAAAAATCACGAAATTGGAAATCTAACAACTATTTGACATTGTGGATCCAACAAAATTAGTTTCGTCGAATTCCGACTTCGTTTGCAAAAGTGGCTATTTTTAAAGCTCTGGATGACCCATTTAAATATATTAATATATTTAAATATAATTAAATAAAATATTAATAAATTAATATTATCGTATATATATTCACAGTGGAATACCATACAGCTCTAGAATATTCTTATTTGAATTCCTAACTTGATATTCACTTCTGGGTTAACCCGATATTCGATTTATATCGAAATTCCTTTTTAAAATATAAATAATTCCTTTATAAATTATAAAGGAATTCCACAGCGACTTTTCTAAAATTTTATTTGGACATATCTCAAAATCTACACAATGAAATCCCGATTTTCCTCTTCCACTAGAAAGATATACTCCACCAGCTCCACACGTTTCTTGTTTCACAGAAATCTGGCTTAAAACGAATCCTGTACATTCAGTTGAAGTTCGAATCGCCAATTTACGAACTGCAGCGCCATTTCGAGCTCGATTTTAATTATAATATAATTATACGTTCAAACTGTCGTTTATATAATATATTCGTTATTCAAATTAAATTCTAAATTGAATTAAATATCACAGATGATCTGGTTCACACAATATCGTCATTTCAGCCAATTCTGATTATTTCAGAACTAAATATATTATTTAATTTATTATTTTAATTAAATATTCACCATTATTTAATTCCACGACCATTTAATTCACTATATCCCTATTTATATAATTAAATAAATTAATTATAATACCTCTGCCAATGCGGGTCATTACAAGAAGCAAACACAGTTATTCACGCTCTCTACCTTTTAGTATTTGAAACAACCCAAACTTCCCCGTAAAGGAAAACCCGGATTGAATTGAGAACACGACAACTCAAACACAAAGAGAAGAATATTTCATGGCTTATTACAACAATTTACATCAAAGTACAAAAATATAGAGTACGAACAAATAATATACATTTGATAAATATCAGAGATTTACAAATTACAACGCAGCGGAAAAAATAATACAAAACACAACTGAAAGAGATAAATGGATACAGAGCTTTCTGATTATCATTCCAACTGTAAATCAGGATCCTTTGGATATAAATTTGCAAAACCAAAACTACTAGCTGCCCATGTGGAAAATAAGGCACCCAGAGTTTAGGTTAAAACAATAAACTCCAGGTCAGTCTTATGACTGTTGTAAGAACAAAAACAGTTATATAAAACTTTACTTTAAAATCAGATATATAACGGGACCACGCCGTATAACACGGAACGAGTTTCCTCCCAAGAAAACCAGTGCATATAACAAACATCGCAATGATGAAAAATGAAGCTATTATAAGACCCAGGTCCCATCACAAAATGCAATGCAAGCCGGAGGATAGGGTTTTCCCTTATAATAGCCAAACATGCTTGGTACGTTTAAAACAAATCATTTGATACTATTATAAGTGCATAGTGTATAAAACAACTTCAAATATAAATGTATCAATCCTAGACGGCATGGGTATCATATATCATGTCGCCAATACTAGGCTCTACAATCAAAACTGCAAAGTCACGTATTGGAAGTTGGATTTCCATCTATAAACCAAGGCAAGCGATTGTCCTTACCGCTTCGAGACGCTCTAACCCGTGTCTCAGGACCCAGACTAAGGTAAACCCTTGGATCGTAAGGGCCAGTCCACTCGATGTGGATTAAAATGCCTGAACACTACGTTTCCCCGCCCTATAGGGCGTCAATCTGGTCTATATAAAGACCATACCATCCATCGGCCTCGTAGTGCCGATATATCTGAGGCGCCTCGCTATCCATCATCCACATAAGTAAAACATCTGGGCGTGCAAAACCCCGACACTACTCCTAGCTAGAAGGAAACGCATGTCCTCCCCAAGGTCCTCTCCCGTTTTTGGTTCACACCGTGGTGTGAGGCTCGCGAATTAACGCTACGCAAAGCTATGCTATATTAAAGCCGTGCTTTGATCAACAACCACTAGACTCGGCCATTTCGATCCGTTTTTCTTTAACTTAAAATATAATCAATATGTATTGAATTCAAACATACATTTTAATTTACCGGGGCCACATACTAACTTCAAAAATTCCAGAAAAATAAATCTGGCTATGTTTTGATGATACGGTCCTAACAAAACTAATTTCGTCGAATTTGGAGACTATCTGAAAAATTGTCATTTTTCAGTCAATTAAATTCAAACTGAAATTACTAAACACGTTTTAATCCGCCACGCTCACATATTAATTCCAAAAATTATGAAAATTGGAATCTAGCAATAATTCGACATTCCGGATCCAACCAAAGTTATTTCATCGAAAACGGAGGTTGTTTGCAAAATTGCTATTTTTAAGGGTTATATTTCCATAGCGACTATTCTGTATTTTCAACTGGACATAATTTTTTATTCCCGTTATGAAATTTCTATTTTTCAGACCTGTTGGAAAGATATTTTAAAACAGATTCAAATATTCCCGGTTTCGCTAAAATATGGTTTATTTTGAATCCTCTACGTTCATTTGAATTCGAATTCGAATTTTCAAACTCCCGTGTTATTTCCAATTCCTTTTATAATTAAAATAAATATTTATATTCTAATTTCAATTTAAACAAATTTATACGTTCTAATTCTATTCAAAATAAATTTCCAATCATCATTATTTGAAATAACTCATTTTAAATATTCAAAATTCATTAAAATTGCCAAAATAAAAAATTTAAATTGGTTTTGATTTTTCGGGTTGTTACAATCTCCCCCACTTAATATCTTTTTGTCCTCAAAAAGGAATGGAGCTGAAAGTTATTTCACTAATCAACTCAACTTTCATTCTAGCTTTCATTCTTCAACTTTTTAGTTTCTAAGAATTTTCTAATTCTTCAAAAATTTGGCTAATACCCTAAATTTTCGAAAAATTTCGCCATAACCTCTTATGTACGGGGAGCACCGGGAAAATCGCCAAACCGCCACATGGCCCTCTTATCTCAAAAAGAAAAAGAAAAAGCCAAGCGGCTAGCCAATCGGCTCATAAAATCATCCAAACCCAATAAATTAGTAAACATGTACCTATTTGTCGGGCATACAATTTTAATCCTCTTCTTAGCTTCCCTGCTATGACATGTTCAATGTATATACATGTATATGCATGCGATTTCAATCAATTTTCAATTCAGTTCAACATTTGGTTCAATTTGGCTAAATTTACCTTTCATTCACATGTTGGTTTAAATGAATAATCATACAACACAAACATTAATCAATTAGTGGATTATCATTTCAAATTCGTAACTTTGATATATATACATACACACACACAAGATCATATTTTAGTGCAAATCACAGAAATAAATCCTATCTAGCTTTGGTTCTCACACTAGTCAATGGAAATATATAGATATCCACTTTCGAAACTCAAACACAAATGTTGATGATGCCACGGCGTCATCAGAATCATCCCCGAGCGACTAGAGTGTGATTTTATATCCATCCAGTATAGTTGAGACTTTAAATACACGTGGATCAGACGTGTATTAAAATTTCTATATACCCGATAGTCCAAATCAATTTAAAATAAATTATTACTTACGTATAATATGATAAAATTTTCAATGGAATTTGTTTTCATTTTTATTTTAAAATAACACTCTTCACACTCATTCTAGGATATTGCTGATCCTATCTCTAACGAGTCATTCTCTTTGGATATTACTAATCCAGTCTCTGATGATTTCTTTCGTATGGTTCTAATGTGTCTTGTTCTCGAGCTCTGTAAACCAAAGCTCTAATACTAAATGAAACAACCCAAACTTCCCCATAAAGGAAAGCTCGGATTAAATTGAGAACACGACAAATCAAAACATAAACAAGAACATTTCATGGCTTATTACAACAATTTACATCAGAGTATAAGAATATACAGAGTATGAACAAAAAATATACATTTGATAAATATCAGAGATTTACAAATTACAATGCAGCGGAAAAAACAATACAAAACACAACTGAAAGAGATAAACAGATGCAGAGCTTTCTGAATATCATTCCAGCTGTAAACCAAGATCCTTTGGATATAAATCTGCAAAACCAAAAATACTAGCTGCCCATGTGGAAAATGGGGCACCCATAGTTTAGGTTAAAACAATAAACTCCAGGTCACTCATGTACCTGGTGTGAGAACTAAAACAGTTATTTAAAAATTTACTTTAAAATCAGATATATCAAAGGACCATGACGTATAACACGGAACGGGTTTCCTCCCAAGAATGCCAGTGCATATAACAAACATCGCAATGCTTTTTGGAAAAATGAAGCTATTATAAGACCCAGGTCCCATCACAAAATGCAACGCAAGCCGGAGGATAGGGTTTTCCCTTATAATAGCCAAACATGCTTGGTCACAAATCATTTGATACTATTATAAGTGCATAGTGTATAAAACAACTTCAAATATAAATGTATCAATCCTAGATGGCATGGGTACCATATATCATGTCGCCAATACTATGCTCTATAATCAAAACCACAAAGTCACGCATTGGAAATTGGATTTCCATTTGTGAACCAAGGCAAGGGATCATCCTTACCGCTTCAAGACGTTCTACCCCGTGTCTCAGGACACAGACTTAGGTGGACCCTTGGATCGTCAGGGCCGGTCCATTCGATGTGGATTAAAATGCCTGAACACTACGTTTCCCCGCCCTATGGGGCGTTAATCTGGTCTGTATAAATACCATACCATCCATCGGCCCCGAAGTGCCAATATATCTGAGGCGCCTCACTATCCATCATCCACATAAGTAAAACATCTGGGCGTGCAAAACCCAAACACCACTTCTACCTAGAAGGAAAGGCATGTCCTCCCTGAGGTCCTCTCCCATTTCTGGTTCACCCCGGGGTGTGAGACTCGCGAATTAACGCTACACAAACCTATGCTATATTAAAGTCATGCTTTGATCATCAACCACAAGACTTTACTTTTCATCAGAAGCCTTGATCATTTGCATCTCAGCATGCCATACAGGCAATTCACGCTATGCAAACGATGTTTATCAATCACACAGAATGAAATCCGATGTCAGACACACATCCATTTACATGTTTATCCTGGGTCTGAACGAAAACCGGAGGCACCTTTTTCATCATCCCATATGTCTAATACAGGAGAGAGGCCTTCGCATATCCGGTCGATCTCCAAGTACATCTAGACGATCACCACTTATTATCTTGTCTTGGGTGTATAGCCCAATCAAGACATCAGTAATCATCCAAACGATGTGAAGACCTCTGGTCTTCAACCAACGTATTCATCATCGGCTCATCGCCAATTCAGTTGTTTAGAATGGGATAAACCGGGTCTTTCTGAATAACTCGCGTATATAATAAACAAGTGCTATAAAAACACAACATACGCCTCATTCTAATTTTGAATATTCTTTTATTTAAATATTCATATCCTTTGGGAAAGGCTCCCATTAATTTTATCAAAGATAAATTCTTTAAATTTATTCTGTAATCTTCCTTTGGATATCAATTCAAACCAAATTAAGGTTTATCCAAACTAGTCGGGATTAGCGGACCTTACCGAAGTAATCATTTGTTTTATTTCCCAATCCCAACCTATTCATCCCATGGAGCAAAACTGGCAGTACTCCATATCTAACACCACGGTGTTTTCGGTAAAATCAATTACCATTTCACGTTCAATTCTAATTAAAGATTTAACTATCGCTTGGAGTAAAACTAGTGGTACTCCATTCTCGATCATTTCATGAATTCGATAATTTTAATCATTCCATTCACATTCCAATCTAATTAAAGATACATTAAACCTCTAATTCAGTTTTAATCTCCAAAAATCATTTCTTAATGATTTTTCAAAGTTAAGAAATTAATCTTATCTTTAACTGGATTAATGAACTAATGTCATTTCAAACACAGCTCATGATAAACCCAAAATCACCTTCCATTAATTATGGAATCTTCACGGATAAACAAATCAATATATAATCGATATCAATTTCCGTATCCGACTAATAATATAAATGGAATAACGGCAAGGCCTTTTAAATTCCATATGTATTAACTGTCTTCCTCCACAGAAGTTCACTTTGATTATTATCAATCGAATTTCATTCAATTCCAATTTAATATATTAAATTGGAAAACTTTACTTTGGAAATTCCAGTAAAATCTTTAATAAAAAGATTTTTAAATTCCACATCCCATTTCACTGTAAATCGGGTTAAAGAACGAATGTCCTTGAAAACATAGTTCATGATAAACCCAAATCACATTCCATTTTATTCCAATTATTAAATATAATTGGAAACTCTAACAATCTTAATTAAAAGATTTATTCTCTTCATATGGGGTTCAAGAATAGTGTTACTGAAGACCCCATCCCATCAGTCTCAAACCGTAAATTAGTAAGAGAACAATTCCCTAAGTATTAATCTCGAAGGCCGAAACCAACATCAGATAAATACCTAGGAAACCATTCAACTTAGCTAATCTCCAATTAGTTTCTAATTTTCTTAACTCCATTGGGTTTAAGAATGGTATTATTAAAGATACCATTCACGACAAACCCAAACTCTCATTCCATTGTTAATCGGGTTAAAGAACAAGTGTTATTTAAAACACCGTTCACGATAAACCCAAAATCCAATTTCAATTTAATTCCAATTAAATGTTAATTAATTGGTAAACTTCATTAAATCTTAATAAAAAGATTTATATCTTTTCTCAATTGGGTTTAAGAACGGTGTCACTTAAAACATATTTCACAACAAACCCAAAATCCAATTCAGTATTAAATACAAGGCTCTTAATAGAAATTATATCGGCTTATATTCAATATCAAATTCTGAAATCAACAAATATCGTATTGGGAATAACGATATATATATCTTCCAAATTCCTCCACAGTATCTGTATAATCACGGAATCCAATATCAAAATATTCCAAAGATAATTTCGATTCAAATTCATTCCAATTCAGATATTGGAAATTTTGGTTATTTTTAGAACCATTTCAAATCCAATTTATTTATTTAAAAATATTGGATTATAATTCTTGTTCATAACTAGTTCATTTCGATAAAAATATATTTTTATCTTTTCAAATATGTAATTTTTCATCTTTATTCTTTCCAAATCATTTATTATGATTTTACACAAATTATTGATATTTTTAATAATTTTATCAAGGCTCGTACAGTCGATTTCCATAAACGGTCATCGAACTGCACTTATTGCGACCTTTTCTAAATTTGATTTGGATATAATTCCAAATCCAACCGTTAGATTTCAAATCTCTAGTATTCATTGGAAATCTCTTTTCGATACGTACCCAACGGTTCTGGTTTTAATGAATCCGACGGTCGAATCTCCCGTAATGTCCATTCGAAGTCAATGGTCGAAATTCGCGAACTGCCACGGTGCGGCGCGTTCCGTTCAGGCCATTATATATATACAATATATATATGTCTTTAATTTCCATTTAAAAAAATACTTTATAAATCGTTTTAAATTCGTTTTCAATACGATTCCAACTTCATATTCAATTTCAAAACAAAATTGAATATTCCATATCATTAATATATAAATGATAATATTTTCAAAGCATTAGACTTTGAAATCACTTCCTTTTCGATATTCATTATAAAAATGAATAAAATTGATATAAATATTGTTCACGTCAAAATGGCGTTAATCTAATCAACACGGCTTTATATATTTAAACATATTTGTGTCCATCCTAAATCGGACATCAAAATCAGATTTTGATTCTTTTCTGAATATTATTTTAAAATATTCCTTATTTTAAAATATTCGTTATTTTAAAATATCCGTTCGTTCTGAATTGGAATCAGACACAGTCAATTACCGTATAATGTAATTTATATGGATTTCATACCACACATGTATAGAACAACAATGATAAACCGTCAACCATCATCCACAGTGCATTACACAACTGCATGAGCGCTAAATATAAATAATTAATGCTTACAACAGCCTGTCAACCCATCGATTGACATACAACTAAATATTGGGATTAGTGTATGTCCTATATCATCCCAATACCCGTGTGGAGTTTTCAAACAATAAACACTGATTATTATTTGTGCAATTGGGCGATGTACGAAATTTATCGTCCCAATCAATATCATATAAATAAGTGTACATAAACAAACCGTCTGGTTTGTAAATGAATATTTATTCTACTCATATACACAATAAAAAATATATTTTTAACGATAAAATATTTTATTTAACTCATGAATATTATCACACAGTCCATTTCACAACACAATCAAACAAACAAGTCGTCCATGGTCCGTGGACGACGGGTAGCAGTTCACATATGCAGTTAAAAAATAAATAACTAAACAAGCAATTATAGTGAGGAGTTTTCACCTTTGGGTTCCACTCCTCCATTCTTTATTTTCGAACGGTTTGAATTTTGATTCATTTCCAGTCGGTTCCTTCGCAATCTGTTTCACGTGATTTATATATTAAAAATCACATTTTTATTTCAACACTGCATATATAAAAATCATATTTTTATTTCTACTTCATATATATATAAATCGTATTTTTGTCGCTACTTCATATGCATAAAAATCGAATTTTTATCGCCACTTCATATTTATAAAAATCGAATTTTTATCGCCACTTCATATGTATAAAAAATCGAATTTTTACAGCCACTTCATATATATAAAAATCGAATTTTTATCACCACTTCATATATATGAAAATTGAATTTTTATCGCCACTTCATATATGTATATATAAACTGAATTTTTATCGCTACTTCATATATATAAAAATCGAAATTTTATCGCTACTTTTTATGTATAAAAATCGAATTTTTATCGCTACTTCATATATATACATAAACCATATTTTTATTTTGATGTTTATATTAAAAAAATCATATTTTTATAAATATTTTTTTCTTTTTAAAACGCCTATCTTTTCATATCTAAAAATATAATCTAATCTTTTTATAACTAAAAATGTAATCTTTTCATAGTTAACAATATAATCTTTTCATAGTTAAAAATATAATCGTTGTATAATTAAAAATCATATTTTAAACCATCAAAAATCACATTCTTTTCAAATATAAAAATCATTCCTTTTCTATTAATAAAAATCATGCCTTTTCTATTAATAAAAATCATAGAATTCATTCACAAAAAATCAAAGAATTTATATATTTTAAATAAAAGAATTTATACATTATAAATCAAAAAGACTTACAATGTTGTGGGGGAGTTGCTGGTGCGTCAGTCGGGGAGGAGGATGCGGTGGTGGTCAAGGGGGAGGTCGGAGGCTCAGTCTGGGTCAGCTCAGGTGGCGGGTCCCCCTTTGGCAGAGGGGTCAGCTAGGGTCTCGGGTGATTGGGGATGGTGCGTTCGACTGAGGAAGAGGAGGGTATAAGGAGGGCGGAGGAGGAGAATGTGGGCCGGTGGGGTGCTGCGCCTGTCGGGGGAAGGCGGAGGTGTCCTCCGGCGGCATCAAAGTGGGAGCTAGGGCGACGGGTCAACGCATCTTTTTTCTCTTTTTTCAATTTTACTGAGTGACGGGGAGAGAGAAAGGAGTGGGGGAGAGAAAGGTTTTATAATGATTATTATATTATATTTAATTATCTCAAAAGAAAGTAACTTTTAAACCCGATCTCCAAACGAGACCCAATGACTGATGCCACCAACTAATTACCCCCATTCTGAAACACAATGGGATACGTTTCATAAGCTGATTCGGCCGTTTCGATCCATTTTTCTTCAAATTAAAATATAATCAATATATATTGAATTCAAACATATATTTTAATTTACCGGGGCCGCATACTGACTTCAAACATTCTAAAAAAATAAATCTGGACATGTTTTGATGATACGGTCTTAACAAAACTAATTTCATCGAATTTGGTGACCGTTTGAAAAACAGTCATTTTTCAGTCGATTAAATTCAAACAGAAATTGTCAAACACGTTTTAATCCGCCATGCTCACATATTAATTCCAAAAATTATGAAAATTGGAATCTAGCAATAATTTAACATCCCGAATCCAACCAAAGTGGTTTCGTCAAAAATAGAGGTCGTTTGCAAAATCACTATTTTTAAAGGCTATATTTCCATAGCAATTATTCTGAATTTTCAACTGGACATAACTTTTTATTCCCGTTATGAAATTTCTACTTTTCAGATCCATTGGGAAGATATTTTCAAACAGATTCAAATATTTCTGGTTTCGCTAAATTCGATTTATTTTGAATCCTGTACATTCATTTGAAATCGAATTTTCAAACTACCACGCCATTTCCAATTCCTTTTATAATTAGAATAAATATTTATATTCTAATTTCAATTTAAACAAATTTATACGTTCTAATTCTATTCAAAATAAATTTCCATTCGTCATTATTTAAACTAAATCATTTTAAATATTCAAAATTCATTAAAATCGCCAAAATAAAAATTTTAAGTTGGTCCTGATTCACTGGGTTATTACAGTATTCTTCTCACTCTATTTTTATACGAGACCAATTCTACTGCCCCTATTCCCACTCCCTCCTCGTATCCCTCCAATCAGATCCCCTGATTTTCACCGTTTTACATTTAAGTCCCCCAAAAATTCAGGGGTTTAAGTGCAAAAGGTGGAAATCAGTGAGCTCTGATTGGGTGTGACACGTGGGACACTGAAATTGGGGACAAAACAATTGGTGCATTTTTATATGAACCCTGCTATATATTTCTCTCTCCTGTTGTTCATGTTCTATCTTCTTCCTTGTTATGCAAAAAAATAAAATTGAAAGCCTGTTATAGCAATGTTGCTTCCCTTGCGCTACCCTACCCTCACACACCTGAACCCTCGTCATCGCCGAACCCTATTTCAGCACCTAAGTCAGCCCCACCATCAGCAACCCAGATGCCTCTCGCATCAAGCTCTGTCCACCAAATTTCTCCGACCCAGCCATGATCCCTAAACCCGACCCAAGAGCAACAGCCTCAGTTCACACCCAAAAAACCCCTTGCATTGCCACCATGCAACCAGCATTCGTCCATTTTCAACCCACCTTCGAGCAATTCCCGGCTACCTGAAGCACTCAGAAAGCTACCTCCTTCACCTATCTCCCTCATTGCACCATGTCAAAATCCCTACTTCAACTCCGACACGCCCTTCCTCCTTGTGCTCATCAACATGAGCAGGTAAGAAGGTGTGGATGGTGAATGCATGGAGAGAGATGTTGTTGTGGTTTATGTAGGTTGAAACATTATCTAGTTTTACGTGTAGTGTTGGCTCGGTGTTGGAAGTCATCTAAGGAGTTAAATATAAGGGTTAGGATTTAAACTAATACAACAAAGTTGGCTAAATTTGTGACTTAAGTGGTAATTAATGTGATGGAAATAGATTTGAAATTCAAGATAGTTGAAACATATTTAATGAAATATGCTTAAATTGGTAATAAAAAGTTGATTCGTTAAATCGATGAGATTTTGGGTCGATCAACTTGATTTTAGTTTCACTTTAAATGGTAAATTGAAATGATTGAAATTTTATTTTAAATTGGGATATGAATTAACAAAATGGCTTAAAGTGGATTTTGGAACTCAATATTGAGTTCAAATGGTTTGGAAGTAATTAATTTGTTTATTCCAAAATATTATACTTATTTTATTCTTAGAAATTTGATATATTTTATATATCAAACTATTGTGTTCAAACTATTTTACTATGCTATTTTATTTCATATTATCTTATGTGTATAACTATCTTTATTAAACTATTATATTTTTATCTTATCTATTTTTATATCTATACAAACTATTTGAATGGAAAGTTTATATCCAACCCTAGTCGTTGAGCCCAATTTGTTTAAATATAAGATTTCATTCGAGTATAAATAATTTTAATATGGAATCCAAATCAAAATTTGAATTTTAATAATGAACTGTTGTTAATATGAAATTATGAA
The DNA here is from genome assembly GCA_030737875.1 of Allium sativum. Classification (NCBI taxonomy): domain Eukaryota; kingdom Viridiplantae; phylum Streptophyta; class Magnoliopsida; order Asparagales; family Amaryllidaceae; genus Allium; species Allium sativum. Next base: position 486,950,661 of record CM060926.1, on the reverse strand, counting down.
ATTGGAGTTGAAATCCAATATTGAGTTGTTCGCGATACGACAATGAAAAACGGATTTGAGGTAAATCGACTTATGATTTGAAATACGATGTTTATTTAAACATAGATTACCATGGTCTATATAATAATTATTGGTTGTTGAAGAGACCGGGCTGCATATTCGCATACTCTTTGTCAATACCGGAACCACTTTAACAACTACATACGTGGAGGATGTTCAAAAATGAAGTAGTTGATTTGGAGAACGTTTATGGAATGAAGTAAGAGAATGATGATGGATAACTTTAACACTTGTGTCATAATTAAAATTACTAAAACAGGAGCCTATGCCTCTAGCAGACAATTCTTCGTATTACTCACTTGATTTGTGATTTGGTTGGTGCACCTTAATTTGATTAGGGGTATTGGACACTATCGACCACTGATGGGTTACAACCAGCTAAAAAAGGTAAATTGGTATACCTTAGGCATTACCTTACGTGTCTTTTCATATTTATCCTTATACGAGCCTACTACGAGGTTGTTTGCAAATTAAATGTGTTAAGGTTGATAAACGTAAAGCCTTATGCTATTTTGATATTTAGTTTACTGATAGACATTACCTATTATAGTGTATGTTATCATATGCAAATATTTATATGAATCCTTCGAAGATGAAAAAACCTGTAACATCTCTTGAGTTACTTCGCATTTGATTTATTGATTTACATGAGGATGTTGGTTCTGATCAGGGAGTTTTTTCTTTTCCTCAAAATGTACTCAGGTCAGCATTGAGATAGTTATTGAGTTATGGATTGCTTTTCTGGAAACGAATACTTAGTTGGAGGCTCTATTTAATTCTAGTTATATTATCGCCTTAGTTTAGTTAAGCAGTTGTTAACTTATGTTATTTTTATTTGGTTTACTTCAAAGAAAGAAATAATGTAAATATATGGATCGCTTATGTATTATTTGTTTTTGTTGTGAGATTCTGAGTTGTATTTTATTTCTATATTTGTGTTTTATGAGTGATTCTATTATTATCCCAATAACTATCTATCATTTTGAGCAAATTTAATTGTTTAAAATTGTGGGTTGCTACACATCATAACAGAGTGCAGGCTATTATAAATGCAGATGGAAAGTTCATTTTTGATGAGGAGCTACTAATTAAAGAATCATTAGACTACTACATTAACTTATACAATGGGGTCCTTCTCTATGAATTTATCCCAATGGAAACACATATGTGTATTAATGATGAAGGGAAGAAACTACTATCATCTCTTACTTCTTATGAGGACATAAAGGTGGCATTATTCAGTGTTTATGAAGAAAAAAGTATTGGGTTGGATGGATTTTCTTCAAAATATTTAAATCTGCACTAGGATTTATTTAATTAAGACTTGTTTATGGCTATTACTGAAATTTTCTAATCCAAAAGACTTGATACAATGTTAAATCATATGTACATTTCTAAATCTTATTCAAAAAAAATAAGCCTCGATCTCTTTTAGATTATTGACCAATTGTATGTGCAAATGTCATGTACAAAATAGTTACTAAAATTCTTTGCAATAGCATAAAGATTTTTTTGCCTTACTTGATAGCAAAGAACAAATTCATCTTTTATCCCTGGAAGAAATATTGGTGAAAATATTTTGCATGCACATTAGATGATTTGAGACTTTCAAAAAGTATGTAACCCAAAGATGTGTATCAAGATGGATTTGCAAAAAACTTGGCATGTGTTAAATAGAGAATTTACATGTCACATGCTTATTTCTATAGGCTTCCCCACTTCTTTAATCAATCTCATTTATGAATTTATTAGCAATCCTACCTTTATATATTGGTAGACGACATTCCTAATGGTATCATTTCATCTAACAGGGGTTTGCGACATGGAAAGTCGTTGTCGCCCTATCTTTCTTTGTAGTTAGGGAGTATTTATCACTGCAATTAGAATATAGTATAATGGGGGACCTTAAACCCATTTAAAAATTTCAGCCTATTATATCTCACCTGTTTTACATAGATGAGATTATGCTATCTCTGAAAGCAACTATTCAGAATGCATAACAATGTAAGCATATTTTTGAGCATATGTAAGTAACCATCGGTCTACAATTAAATGAGATGAAATCAAAAGTTTACTTTGGTAAACATGCGTCAGGTAAAGAAAATATCGTAAACATATTAGGCAAGGTGGAAGGTTCTCTACCGGTTGGGAGTACTATTGGAGAATGGAGTTTTGGTGACAACAACCTTATTTCAATATTAATTGATTACAAAATATATACTAACACTTTTGTCTAGAATATATATATATATACACACACACATATGAAGGATTTATATACAGGAATTAATACTGAAGACTGTACAGTTTAAAGATATTAGAGACTCAGAATTCAGAGATGATTGAAGACTCGTGAGTAATCAAGATTTCAAGAGTTCAAGATGAAAATAGTAATAGAGTCTAGTATATGTAAGACTCTGAATAGCACTCCAAGTTCAAATTCAAATTCAAATTCATATTTTCAATTTTTAATTTCAAATTCCATGTTCAAATTCTATCTTTATCCCCTCTATTTTACTTTTGATTTTAAACACAAGCTTTATAAGTTTTACTTTGTATACTTTATATTTATATAGTTTTATACTTTATAATTTTATAAATATGTTTATGTAGTTTATACTTATGGTTTCAAATGATTTTCTACTTTATAATATTCATTTACAACACTATGTTTTATTTCAAGAGTTTCCAGAATTATATATGTATCATAACACTTGAAAAATGCTCAAAAATCATTCTTGAACTAGGTTATGTCAACATAAATTTATGCCTACGTCGACATATAACTGTCATATTTTTTATTTGAAAGGAAGTGTCTTTTCACTATTTCTAACGTTCCATAAGCATTACAACCTTTCAAAATAAACAGGTGCTGGTTTTGAATTTTTTTCATCATTCTTCTTCTCTATCTTCATCCCCTTTCTTTACACCATTATATTTTTTATTTTTATGATTTCTACACTTATACTTTGCCGAATTCAATTTTATTTATATAAAACTTCTTCTCGTCTCACTCTCTACTCATTACTCTCCGAAATGAAGTGCTATTGAATAGTTATAGGGCTATTGTAATCATTTGGGAAGTGTTAGGGTAACGTATTTCCTTGTAGTTGTGAAATCAAAGAACCGGAGCGGTGTTAACCTTGTAGCTGTGAAATCACGGGGAATATACTTGATCAAGGGTGTTTGGAATCATTGTTAACCTTGTAGCTGTGAAATCAAGGTGGGTGTACTTGGATATTGATATAGTAATAAAACTCTACGCAATCCAGTGTTGGGTGGGACTGGACGTACGAGTAATCCGAACCAGTATAAAATCCGGTGTGTTCTTTCCTTTTCTGCATTTTATTTTTGTCTATCTTTGTGTTTGTGCTCGAATCTGTGTTTGTGATTGTTTCTGTGGTTTGTGATTCATATATTAGATCATATAAGTTTTAGATTTTGTTATATTTCTCAAAAGCACTATTCACCCCTCCCCCCCCCCCCCCCATCTAGTGTTAGTTTTTCCTTAACGATCCATTCTGCAATCCCTAACAAGTACCAATATCCACAAATTACATTAATGGTGGTCAATATATTCTGCTTTTACAATGAGTTTCTCCTCGTCTAGGAAGCTGGGACAACCATCTGTTATTGACAGCCAGAAGAGCATAATTAGTTCATCAGTTATTACTCCAATTGTATTATATTAGCTCCTTATATATAATATATCAAGCTCAATGATAACAAAAATTAATACAATGTGCTCAAATTTTGCAAGGTAGCAGGCTACATAAAATTTCATGGTTTTTTTTTTTTTTTTTTTTTTTTTGCAAACCAGAAGAAGGAGGCATAGGGATTAAATATCTGATAACTTAAGGGTATTAAGCAAATTTGATTCCAGCTTTCTAAACAGTTATGGACACAATGAATTAATACTGTTAAAAACTTTTGGACAATAAGCATTAACAATAACTACTCATTCATAATGAAATGCATGCTTCGAAAAAAGTGATCAAGCAATTATACTAAAATATAGATGTTTGGTAGACGGTGCAACCGCATCTCCTTAGTTTTATTCGTGGTTCAACCACAAATCGTTGGTTGATATTCTTAGGTGGCATAGAGTTTTTATGTCAAACACACAAGCTCTCAAAGTGTGTGCTATTAGAACATATCACTGTTTACATCTCAAACTTTGACCAGAAACCTGGGAATGTCAAGATTTAATTAGAAAAATTCAAGTAAACACTCATAAGGCAAAGGATTATTGGACTATTACATGTGATGATCATTTTCATTTTTCTAAAATTTAGGAGGCAGTGCATCGTAAGTATGATAAAATAGACTGGAACCATGTTATAAGACATAGTCCAAATTTGGAAAAAATGTTCATGTTTGCTTATAAAGCACAAAATATGAAATTACCAAATATTGATCAACTAACGAAATTAGGACTTTAGATCCCTTCGAAATGTGTACTTTGTGAAGGCGAGGAAGAAACTCAAAAGTACATGTTCTTTAAATGTCCTGATAGTAGTTATATCAAAGCTTACTTTCGGCTAAAATTGGGCTTACCTTCATCTCCGCCATTAGATCTAACCGAGAAGTTCTAGACTTTAGGCTAAATTTCCAAACAACTGGAATCTACCAACAAATGACATTTGTTTCCTTATGACATCGGTTTATTACATCTAGATGGAACGAAATAAGAGGATTTTTGAGGCTAAAAAGGGATCAAAATTCAATTGTGAAAAAATCGTTGAGAGGATTGTTGCCAATCTGACTTGAGAGATATGGAGTGCCATTTTGCTGGCAAAGAGAAAGTGTTTCATCAATAGTATTCATCTTCGTGATGAAGGGTAAAGTTGATCTTGTTTTCTTCTTTGCGATGTGGAAATGGGCTTGTCGGTCGATGGGTGGTATTTTATTTATTTGTTTGTTGCAAGGTTGATTTATGATGATGTATTGTACTATTTGTTTGGTTGTGAATTTTTCCCTTGCCACGTTGGTAAGGTTTTTTAGGAGGAAAGACCAACAAGGTTCTTTCACATCATTACTAAAGTATGCAATTATTTAATGGAAAGAAGTAGAAGCATCAAAGCCAGAAAACGATACTGAAAACAGATGGCTTGAGGTAACGAAATCGAAACCAATAAGAAAAGGCTTTAGGGGTAGCAAAATCGACACCAAATTTTGGGGCCTAGTAACACGAAGTAAAAACCAGAAGCGATATTGGAAAAAAAATACAAGAAAGTCTATACCAAGTACAGGTATAGAGACAGTGGAGCCGATACCGAAAAGAAAAGGATAGGAGTAGATCTGACACCAAGAATTGGAGTCATGACAAGTGAAGTAGACACTGAAAGCCTGGAATGATAACAACGAAACCAATATTAGGATAGTAAGATAGGGAATATGGATTTGATACCAAGGATATAGAAGGTATCGACGAATATGACACTGGAACAATGACTTCATAAATATGCTATTGGCACAACATAGGGGAACAAATAGCTTGGTGCCGATACCAAGAAAAGAAGGCAATAAAAGCATGTTGTGAACACCAACATGTAGTGAGCAGTTAGCTTGGTGTCAACACCGAAGAATGAAGACAAATGCATAAATCTGATACCGAGAGAAATGGGGATGAAGGATGAAAACGATACCGAAAGTTAGTACACTAAGTATAAAGACGGAACAAAATACTGAGAACCTGTGTTTTTGGAGGCAATACCAAACACATAGAAAAGGAAGCAATTAAACCGATACTAAATATATAAGCCAGAAATATGAAACCGAAAGAAAATTCATAAATAGGAAGCGCAGGGCCGGTAACGAATATATTAGGAGCAAAAGAATTCTATAGACATTAACAAGCTTGGTATCGATACCATTGCACAAAGGAGACGCAAAAGTTACGAAAGTAAAAGCATAAAGGTACACCTATAAGTGCATGTGACAAGGGATTAAAGCCGGTATCGAAGCGAGAAAGCACTAACATTGGCCGATACAAAGAGGTTAATGTGAAAGGGGGGTTTCCCATACGATTGCTACAGAAGGGGCCCCGAACTTCTATAAATAAGACCGTATGAGTCATGTTTTGGGGGACTTTTTCCTGACTCATCAACCCTTTTACAAAATCAAATCATGTAACCCTAAACCAGATTAAAGAATTTTCTCGTCAATTGTAATATACTCATGATAAATAAAATGGGAGATTGAGAACATATTTAATTTAGATTCTGTAATCATGTATTCAAGCTGGTTTAATAGGGTTTTATCAGTTAATCTCATATACAAAAGATTCAAGAACAAGCACATCAGAAGAAGGATCATCGAGCAAATCAATGATTCTTCCCTCATGATTTTTTCCTGTGTCTTAATCCTTTTTGAATATGTCTAATATACCATAATGATCAATGATTTATTATAACTTTACAATATGAAAACTGACACAACTAAGAACCTAAGTGGGTTGGATCAATGTGGAAGTATCACTTTTGGCTGTTAAAGACCATGATACATCATCAAATGTGAACTTTATGATATCTTAGCATGTTTCCTCTTAGCACAACGTACATTATTTTATCTTGAATCTAAAGCACACTTTCGCAACAAGATTACCTACGTATATGAGAGGATTATAACATGAATACCTCTAAACTCTAATATGAGAACTTAAAATCTCATCCCAATATAACATTGTTTCACTTAAAAATGCACCGTTGATACACTCGAAAGACGGTAACTTTGCATTCAAAAGGAAGCATCGATATTTCAAGAGTCAACTAAAGCTCGATTGGTTAGAGGGTATCATGGTCAAACTCAATATAGTTTATGCCAACCTGCTTTTGAAAGGAGTTCTCTAGATTGATCATCTTCTATTTTCATTATATATATTCTGCTAGTTCTTAATTAGGTGTTGACGATTTTTATCGTTAACATTTTGGCACTAGAAGAAGGGCTAGAACCTTCGCTCTCTTATCTTATTATAATTAATTTTTGATTGTTTTCTTAATGAAAGGATAAGATGAAATCAAAAAGCTAAGCAACATTAATGAGGGGGAGCTCAATTGACCACTTTCGAAGAAAATATAACCCTATCATTCAACCCAAATGCTGCTAAAGCAGAACAACCATTTACTCCAGCATAACCTCCCAACTCGAATTCTTTGAATGTGAATGCCATCAAAATCAAGGCTCTAAAACAACAACTTCTTGAAATGTAGGATCTCTTACAAATTGCTCTGGCACAAAGATCTTAAAGGAACATCTGTAATGACTCAGATTTTTGATTCATTTATTTTAAATATTTAATATCATTTTAAATATTTGTTTGATAATATACTTGAATTTTTATATTTATGTTATCGGTTTAAATATCGATTTCGATTTAATATCGAATATGTTAAATTATCATAATACGAAATATAATTGAAATCGAAGTTAAGAACTGAATCAAAACAATTCAGGTGACTAGTATAAATTCTATTTGAATACAGACGATAATAAAAATAATTTTATTAGCGAATTGATTAGTTGTGAATTTAAATTATATTATATTAATTTAATATAATATATACATTGAAATTAAATATCAAAACATATTCGGTTTAGTTCAAAACAACGCAATGATATTGAAACGTTAGTCCATACGCTAAAACAGCGGTTCATGATTTAAATTAATAGACCCCAAGATATGTGATTGTGGATAGGTTCGAAATCAAATCAGAATCTATCTAAAAGAAATAAAAATCTCTTTATTTCAAATCGTATTATTTAGAAATCAAATCAAATTAAATTACATGTACTCAGTCCTATACCTCCCTATATACAAATGCAGACCTAAGTTACTTAAGCCTAAAGTATTCTTCTTTATAAATTCACACACTCCTCCTTTGATTTCTCTGCTGAAAATTACAAACCAGAAAGCTTTGAAAACTTTAAATGGCCATTCCTTCATTCACAATATACTAGTAATAAAGTAAAGCCATGTTTTTTCTTTCATTCCTCAAATCGAAATCAATTCGAAAGGGTGCAGCGGCAACTAGGGTTCATCGCGAGTCCTTATTTAATTCTGAAACAACTCGAATGCAAGATTCACGAGTAGAAGACAATGCGATAATGAGATGACCTCGAGATTGAAGTCGCGAACGAGGATTCGAGGACTTGATTTTGAGTTGTTGAGGGGTGCGACGTGAGGAGAGTTCGACGTTCAAAGTCAGGATTCGATAATGTATATCGTGAGCTAATGATTCACGTGCGTGCTCGAGATTTTGTGGATCGATTTTGGAAAAAGGAGAAGCAGTCAAAGTCGAATCTGAAACTGACCTCAGGGTAATCGGGATTGCGAGTTGCGGATCATTTTATGGATTTCTAATGGGTCATCGCGAGCATGACCTTGTATCAGCACCGCGACCTGTTCAACAAGATGTCGAATTGAAGTTGGGGGCTACAGTGAAAATTTAAGGTTGGTCTGGGTCTTGCTGTAGTGACCTCGGCGTTGGTAAATGGTGTTAGAGAATGAATGAGATGCTGCAGATTCAAATAGGAGTTCAAATTGGTCTAATGATTGAACAAGATTGGAGTTCGACACTGAAAAGTTTGAGGGATTCGGTTGTGAGGTTTTAGGAGAGATTAAAGCTTTAGTAAGGTTAGTTTAATTTATTTAATTAGATCTAGTTAGTGTTTAAATTAAATTTGATTGATTTATATCCAAACTCATAAATAAATGGTTAGAATTTAATAAGTATAATGGTTAGAATTTAATTAGTATAACGGTTAGAATTAAATTAGTATATCGGTTAGAATTAAATTAGTATCTCGGTTAGAATTTAATTTTAGTAAGTATATTTCTAGTATAAAACCTCGTTAAGGAGACTCAGTAACTAATATATATAAAATTCGGATTTTCTTAGGCGAAGATAAATCAAATAAAATCATTTGTGTGAAGTTCGAAGACTCGGACATCAATGGAAAGGAATTGAAACTGATACAAGTGCAATTTAAAATCACGGTAAGTAATTCTCATTCAAGAATTTTATTTAGTTATTTTTATCATTAAAAATAATTTGTTAACTGTTTGGTTGCATTTAAATATTATTGTGGCTATTATTTAAATATATTAGTTATTTAGGATTGGTATTTGTGGTTATTATATATATATATATATTGGTGATTGGATAGTCCCCGCAGTACCATTAGCGGATTCCTGCAGTATCATTAGTGGATGACCCTATATGCCCACGTTATGATAGTGGATGACCTTCTATACCGTGATATCCTACCTCGAAGCAAGATGGGTATTATTTATGTTGGCTAACGTCTGTGGATGCAGGAAAACAGGTTGGAGGAATCCAACTGGATTCCTAAAAAATATTATTGTTTTTATCACATATATTGTTATATATGATGTGTTTGAAAACCTATGTTTGATAAATTGGGTGTTTTGAATTGTTGAATGTCACTGGCTCAAAAATGTTGATATATAAAAATACCATGAAAAGGATATTTTAGATTTTTAATGGAAAATCTATTTTTCTAAAAATAGAATTCAAATTTCGAAGGGGCTAAAGATATTAACTTGTTTTGAATAAATAAAACAAGTAGTGAATTTATAAACATTGTTTATAAATTAATAATACGAGATTTGAACTGAAATTATAAACAGTGTTTATAAATAAAGTGGAAAAATTATCATTGGATAATTTGAATATTTAAATTCAAATGTGAATTTAAAAATAGAAATGGGGGAATCGTTTTAAAGAAATAAACGATGGAATTTATTCTGATGATCAGAATATAAATTGAACTAAAATATATCTGTAAGGATTTATGATTTGAATTCGATTAATTCAAATTTATTTAAATAGAAGTTAAATTGAATATGAAAATAAATTGGGTGTTATATATATATATATATATATATATATATATATATAAGTTATTATGAATAGAAATTTCCAAAATAAGATTTTGGTGGTAAATAGATTTCTAAATAGAACTTGTTTAAATATATAAGACAAGGAAACTTATAAACGATGTTTATAAATATGATGAATTAATTATCAATAGATAATTTGAAATATTAAATCCAAATATGAATTTAAAAGTATAAATTGAAATCATTTCGAGAAAAAAGGAAATGATAGTTTTTATTCCGAAATTCGGAATATAAAAGGGGTTGGGTTTCAAATAGGTATTTGAAAGGAAATCTTATTTTAAATTTTAAAAAAGAAAATTAATTTAAAAACAATGTTTATAAAAATAGGGAAATAAATTATCATTGGATAATTTAGAAGTTTAAATTCAAGAAAGAATTTAAAAAGTGAAATTGGAAAACGTGTTGAAAATAGAATAATTGATTATATTCCGGGATTTAGAATACAAACTGAATCAAGAAAATCTAAAGGAGTTATAATTGGAATTCGATTATACCAAATTTTATAATTTATTTATAAAAGGAATTGGGAATTAAAATAACAAATCAAGTGTAAATAAATGTATAACCGAGTAAGGAAAAATCAACGATTATAGATAATCAGAATTATTGAGCTGAATTGGGATAACTGGTTTGATATATATTAAAAATATATCAGAATTGAGTTGAATTTATTTTAAACGAAGTTTAAAAATTTATATATATAAATATAATTAAAACGAACTCGCCGCAGCGCAGTAGTTCGTAAATTGGCATTTCGAACTTCAATTGAGTATACAGAACTCAATTTAAGTCGGTATTCTGTGAAACAAGAATCATTAGGACCGATTGAATAATAGTTTTCTAATGGAAGAGAAAATTCTGAATTTCGTCGTACATATTTTGAGTTATGTCAAAATCAAATTTTTAGAAAAACAGCGCCAAAATCGTTCAAAAATCATAATGGTTTATATAAATAAATATAAGAATTTTAAGTAAATAAAATTTGATTTTCCATTAGAAAAATCCGGATTTGAGTTGTAAACTAAATACAAACTCAAGTTGTGTAAATAAAATGATTTTTGAAGCAAAAATCAGATATTAAATTATTTAACAGAATTAACGAATTAGAAGAAAAATTAGTTAATGAACCTTTGGGTTGAATTGGACAATAGACAAGTGAATGGGGTTTGTAATTCATATTCGAAATCAAATATGGAAACTGAATTGAAAATGGAATTCAAATGGGTTTATAAGCAAGTAAATATTTGTATTTGAACTGATATGTTAAATAGAAAGTGGAATAGGCAAAATAGCTAATTAGAAAAGAAATTAGCGAATTGGGTTAAGACGAATGGATTGAGTTAAAACCAAATGGAAATATTTGGAAATGGATTAGACAGGTGTGGAATGAAGTGTATGAAGATTTTAATTCATATGCCCGACAAAAAGGTACTAGTTTAAATTCCATATGAGTTTTTATGCGCCGAATCGGCAAGCCACTTGGTTTTTTTATTTTCTTTTGAATGGAAAGGGCCTAGGGAGGCTAGTTGAGGTTTGAACTATCGACCGATACAAAGGAGGTTATGGAAAATTTTCCGGAAATTTAAGGAGTTAAATATTTTAAAGATAATTTGATAATTAGAAATCTATATATCAGTATATATAGAATCCGGTAAGGAAACAAACTTAAAAATAGAATATTATAAACAAAAAGGAAATCAAAAATTTGGTAATAGAAAGAGAAATATATATACACGTTTTAAAAATGAATAAGTGGTTTTTATGGTGTTGATGATGTGAGATAAGTGGTCTTGTCTGTTTTGAAGTTAAAGATGTTATTCAATCAAGGTCTGAGAGGTAATTATACCCCAACTTGATTGATTTCATTACTAACTGATAAACAGCAAGATTCAGTCTCAAAGAGAGATGTTTAAAGAGTTTAGTTGAATGCAGTATTTTGGGTTGTCGTAACGATGTTTTACAAAACATTCGTTTTAACCTAAGTAAGTGGAAATTTGGAAATATAATAATAAATATTTCCTGAGTATAGAAATAAATGAATGGTCATGGAAGAGATAAGTAATTGGAATGTTTTCCAATTATAAATAAAATATATTTTCTAAGTATAGAAAATAAAAGAAGGCGATATATGGAAATGTTTTCAAAATAGGGTAAGAGGTCAAGATGATTGTCGAAAATATCATGTTAACAAATATGGATAATGAAATGGAGAAGTGTTTTAATTAATGAAATATTAATTAAAGGCCTCAGTGATTTGTTTGATGCTTTGGTTGAATGTTTGTTTTTCTTCGATAGTTAAATAACTGACTATCGAAGTATTTGCCAATAATCGGTGTCAATATGGAGAGACCGGTTGGATTATTATCCGTGAACTACTCCGTATTAGTAGTAGTGTTGCAAATCAGATTATATGAAGATAATCGAAGATGGAGTAAAGTGCAAGGACTTTTTCTATTAATAGAAATGGTGCCTTCGGTTTCGTTCAGTCCTAGAACGAAGTGTATGGACGAATGTCTGACAGAGTATTTCCAATGATCGAATATGTTGGTTTGTATAAATATATATGGTGGCAGAGGATTTATTCTCTTAGCATAATATCCAGAATATATTTGTGCAAATCAATTAGTGATTAACGGATCTGACAATGTGGCATTCAAAGTGATTGTGCTATCAATGAATGATAAGAAATCGTAGCCTCGGGCCTCAACAACCGGGAAATGACAAAAATCGGGCAGGAAGCAAGGCTATGTGGGTCGCTCCCATTAGGGTGTATAATCACCTATCTAGGGAAATTCCATTTGCTTCTTTAATCTATCGATTTGTCCCATTCGGGAAAACGGTTGCTGATCCCAACCATTGGTGAAATACATTCGATACACTCAAGCGAAATGAGTAGTCGGTCATGTGTGTCCGGGTTGCAAGACGTTCATGTTGAACCCAATGTATTCCTCTCTAGAGATAAGCTATCAGAAGGTGGTTCCATACCTTGTCATAGTCTGAATCCAATCTCTAATAAGCGCACTGCGGTTTTTGATTTTATATTATATATGGAGCGTGAGATGCAAGCATTCCGCTAGATTCTTATTTATTTGATTTAGACACTATTATAATATCACTGGATTTTTGTATCAAAGTGTTTTGGGTTATAGTAAGGTAAAAACCGTCCATGTTTATGTGTGGGCTGGTCGTACTATTATCCTTTCTTTTGAAAGGATTTTGAAAGGTAAACAATTGGTTGGAGTTTACTCACACCAGTCCCATGACTGACCCAGAGTTTATTTTGTTTCGTTTTCCCTAAACTCTTGGGTGCCCATATTTGTACGTGCAGTCAAATAGTTGGGTTTTACAGGTTCACTTGGAGGAGCTTGAAGCAGGAGGCTTCACCTATTAGCTATAGACTATCATTTTTCTGCTGTGTACTATGTGGTATCTGGATATAGTTGTTTATAACTGTTCCAAGAATAAATGTTGTGCTCTGATGATGGTATGTATATAAAGTTTCTAATTTGTATTTCAAAAGTTATGTTATATAATATATTTTATTCGTTTCGTTGTGAGATTTGTCTTCTTTGTTTTCTTCTCTTCTAACATTTCTTTCTTTCTATTTCTAATCCTCTAACTTCTTTCTAATAATGATTCGTATTTCTCTGCAATTTGGTTTGGACATGTGGTGTTATTAGTCAACTCAGATAGTAAGGATTTTCGGGCCATTACAGTTGGTATCTGAGCTTAGGTTGAGCGAACACCTAGACTTAGTGGAATGTGCTCATTGGAGATAGGGTCAGTAGTACCCTAGAATGAGTTAAGCGTACATATATGAGAGCGCGTATTTGTTAATTGATATGAAAATTATTTTATATTGTGTTGGCTAGTTCGTTGAGTGGTTTATGAATTCTAATCGAATCGTGGGACGCCACGAAGTCGATAGGAATTTCTAAATACTTGAACAGAGAAATTCGACAAAGTATTGTTTTAAAGTGGGTAAATGAAATAATTTTACTCAAAATTCTATTTTGATATAGAAAGGAATAATTTTCTAAAATTATTATAATATATAGATGTGTTGTATGTTAATATCATAATTCGTTAAGATTATAAAGTTGAAATGGTTATATATAACCTAATAGAATTTGTATACAAATGAAATATACAAATGAGATGAACTGGAGTTAAATTCAAACCATAAATTGGAATTTAATCCTAGGAAGTTTAGAAAATATTTTCTAAAAGTATATTAAAGTAATATAGCTTTTTGTTTGAAGGATTTTTGAATCAAAATCATTTTTGAATAGATTTTGAAAGGATAAAGCACTGAATTCACTTCAGTGGCTGGAAAATAATACTGATGATGATCGCGACATCATCAGTGTTCATTTCCTAGTTTCTAAGTGATGGATTGCTACCTTAGAAAAGTTTTAATGGAAATTTGTTTTAAATAAAACAAGCTGTTTTGGAAAATTCAAATGTTTTGAATATGAAATGATTATAAATATATGTGTATATATTTATGCGGTTTTGAAAGGATTTGAAATGAAAACCAGGGAATTTAAATTTTGGAATTAAATTTAACTTAAGCAAGTTAAAAGGGATCAAAGTGAATAAATTGAATTGAATGAAATATGAACTGGATATGAACATATTAATTGTAAATCATTCGAATAAAATAAATGTAAGCATATATGGTGTTCAAGGTAAACCAAAAGTTTTTTGGAACTAAAGTTGTAGAAGCATGAAATGTTGAGTTTCAACATAAGTGAATTTTTGAAAAGTTAATGGATTTGTACCATTTTTCCTACCTTAGTAATTTCGAGGACGAAATTCTTTTAAGAGGGAAAGAATGTAATGACTCGGATTTTTGATCCGTTTATTTTAAATATTTAATATCATTTTAAATATTTGTTTGATAATATACTTGAATTTTTATATTTATATTATCGGTTTAAATATCGATTCCGATTTAATATCGAATATGCTAAATTATCATAATACGAAATATAATTGAAATCGAAGTTAAGAACTGAATCAAAACAATTCAGATGTCCAGTATAAATTCTATTTGAATACAGACGATAATAAAAATAATTTATTACCAGCGAATTGATTAGTTGTGAATTTAAATTATATTATATTAATTTAATATGATATGTACATTGAAATTAAATATCAAAATATATTCTGCTCAGTTCAAAATAATGCGATGATATTGAAACGTCAGTCCGTACGCTAAAACAGCGGTTTATGATTTAAATTAATGGACCCCGAGATATGTGATTATGGATAGGTGCGAAATCAAATCAGAATCTATCTAAAAGAAATAAAAATCTCTTTATTTCAAATCGTATTAATTAGCAGTCAAATCAAATTAAATTACATGTACTTAGTCCTATACCTCCCTATATACAAATGCAGACCTAAGTTCCTTAAGCCTGAAGTATTCTTCTTTATAAATTCACGCACTCCTCCTTTGATTTCTCTAATGAAAATTACAAACCAGAAAGCTTTGAAAACTTTAAATGGCCATTCTTTCATTCACAATATACTAGTAATAAAGCAAATCCATGTTTTTTCTTTCATTCCTCAAATCGAAATCAATTCGAAAGGGTGCAGCGGCAACTAGGGTTCATCGCGAGTCCTTATTTCATTCTGAAATAACTCTAAGGCAAGATTCGCGAGTAGAAGACAACGCGATAACAAGATGACCTCGAGATTGAAGTTGTGAACGAGGATCCGAGGACTCTATTTTGAGTTGTTGAGGGGTGCGACGCAAGGAGAGTTTGACGTTCAAAGTAAGGGTTCGATAATGTATATCATGGGCTATTGATTCACGCGCGCGCTTAAGGTTTGGTGGATCGATTTAGGAAAAAGGAGAAGCAGTCGAAGTCGAATCTGAAACTGACCTCAGGGTAACCGGGATTGCGAGTTGTGATTCATTTTATGGATTTCGAATGGGTCATCACGAGCATGACCTTGTATCAGCATCGCAACCTGTTCAACAAGATGACAAATTGAAGTTGGGGGTTGCGGTGAAAATTTAAGGTCGGTCTCAGTCTTGCTGTAGTGACCTTGACATTGGTAAATGGTGCTAGAGAATGAATGAGATGCTGCGGATTCAAATGGGAGTTCGAATTGGTCTGATGATTGAACTAGATTGGAGTTCAACAGTGAAAATTTTGAGGGATTCGGCTATGAGGTTTAGGGGAGATTAAGGCTTTAGTAAGGTTAGTTTAATTTATTTAATTTAAGCTAGTAGTGTCTAAATTAAACTTGTTTGATTTATATCCAAACTCATAAATGAATGGTTAGAATTTAATTAGTATAATGGTTAGAATTTAATTAGTATAATAGTTAGAATTAAATTAGTATATCGGTTAGAATTAAATTAGTTTCTCGGATAGAATTTAATTTTAGTAAGTATATTTTTAGTATAAAACCTCGTTAAGGAGATTCAGTAACTAATATATAAAATTCAGATTTTCTTAGGCGAAGATAAATCAAATAAAATCACTTGTGTGAAGTTCGAAGATTCGGAAATCAACGGAAAGGAATTGAAACTGATACAAGTGCAATTTAAAATCACGGTGAGTAATTCTCACTCAAGAATTTTATTTAAATTATTTTTATCATTAGAAATAATTTGTTTACTATTTGGTTGCATTTAAATATTGTTGTTGCTATTATTTATATGTATTAGTTATTTAGGATTGGTGTTTGTGGTTATTATATATATATATATATATATATATATTGGTAATTGGATAGTTCCCGCAGTACCATTAGAGGATCCCCATAGTATCATTAACTGATGACCCTATACGCCCCACGCTATTATAGTGGATGACCTTCTATACCGCGATATCCTACCTCAAAGTAGGATGGGTATTATTTATGTTGGCTAACGTCTGTGGATGTAGGAAAACTGGTTGGAGGAATCCAACTAGATTTCTCAAAAATATTATTGTTTGTTTGTTATCACATATATTGTTATATATGATGCATTTGAAAACCTATGGTTGATAAATTGGGTGTTTTGAATTGTTGAATGTCACTGGCTCAAAAATGTTGATATATAAAAATATCATGAAAAGGATATTTCAGATTTTTTAATGGAAAATCTATTTTTCTAAAAATAAAAATCAAATTTCGAAGGGGCTAATGATATTAACTTGTTTTGAATAAATAAAACAAGTAGTGAGTTTATAAACGTTGTTTATAAATTAATAATACGAGATTTGAAGTCAAATTATAAACAGTGTTTATAAATAAAGTGGAAAAATTATCATTGGATAATTTGAATATTTAAATTCAAACGTGAATTTAAAAATAGAAATGGGGGAATTGTTTTAAAGAAATAAACGATGGAATTTATTCTGATGATCAAAGTATAAATTGAACTAAAATAAATCCGTAAGGATTTATGATTTGAACTCGATTAATTCGAATTTATTTAAATAGAAGTTAAATTGAATATGAAAATAAATTGGGTGTTATATATATAAGTTATTATAAATAGAAATTTCCAAAATAAGATTTTGGTTGTAAATAGATTTCCAAATAGAACTTGTCTAAATATATAAGACAAGGAAACTTATAAAAGATGTTTATAAATATGATGGATTAATTATCAAGAGATAATTTGAAATATTAAATTCAAATATTATTTAAAATTATAAATTGAAATCATTTCGAGAAAAAAGGAAATGATAGTTTTTATTCCGAAATTCAAAATATAAAAGGGGTTGGGTTTCAAATAGGTATTTGGAAGGAAATCTTATTTTAATTTTTAAACAAGAAAATTAATTTATAAAAAATGTTTATGAAAATAGGGAAATAAATTATCATTGGATAATTTAGAAGTTTAAATTCAAGAAAGAATTTAAAAAGTGAAATTGGAAAACGTGTTGAAAATAGAATAATTGATTATATTCTGGGATTTAGAATATAAACTAAATTGAGAAAATCCAAAGGAGTTATAATTGGAATTCGATTATACCGAATTTTATAATCTGTTTCTAAAAGGAATTGGGATTTAAAATAACAAATCGAGTATCAATAAATGTATAACCGAGTAAGGAAAAATCAGCGATTATAGATAATCAGAATTATTGAGCTGAACTAGGAAAATTGGTTTGATATATTAAAAATATATTAGAATGGAATTGAATTCATTTTAAACGAAGTTTAAAAGTTTATATATATAAATATAATAAAGATGAACTGGCCGCAGTGCTGTAGTTCGTAAATTGGCGTTTCTAACTTCAATTGAGTATACAAAACTCAATTTAAGTCGGAATTCTGTGAAAAACGAATCTTCAGGACCGACTGAATAATAGTTTTCTATTGGAAAAGAGAATTCTGAATTTCGTCGTACATATTTTGAGTTATGTCAAAATCAAATTTTCAGAAAAACAGCGCCAAAATCGTTTAAAAACCATAATGGTTTATATAAATAAATACAAGAATTTTAAGTAAATAAAATCCGGATTTCCATTGGAAAATCCGGATTTGAGTTGTAAAATAAATACGAACTCAAGTTGTGTAAATAAAATGATTTTTTAAACAAAATTAGATTTTAAATTATTGAATAGAATTAACTAATTAGAAGAAAAAATAGTTAATACACCTTTGGGTTGAATTGGACAATGGAAAAGTGAATGGGGTTTGTAATTCATATTCGAAATCGAATATGGAAATTGAATTGAAAATGGAATTCAAATGGGTTTATAAGCAAGTAAATATATTTATTTGAACTGATATGTTCAAACAGAAAGTGGAATAGGCAAAATAGCTAATTAGAAAATAAGTTAGCGAATTGGGTTAAGACGAATGGATTGAGTTGAAACCAAATGGGAATATTTGGATATGGGTTAGACAGGTATGGAATGAAGTGTATGAAGATTTTAATTCGTATGCCCGACAAAAAGGTACAAGTTTAAATTCCATATGAGTTTTTATGCACCGAATTGGCAAGCCACTTGGTTTTTTTTATTTTCTTTTGAATGGAAAGGGCCTAGAGAGGCGAGTTGAGTTTGAACTATCGACCGGTACAAAGGAGGTTATGGCGAAATTTTCTGGAAATTTAAGGAGTTAGAATATTTTTAAGATAATTTGATAATTAGAAATCTATATATCAGTATATATATATAATCCGGTAAGGAAACGAACTTAAAAATAGAATATTATAAACAAAAAGAAAACCGAAAATCTGGTAATAGAAAAAGATATATATATACATTTTAAAAATGAATAAGTGGTTTTTATGGTGTTGATGATGTGAGATAAGTGGTCTTGTCTGTTTTGAAGTTAAAGATGTTATTCAGTCAAGGTCTGAGAGGTAATTATACCCCAACTTGATTGATTTCATTACTAACTGATAAACAGCAAGATTTAGTCTCAAAGAGAGATATTTAAAGAGTTTAGTTGAATGCGGTATTTTGGGTTGTTGTAACGATGTTTTATACAACATTCGTTTTAACCATAAGTGAAAATGTGGAAATATAATAATAAATATTTCCTAAGTATAGAAATAAATGAATGATCGTGGAAGAGATAAGTAATTGGAATGTTTTCCAATTATAAATAGAATATATTATCTAAGTATAGAAAATAAAAGAAGGCAATATATGGAAATGTTTTCCAAATAGCGTAAGAGGTCAAGATGATTATCAAAAATATCGTGTTAACGAATATGGATAAAGGAAATGGAGAAGTGTATTAATTAATGAAATATTAATTAAAGGGCTCAGTGATTTGTTTGATGCTTTGGTTTAATGTTTGTTTTTCTTCGATGGTTAAATAACCGACTATCGCAGTATTTGCCAATAATCATTGTCAATATGGAGAGACCGGTTGGATTGTTATCTGTGAACCACTCTGTATTGGTAGTAGCATTGCGAATCAAATTATATGAAGATAATCGAAGACGGAGTAAAGTGCAAGGACCTTTTCTTTTAATAGAAATGATGCCTTCGGTTTCGTTCAGTCCCAGAACGAAGTGTATAGACGATATATATGGTGGCGGAGGATTTATTCTCTTAGCTATCCAGAATATATTTGTGCAAATCAATTAGTGTTTAACGGATCTGACAATGTGGCATTCAAAGTGATTATGCTATCAATGAATGATAAGAAATCGTAGCCTCAGGCCTCAACAATCGGGAAATGACAAAAATCGGGCAGGCAGCATGGCTATGTGGGTCGCTCCCATCAGGGTGTATAATCACCTATCTAGAGAAATTCCATTTGCTTCTTTAGTCTATCGATGATGTCCCATTCAGGAAAACAGTTGCTGATCCTAACCGTTCGTGAAATACATTTGATACACTCAAGCGAAATGAGTGGTCGGTCATGTGTGGTCGGGTTGCAAGACGTTCATGTTGAACCCAGTGTATTCCTCTCTAGAGATACACTATCGGAAGGTGGTTCCATACCTTGTCATAGTCAGAATCCAATCTCCAATAAGCACCCTGCAGTTTTTGATTTTATATTATATATGGAGCGTGAGATGCAAGCGTTCCGCTAGATTGTTATTTATTCGATTTAGACACTATTATAATATAACTGGATTTTTGTATGAAAGTGTTTTGGGTTATAGTAAGGTAAAAACCGTCCATGTTTATGTGTGGGCTGGTCTTACTATTATCCTTTCTTTCGAAAGGATTTTGAAAATTAAACAATTGGTTGGAGTTTACTCACACTAGTCCTATGACAGATCCAGAGTTTATTTTGTTTTGTTTTCCCTAAACTCTTGGGTGCCCATATTTGTACGGGCAGTCAAGTAGTCGGGATTTTACAGATTCACTTGGAGGAGCCTGAAGCAGGAGGGTTCACCTGTTGGCTATAGACTATCATTTTTCCGCTGTGTACTATGTGGTATCTGGAAACAGGTGTTTATAACTGTTCCAGAAATAACCGTTGTGCTCTGATGATGGCATGTATATAAAGTTACTGATTTGTATTTCAAAAGTTCTGTTATATAATATATTTTATTCGTTCCACTGTGAGATTTGTGTTCTTTGTTTTCTTCTCTTCTAACATTTCTTTCTTTCTATTTCTAATCCTCTAACTTCTTTCTAATAATGATTCGTATTTCTGTGCAATTTGGGTTGGACGTGTGGTGTTATTAGTCAACTCAGATTGTACGGATTTGCGGGTCATTTCAACATCGGACCGAGTCAAGGGGAAGAAGTTGAGTCCCCAAGGAGAAACACACCCATCCTACAATTTGACGAAAAGTAGAAAATTGGTTTGATTTCTTCCAAGAATAACGACCCTATCTTTCAGAGGTAGACCACTAGGAACAACAATGAAACTAAAGTAAAGAGCAATCTGGAAGCTCGACTACTGAAGGATACAATCCTTATAAATCAAACTGTGATAACTCAGAAGTTCACTTTAAGGATATGGCAGAGAAGGCTGTCAAAAACTTACTTAGACGTAAAGGAAAGAGAACCTTGTACAAGTAGGTTAATAATATTGAAAGAATGGCCCCCTTCACTAATGAAATCAGAGCACAGTAATACTGTCACATGTGAAGAATCCCACCATGTATCATGGAACTACTGACCCGGGCGATCATCTCATGGATTTCGATAGCCAAATGGATCTTTACAATGCTCCAGGGGTTGTTCGATGCCAACTATTTCCAGTGAAGATTCAAGGAGAAGATGTTAAACGGTATCGCAGTATTAAGAGAAAACCATATACTCTTAGAAGCAGCTTTCTTATGAGTTCTCTGCACAATTTTGCATTTGCAAAGATCCAACTGTGGACTACACTATCATTGCAAATATAAAAAAAAGGCAGGGAGAATCTTTGGGCGATTACCTAAAGAGATTTAGTGTTGGAGCTCTGAAAGCAAAGGACAATAATGACTCTGATAAACTCATCGCCACTCATTCAGGATTGATTGAGAATAATCCATTCTGGAAAGAGCTATACATGCATGGATGCAGGGACTTACATGATTTTCATTTCAAAGCAAGTAAATTCATCTGCATGGATGAATTATATTATTCAAAGAAAAATCTTGGCTTCCGTGAGGAAGAAGGGAAATCCGGCTTTAATCGAAATCATAAACCTCAAGGCGGGGATTCGATTTTGATAGAACTCATAAAAAGCCAAAGTGGGAAGATTATAATGCTAATTATGTAGCCTTTAGCAAACCCATCTCATTCATATATGTTGTGGCAAAGGAGAGATCAACTTCCGAATTCCTTTTAAAGCTAAAAATTGTCTAGAACTATTCAATGGAGGAAAATATTGTGATTATCATAAGATGAATTGTCATAAAATAGATGAGTGTAAAGTGCTCGAGGGTATAATTCAGAAGATTATCCGGGAAGGACACTTAAAAGAGTTCATCCAAGACAAACATAAAACAACTCAACATTCTGATGAACACCGGAAGAGTTAGCTAACGTGGTAGAGGTCCAAATTGAAGAGGGTCCACTGAATCTGGGTCCTTCAGTAAATCAGATAAATGTGATACATGGAGGGCCAAATCCTACCGAAAATAGTCAAGCTGCCGAAAACAAAATTCTAAAAGAGTCCCGTGAGGGGATAATTCCTGTTTAGGAAGAGCCACCGCTTAAGAATGCCCTATTTAACATCAAAATGCACAACTTGGTGGTGTCACCAAATGAGATGCAGAAGGGTATCCATCATCTTCATAATGACCCTTTAATGATCACAACACATGTTGAGTTTTCAATGGTTTTGAAAATTCTTGTTGATACAGGAACTGCAGTTAATGTGATCTTCAAGCATGCATTTGACCGAATGGGTCTTTTTGAACAAGAGCTTGAACCTAGCAGTGAACCAATCTTCGGGTTCAAAAACAAAGGGTCTACTCCGATTGGGAAAATTAAGTTGTTGGTTTAGGTTGGGTTGCCTCCTCTTTGTCGAACCTTCGAGACTCTTTTTATTATCGTCGAGCAGCCTTCTTACTACAACACATTCTTTAGTCGCCCAGCTCTTGATGAAGTGGATGCCTTTGTCTGATCAAAGTACCTCATGATGAAGTTTCTGACTAAATAAGGTTGGGGCACCATTATGGCAGAGCAATTCGACTCCCATGTATTGTACTTTGCTATTCTCGATCAATATAAAAGGGAGCATTTTTCTTACTTTGGTTCTTCTACAAATTTTCAGCCTTTGGATGACAGATTTCTATATCTGACATTCGAAGTAAAGTGAAAATTAATAAGACTAACATGCATGTGAATGAAATGTACAATCCTTTGGTAAACAAAAGGAAAAGGACTGAAGAGATAAACTCAATCAAAGAAGGGGAAGTCATAACGGAGCTAGATTCCCGAGGAGATACACAAAGAATCAAACCCACAACGTATTTGGATGAAGTATGCATAGAGTCAACCGACTCAATCAAGACCATCAAAATAGGGAAAAAGTTGGAAGGATTATTGAGAATGGATATGATTCAATTTTTACAGCAAAATAATGATGTATTCGCTTGGACCCGTTTGGATATGATAGGGATCAACATGTTTGTCATGTGCCATACTCTTAACATCAACCTAGCTATAACTCCTGTCCGACAAAAGAAAAGGCATTATAACAGGGGCAGATCAAAAGCTTTAAAAAAGGAAGTAAATAATTACTTGCAAATGGATTCATTCGAGAGGTCTTCTATCCTAAATGGTTACCCAAACTAGTATTAGTGAAAAAGCCAAATGGAAAATGGAGAACTTGTGTTGATTACACAAATTTAAATAAAGCATATCAAAAATATCACTATCCCCTTCCCCGAATAGATCAGTTAGTTGACGCAACTGGTGGACACAAGTTTCTATCACTCACGGATGCCTACTCAGGATATAACCATATTCCCATGTTCAAATCAGATGAAGAGTTTACAAGCTTCATTACTGATTGGGGTACATATTGCTATAAGATAATTCCCTTTGGATTGAATATTGCAAGTGATACACATAAAAGACTGGTCAACAGAATGTTCCAAGTGCAAATAGGGCGGAATATGGAGGTACATGTGGATGATGTGTTGGTAAAATCTAATGAAGCGGAAAGTCACTTGAAAGATCTGAAAGAAATGTTTGATATCCTAAGGGAATACCAAATGAAGTTGAATCCACAGAAATGTTTTTTTTTTTGGAGTTCTATCTGGGAAATTCCTAGAATAACTTGTCAGTGAATATGGGATTGAACCTGCCCTCAACCAAATTAAAGCCATAAGAAAAATGGATGAACCCAAGACAAGTAAAGAGTTCATAAGTTTAAATGGAAAAGTAGCGGCCTTGAATAGGTTCATTTCTAAGCCACCGATAAGTGCATATCTTTCTTTTACATAATTAAGAAGAAGAAGAATTTTGAATGGAGTGAGGGGTGAAGAAAGGCTTTTCACGAATTGACAGATTATTTAGGAAAACCTCCAATTTTATCCAGTCCTGAAAGTGAGGAAGACATGTATCTTTACATGGTTGTTTCAGAGTATGTAGTCAGCTTGGTTCTTATTAGAGAAGGCAATGGAAAACAACTTCTAATTTATTATGTTAGCATAAGGTTAAGGATGCAGAAATCCGATATCCCGTAATAGAAAAATTAGCCTACTGTTTGATACTTATAGCTTGAAAACTTAGAGGTTACTTTCAAGCACATCCAATTGAAGTTCTAACCAACTTTCTGCTTAAACAGATTTTTAGTAAACCAGCAACATCAGGATGATTGGTCTAATAGGGAATCGAGCATAGTCAATATGAAATTAAGTTTCAATCACAAGCGGCAATCAAAGGACAAGCATAGTTTGTCAATAATTGTACAAGCTTTTTTAAAGAACAATTGACAAAGGAAAATGATCTTAAGTCCAAATGGCAATTGTTTGTAGAAAGAACATCAAATGAGAAAGGAGCAGGGGCATGATATGTGATAATTACCCCTGATGGGCACCATCTACACTATGCAATGAAACTTGGGTTTACTGCAACAAAGAGCGTGGTTGAGTATGAATCAATGATAGCAAGATTGAACCTAGCCTTACAATTGAAAATACCCTTAATCGAAATCTTTAGTGACTTGTAGCTACTGGTAAATCAGATAAAGCAGACTTATCAAACCAACGATGCCTGGTTAGCACAATAGTTGAAGAAAATGTTGAAAATGCTTATTCAATTTGAAAATTTTCCTGTACATCAAATTCCAAGAGGGGAAATTCTCAAATCGATTCTTTAGTAAAGTCGGCTAGCTCTAAAGGAGCTGAACTTGCATTATACCAATAGGATATCAAGAAAAAACTAGCATCGAACAAGAGACATCCAAACCTGGAAAAGAGTTGCTAGTTTTAACTAGATCCCAAGCTTTGGCAAGAGAGACCGAAAAGGAAAAAATATACTAATGAAATCCCTATCGAAGAACCCATGCAGTTTGAAATGGACTATCATTATTAAAACAATCACCTATTGTGGATTACGTCATAAATGGAACATTACCAACCAATAAAAAAGAGGTAGGAGGATTAAGAATCAAGCCCCAATATTTGTTATTATGGACAAGATACTCTATAAGAAAGGGCATTCACTCCCCTACCTGAGATGTGCAAGCCTTGAGGATGGGCTCATATTATTAAAGGAAACACATGAAAGGGCTCTGTGGAGATCATTCTAATGGAATAAATTTAGCAAAAGGGGTTATGCAAAAAGGCTTCTATTGGCCATAAATGGTTAATCAGGCAAAGAAATATGTCAAGAGATGTGAAAAATGCCAAATATATTCTAGAATATCTCAGTTATCTCCGAGTGACTTAACTACAGTCTTGAACCCATGGCCTTTTGATATACGGGTAATAGATTTAATGGGACCCGTACCGATATCTAAAAAAGGAGCTAAATATGCAGTGATAGCGATCGAGTACTTCACAAAATGGGTAGAAGCGGAACCACTTCCGAACATCACATCTAAAAAGATGCTTAAGTTTGTAATAAAAAACATTGTCACTCGATTCAGAATCCCCTCCAAAATCATATTTGACAATGGAACACAATTTGAAAGTAAAGAGTTCACGCATTTTTTCAACAAAAATGGAATCATAAAGAGTTTCTCTTTTATGGCACATCCAGGAGAAAACGGAGCCATTGAGGCTGCAAATAAAACCATAAAGAAAATCTTAAAGAAATGGCTAAATCAAGCTAAGGAAAATCGGGAAGATGAGTTGCCGTTGGTACTTTGGGCATATATATAACTTCCGCTAAAACAACAACGGGACACAACCCATATTCTCTAACTTACAGATGTAAGGCTATGCTTCCAATTGAAGTTGAAATTCCTTCACACAGAAGAGTAGCTTATGCATTTGATCTGAATCAAGAGTTGAAAAAAGAATCTTTAGACCTAATCCAAGAGTTAAGGGATAAAGTTCGTATTAGAACATCCGAATATCAAAGAAGATTCCTAAGTACTACAACTCGAGAGTAAGAACAAGAACATTCCAAAAGGGAGACTTAATCTTATGAAGGGTAATGAAAAATACTAAGAATCTGATAGACAGATCCCTTGGTCCAAACTGGTAAGGACCCTTCATCATTCATTAAGAACTCATACCAGGAACATATCAACTATGTAAACCAAGTTGTGATCCAGCACCTAGAACATGGAATGCGGAATGCTTGAGACCATACTTTTCAATGGTAAATGAATAAAAGAAGATCTTCTTAAGAATGTCAACATGGTCGAGAGTATGAAAACTCCTTAAAATTCGGAACTACCCGAAATAGGTAAAACTACCTACAATGGTAGAAACCCCTTTTTCGCGCCAAGATGTCTAAGGCGAGGCATCTCCTAGAGGGAGGTGGTGTGTAAACCTTTAGCCACACCCAAACCAAAAAGTGCCAGGTTAAAGCATCAAAAGAGTAAGCCTCTATCTTCGTCGATAATGGCTTGGCCAGAGCATCTAAGCCTTGAACCGCGTCTGCAATGGCCAAGTTAAGGCGCCTCTTGGAGGGAGGTTGGTGTAGGCCTTTATCCGTGTCCAACCAGAAAGGTTCAGGTTAAAGCATCATAAACCCTTATCCATGCCTACAATGGCTGGAGAAAGGCCCCCCTTGGAGGGTGGTAGGTGTAAGCCTCTATTCGCACCCATGATGGCTAGGGTAGAGCATCAAAAGAGTAAGCCTTTATCTGCATAAAGCATCTAAGACCTTATTCACATTTACAATGGCCAAGTTAAATTGCCCCCTAGAGGGAGGTCGGGAAAGTCCTTAGGCCCTGCTTGAGAATAAGCTAGCCAAGCGCACTGGACACACATAGCCTGGAGAGTGGCTCACAAGGCTGAAATGCCCAATCAAAGCCCAAGAAGTGGTCATAAATAAAACTAGAGCCCGGAGAGTGGCTCACAAGGTTGGAATAGCCAACCAAAGCCCGAAGGAGTGGCGAAACAAAGCCGAAATGGAGACTCAAAGCAGAAGTTATAAATACCCGAATATGGTTTTCGGATCTTAGATTTTACGTTACTGGAAGTGGAATTTTGGTTTTCTATTATAAATACCCGAATATGAGGAATATGAGTTTTGGATCGTCTATTCTAAATTACTAGAAGTAGATTTCTGGTCTTGTATTAAAATACCCGAATATGGGTTTCGGTCTTCTATTCTACATTAGTGGATTTCTGGTCTTCTATCAAAAATACCCGAATATGGGGTTTCGGGTCTTCTATTTTACATTACTAGAAGTGGATTTCTGGTCTTCCATTAAAAGGACCCGAATATGGGTTTGGGGTCTTCTATTCTACATTACTAGAAATGGATTTCTAGTCTTTTTTCAATAGTACCCGAATATGGGTTTCCATTTTTCTGTTTATAACACTGGAAGGGGATATCTGGACCACTGAATTTTTCGATCTTCTATTTTCATTAGCAGAACTGGATTTCTAAACTACTATTATAAGTGCCTAAACGTGACTTTCAAATCTTGTATCCACAATTCTAGAGACATATTTCTAGATTTCCATTACATATTTCCTAGTTTGGACTTTGGGTTTACTATCCCACATTTTCAAGAGTGAACTCCTAAGAATAAATACCCAGATTAAAATCTTGAATTACCTAATCCTATTAATGAAAAAAAGTCCTAAATATCTGAATTTTCATTATAAGGGCCCAAATGGATACATTATTGGGTTCACGCGTTATATAGAGTTTACACCCCAAATTACATAATCTTTATTGTGGAGAAGCCTATCGTAATTCATAAATCTGAAATCCAATTCTGCCACCTGAGAAGATTTAATATTCTTTCTAATGTCATTATTGTGGATTATACAAAACTAATAATGTAAAATTTCTCTAATGATTCTCGATTTGCAGGAAGGCAGTGCAGGAATCATAGGATTTTTGTCCTAAAGAACAAAAGCCTCTTTATACTAGGGGCCTAAATGTTACCACTAAATTTGCATTAATCTAATGTAAAGAAGTAGAAGCTTCGAATCCAAAAGACGATACTGAAAACAGATGGATTGAGGTAACGAAACTGAAACCAAGAAGAAAAGGCTTTGGGGGCAGCTACACCGACACCAAATTTTGAGGACTAGTAACACGATGTCAAAACCGAAAAAGCGAGACTGAAAATAAAAACAAGAAAGCCGATACCAAGTATAGATGAAGAGATAGCAGAGCCGACACCGAAAAGAAAACGAAAGGAGTAGAGCCGGCACTAGGAAGTGAAGTCATGACAAGTCAAGTAGACACTAAAAGCTTGGAATGATAACAAGGAAACCGATACCGAAATAGCAAGATTAGGAATATGGAGTCGATACCAACGATATAGAGGGTATCAGCGAAGACGATACCTTAACAATGACTTTATAAATATGCTATCGGCACCAACATAGGGGAACAAATAGCTTAGTATTGATACTAAGAAAAGAAGGCAATAAAGGCACGTTGTAGACATCAACATGCAGCGAGCAGTTAGCTTGGTGTCGACATCGAAAAATGAAGACAAATGCATAAAGCCGATACAAAGAGAAATGGGGATGGAGCACAAAGAATATACCAAAAGTTAGTACACTAAGCACAAATATGGAACCAAATACTGAGAACCTATGTCGTTGGAGGCGATACCAAACATAAAGAATAGGAAGCAACTAAATTGGCACCAAATACATAAGCCGGAAGTATGATACCGAAACCAAATTCATGAATGGGAAGCGCAGGGCCGGTAATGAATATGTTAGGAGCAAATGAATGCTATCTACACTAACAAGCTTGGCATCGATACCATTGCACAAAAGCGGCACAAAAGTTATGAAGGTAAAAGCATAAAGGCAACAGCCATAAGTGCATGCGGCAAAGGATTAAAGCTGGTACCAAAACCTGAAAGCACTGACATAGGCCGATATTAAGTGGTTGATGTGTTCCCATGCAATTGCTATAGAAGGGGGCCCGAATCTTCTATAAATAAGACCCTAGGGGTCATGTTTTGAGGGAATTTTTCCTGACTCCTCAACCTAATCTATAAAGTCAAATCTTGGAACCCTAAATCAGATTAGGAAAATTCACCATCAATTGTAATATACTCATGATAAATAAAACGGGAGATTGAGATCATATTTATTTTCGATTCTATAATCATATTGTGATCAAGCTACTTTAATAGGGAGTTATCAGTTAATCTCATATACAAAAGATTCAAGCACAAGCACATCAGAAGGAGGATCATCGAGCAAATCAACGATTCTTTCCTTATGATTTATACTTGTGTCTTAACCTTTTTTGAATATGTCTAATATACCATAACGTTCAATGATTTATTATAGCTTTAAATATGATAATTGACACAACCAAGGCCTTTATTGGCTGGATCGATGTGAAAGTATCACTTTTGCTTGTTAAAGACTATAATACATCACCAAATGCGAACATTGTGATATCTTAGCATGTTTCTCTTAGCACAACATACATTATTTTATCTTGCATCTAAATCACACCTTCGCAACAAGGTTACCTACGTATCTCAGATGATCTTAACATGAATACCTCCAAATGCTAATACAAGCACTTAAAATGTCATCCTCTATATAACCATGTTTCACTTAAAAATGCACTATACACTCGAAAGAGGGTAATTTTTGCATTCAGGAGGAAATATCGATATTCCAGGAGACAACTAAAGCTCGTTCAATTAGAGGGTATCATGTTCAAACTCAAGATAGTTTAGGCTGGCCCTCTTTTGAAAGGAGTTCTCTAGATTGATCATCTTCTAATTTCATTATATATATTCTGCCAGTTCTCAATTAGATGTTGATGATTTTTATCATTAACATATATACATATATATATGACACTTTACTGAATAGACACTATCATAATAGCGTATTGTATTACATAGTATATAGTTTATCAGATTCTTAAGAGATGGAAATCCCTGTGACATCTCTTAAGTTTCTGCACTCACGAACACTTTGGATATGAGATGTGAATTACTGTAAGCATATCTGATGCTATAACAAATTAGCTCTGGTTTTTTGTTATCCAAGACAACGTTATGAAGATGAAGATGGAGCTTGATAGACCTACTTACTAGTATTTTCCGTGGCAAAATTTGGTATGTTGTATGATAGCTTAACTCTGATAACTATTGTATTGTATAATCAAATGTATGTTTTAATAGCTTCATGAACTGTTGTTTATTTATTATATTTTGTCCTTCCACTGTGAGATTCTGTGATTGTTTCCGTCTTTCTATTTTTTTTTATATTAATCCCAATAACTATCTATATTTTTTATTTATCTGAGTCGACATGTATGGGCCATTACCGATTTGAATGGTCAAAAATGCATGTCATTATATATATATATATGTGGGGGGGTGTGTGTAGGTGGGTGGGGGGGTTGATTAAAGTGAATTGATAAAATTATTTTACTTATTCTTTCTATATCCAAGTCCACAATCTCCAAACCCACTCATACATCTTTATCCACCCATATACCCTATTATTGCAGCCAAAAATCCCTATTTAGTCATAATAGTTAAACAATATTCTGGCCCAAATTAATATACAATTATATTTAGTTATATTCCATTATCAATATATATAGCAAATGACATTTTTATAACTATTATAGATTTGTTTAATATTATATGTAATTCAGATCTCATTCAAATTCATATATAATCAATGTTTCACAAAAATTAACTAATATAATTAATTTATAATAATTATATACTAATTAAATCGGTAATTTTTAAGATAATTCACTGTCTCAGTTATGTGACTCGTTGTTGTAAACTTGATCAGCACATAATATCGATATATTCCAATAACATTGTTAACGATATTTTTCTTTAACATCGGAGATAGGCCTACGGAAGTGGACCTAAGGAAAAAATTAGGGTTATTTAGCTTTCATGAGTCTGAGTTATTTCGCCGTTTCCTAGATATCAAGATTTCTGAGCCTAAAAGAATAGTTACTCTTCCCTCAATGGGGTGAGCATCACGCTTAAGCGACTCAGGAACCACCAGTTATCTTGGAACAAGGGTTCCCAAAGAACAAACCTCGATACAGAGGCTAAGCGGTTTGTAGGAAGGGGTTCTACAAGAACTCTGCTGAAGGGTCTAAATTCGAGTAGGAACCCGTGACCGTGTAGGAAGGATATAATTGGTTGTGTAGGAAATAGCTAAGGGATCACATAAGAAACTCATAAGAAAATATGCTACATCTCAATCCGTACTTTATTGATCTTTGATTTGGAGTAGATGAGTGATTACAATAGAAATCCTCAAATTGATTTAGAAATTAGGGTTTACTCTAGAGAAAAAGAGTACAAGAATGATAAAATGAGAAAAACGGTCCCAAAAATGTGATCCCTAAGGTCTTATTTATAGACAAATCGGGGCCCTTTTTGCTATTGGGCCAGCATAAGCCCCTATCGGCCGCTTTTCCCTTTGGTTTCGAAAGAATCGGCTTTTGGCCGCCTTTTTTTAGGCTTTGGTTGTTGCTTTTTGAGGTGCTAGTTCTGGCTGTCGGAAGGATAGTCCTGGGCTTTGGAGCTTTTTCTACCTCCTTTGTACTAATACCAAGCTTGTCAGTATGGATAGCTTCAGGGAGGCTTTAGGCTACAGGATAAAGGCTTTCGGTTATAACCTTTCGGATGTAGGCTTCCAATCTTGTTATTAACACTTTATGTAGCTTTCCTTCATGATTCAAGTGAATGGTTACACATCCATCACCCCTATCGGTATTGACACTAATTATATTAATGTGGATAGCTTGTCCCTCTTCGAGGTTCTGGCTTTCTTTTTTGTTGATTTCTGAAGTGTATCTCGGCTTTCCGTAGGGTTGCTTCCGGTGTTGTATTAGTTGTCTGGTAAAGTGACCTTTCGGTGATCATCTGATTGGGTTCTTGGTAGTTGGCTCCCGGATGATTATCCAATGCTTCAAGCTGTGTTCCTTTAGTGCTTGCGTCCCTTGATGTATCAGTATTAAGTGAGTTAATATCGATAGCCCTTTCGTCCTTTCAGGTCTGGGTTTGTAGGATTCCTGGTCTCTCCCTTCATTGACTTCTGGTTTTCGGTGATCCACCATTGTTTATCCATTGTGCCGGAACCACCATATAGGTTCCCTTTCTTTGTATAGCTTCTAGACTCTTTTCTTTAGTGATGGTGTCGGTTGCATAGCTCTCGGATTGTTCCCTTATGCTTTTGGTTCTACCTTGCACTTGGGTTTTGCTTTCGGAGGATTCTTTTATGCTTGTGACGGTCCGCTACCCCTTCGTCGTCAGCCTGTTGCGGTGCTTTATTTTGGTAGTAAGATTTGCCTCCTACTGAAGGGGTATTTTCGACTTTTGAAGTCAAACTTCGATGTCCTTTTGGTTTTTTGATTCCCTGCCCCTTGATCTTCCTCGATCGGCCCCGTTGATTTGTTCTTGCTTGTACGGCTTGGATTAAAGGTAATTTGTTATAATTGCCATAGCTTCTTCTTCCCCATTTTTACTAGTGTCATTAATTACTCAAACCAGGTTAATACTCATAGAGAATTGGCAAAGCTTTTTCGAAAATTTCTAATTCAATCGCTGGTGAGTACTCTTAATATTAATTATGAGCAGAAATTTAAACTAGTCACTTGAATTAATTAGTGTTATGTGTTTGAAATGCAAGCTATTTAATCATAGGCGATTTAGATCACGATTCATGGTGAACTACATGAATTATCTTTCCCCTATTGTTATTTCTTGGGGTTTAAGATGTACAATTTTCATAAGAAAGGCTATTTTACAGCTAAAAGTTGAAATTCATGTCTTTAATGCTGGTGAATTTATCACCAAAGTTACCAACTCCGTCGTTCCAACTTTACCGACAAAAATCCTAACATTTATGTAGTATTTAAGTGTCGGATTGACCCAAAAATAGTGAATCATTTGATAGGGCTGTTGAAGAGACAATTCTTTCTCCGGTTTTGGTGTCTGTAAAATTTAGGAGATTTTTGTTGTAACCTTTTGACTTTGGTTTTGTGTGTCGGCCCCAAGGGCCAATCAGGCTTTCAGTGATGACTTAGGATCATTTTGGCTTCGGTCTAACCGTTACCAATCCCTTTTAGTCTTCCCGACACCGTTCTTGCACTTCTTTTTTGCTTTCAAGGCCGGGATGATTAATTTTGTCATCATTAAGGAATTGATTGCTCTTAAGTGAACACAAACTTGGCATGGACTCTCTGTAGATTAATATTTATGACTATCTTAATATGCAATGATTTGAGTATCTAGCATTAATAAGTTTACATGTTATCTACCCATTTTATGTTAATGAATGTGGTACTAATTCACATGTTTATGAAATTATATCACCTGGCACCACTATTCCGTTAAAAAGAGCTCTAGTCAATCAAAGCTTGGCGTCCAAGCACCTTTCGGAAGAAGAAGCCATTTACTTTGAAGAAATCTCTAATTACTTCTTAGGATGAGGTAAATTCCATCCTTAACAACTTTGGAATGACTGATGTAGATGTTATTCCTGCCACTAATGGGGATAATATCAAGAATCCTCTGGAAGGTTACTTCGCATATTCAGCCATCCACATCTGGCATAGGGGCTTCCTTCCCTTTTCGACTTTAATATCTCAACTCCTACGGGACCTAGAAATTGCACCTATCCAACTTATGTCGAACACCTATACTTTGCTTCTATGTTTCGAAGTTCTAGCACTTGAATCGGATCAGGCTTCCCTTACTTCTAATCTTATTCAGCATTTGGTGCGGTTTTCGAAAGGAACAAACTCGCCCATTTTGCATGTCAACCCTTTGGAAAAAAATCATTAGCGATGGCATTAGTAAGACTATACCCTGGGAAGACAAATTCTTTTCATCAAATGCTCTACTGGTATTTCAGGCAACTTTGCAAATTTTGGTGAGTTCCACTACTTTTCATAAGTAATTATAATTTTCCTGTGCATTGTTTAACTTTACTCGCTTTCCAGATCCTGCTTCCAAGAGAGCTGCTTTAATGGAGAGTGAGTCTCGCGCACTTGAAATTATCTCCAAAGCATTTGATGAACCGCGAACTCGATTAGTTTTGTTGACCTTGGACATATTGCGTCAATATAACCTTCTCTTTGATGGGCAAAAGATCTTGAGGAGTCTACCCATCCGTTTCTTAGGATCCAAACATTTGACTTTGGGTTCGAATGCATTCACTATTTCTTCTCCTTTGTTTCCAAGTATCCTTATTGGAATTGTTACTCTCATTTTAAAGCATCTTTAATTTACAAGATATCCATTCCTGAATTTACCTTTGTATTTTACATTTGATCAGGGGGCCTTGGCTTCTGAAGTTGTAACTCTTACCTACGCTCTAGATTAATCCACCACTATTGCTATCAAGAGGCTGGCCGAATCAACCATTGAGCTACCAGTTAAAAGATTAAAACTTGACATTATGTTCCTCTTTCTCAGGATGCCATTACTGAGGTTGTTGATCGGGAAGTTTCTTCCTTTACAGCCCCTGTTGTTGATTATAACGTGGTGTCTATTACTATCCCTTTCGAAGGTACCCTTGGTAGAGAATGTAAGGGTCGTGTTCTGCTGTCAACCTTTCCAAGTACGTTAGAAGTGAACAAACCTGCCATGGCCCAAACTTCCACTTCTCAACATGTCGAGCCCTCGAGGTTTCCCCGACCCCCTACTGAGCTTTGATGATTTTGTGAAACTTGCTCTTTCTTGTGCTGAAGCTACGAACATTTCATTACCTTTCACTTCTTCAAACCGAGAGGATTTTTATCAGCATTTAATCAACCGGCAGCTCTGAGTATAGATTTTTCTTTCTTAATCCCTCTTTTATTTTTAACTTGTTATAATAGATAATTGGATCCTATTTCTTTCTTAGGTTACTAAAAGATGGCTTTTGTCTAAAGCAACTTCGTCTTTCTCTTCTCCCGAGGTTACTCGACATCGGGAAGCTAACGAGGCTTTAAGTGATTAGTGCAAGAGGTTGAAAACTTCCCTTGAACATGCCGAAGCAGATATCGAAAAAGAAAGGCAGACGAATATTTCGTTACCTGACCAAGTTTCGACTTTAGATCACCAAATAGCATAAAACATGGTTAGTCATGCCGACGAACTTAAAAGGAAGGATGAGAAGCTCTGCCATGCTGCACAGATAATTTATGAGGCTAAAGGCAGAATTTCTAACTTTTTGCAAGTTCGCTTCCTCATAACCAGAATAAGTACTAACAGGATGCCTTATTCCATGTTCTTTCTGATAGCCTTTGGATTCTTCCTGAGATTCAAACTACTACCGTCCCTCCTTTCACCAGGAATAAAGTTATGGAAAGGATTGGGTCGGGCAAGCAAGGATTCGAGATGTCATAGAAGGGAAAACTCAAAGCTAAAGATCTCTTATATATTGAGGATTTTTCTGACGATTCTGGTGAGGAAGAGGAGCATTTGGCTTTTGTTGATGATGACGGAGACGATGGTAGTGACGGTCCCACTACACCATAATGTTAGTTTTACCACACCAAAAAGCGGAGCATTTGCCATGGCTTTGGGCCATGGCAATTTTGGAACAAATATGTGCCGTGGAAAATTGAATTAGCATGGCCTTGGGCCATGGTAGATTTGGAATGACCTTTTCCTGTTCTAATGCTACTGGGGAAAAATTTCACCCCTCCGTACGTACCCCTGTCACCTCATGTCCACTCTCCCAAAAAAAAAAACTACTACCCAAAATACAGCGTCTTCTTTAGATCTACTTTTACGATGCCTCATTTAAATTTAAATCAAAACTTACAGATCTACTTTAGATCTACTTTCAGATCTACAAACTTACAATCGATTAAAATTTATCTATCGAAATTCCAATCCAATTGATTATCAAGTAATATGATTAATGTTCGCGAGTCGTTCTGTTTAAATTGTTGCATTGTTTTAGTTATCGAATCAAGGATAATGATGTGAACAGTCGTATTTTTTGCAATTTTGAGGAATTGGGTCCATACATCATATTGTTTCAACTATCGAATTAAGGAGTGAAGGTGAGTTGAATCCTCATAAGATCTATCTTTATGTTTCTTACTACGGGTGTTTTATTTTATTTTCATTGCATGATTGTGAATAAAAGGACGATTTTGTGTCTTAGTTGTTGCAAATTTACATTTTATTCATAGTTCAGTTAGGTTTCATCGTAAAATTTCTGTTACGAATACTTTGGGACATAATTAAGCGGGTTCGATTGTGAATAAAATCCCTATTACGTTTTATTCATAGATTATGATTATGATTAAGGTATTCATAGATCATGATGATAATGTTTGTTGTCTTTTTTTAGTTTAACAACTAAGACTTGCATTGTTTTATGGATGATTGGCAGTTTAGCACACTTGGTATTCATATTTCCCTGTATATGTATAATTGGCAGTTTAGCACACTTGGCATTCATATTTCCCTGTTATTTCTAACATAGTGTAAATATGTGGCACTTTATAAATATAAATATTTTATATTTGAGTAAATTATACAAGTGTCACGGTGTCAAAATATAAATAATTGAGTAAATTATCAATAGATTTTTGACACTTTGTTATGAGTTTAACTCGGTTTGCTGAAAATTAAGGCTATTAGTTTTATTGGTCCACTAATAACCTTATACGCCTGGGGAATTAACCATCTTCTATCTTCATTAGTGTCATCTTATAGCTCTTAGCTTTTTCAGTGTTGATCTCATTCGTATGGTTTTCTCATTTCGCAAGTTTTTAAGCTCTAATAAATCTATGTGCATTATGTATGAAATATCATACTTTTAAGCTAATTGGTCCTTTTATTTGTAAAATTGTTCTAGTATGCAAATTCATTAATTATAACCAATGATCTCCATGCATATTTTATTGTACCAGGTGAATATTTATAGGTTAGCTTAACGATTTTCAAGTCACTTAGTTGCTAAAAGAACTTCTTGCAGCTAACTAATGACGCAATTAAATTTAACATTGTAACCAGATATTAATATTTACTTGGTCGAATCTCATAATATATGTATAGGGTGATCAGAACATGCAACAAAATTTTGTTAACACCCCCTTTTTCATTATACATAACGCATGTGTAAGATATCTCAATGTCCAACCACATGAGCTTTATTTTGGCTCATCGTCAATGCTACCATAGTTTGCACAAATTTTGAATTTCATTAGTTAACTTTGGAAATATTGAGCCTTAAGATATTTGTTGTGTTCAAAGAATATGGGTCAAAGAACTTGATTTGCACTGCTGAGTTGTTTTCAACAAATGTAATTGTTATTTATCTGTATATATGCGGAACTATAAGTTGATGCTTTATGTATAAATGAAAGTACACATTAAAAAAAAGCAATGGCTTAAGCATCCATTAGGTTGGTTGAATATTGAGTTGACGGGAGGAAAGGAATGTTGGTTTGAGATAGGTGAATTTTCTCAATTTGTAGAAGCAGAAGAGAAGGTGATGGTTGGAAATGATTTTTTATTTTGTTCTATAGTGAGTATTTAAGGTGTATTTTTGAGTTGAAGGTTCAATGCAGAGGTAGCTTATTGATGAGCTTGCGTGAAAATGAGGGAGTTTTGTATAAGAGTTGAAGAGGGTATGCTGCTGAAGTAATGTGAACTGCAGTTCTAAAGTGAAGGGTAACGAAGGTTGCAAAGATGTGTGATGGACTAGGCATGCTTGAGTGTGAAGATGTTTGTAGTCACTAATGTGTGTAGGGCAGACTGTATTTTGGCTAATAAGGTTTTTGCAACGCACTTGTATATTACACTACAGCAGCTAATCGTTCTATAGTCATAGGCTTTCCCGGTTGCTCGGATTTGGTAACAATGGCAATGTAAGTTGAATTGGTACCACAACAAAATATTATTATTAAAGAAGTACATAATGTATGGCTCTGAGGAAAGAGATCGTCGTCTGTCGCCATTTTGTAGAGGTTGCATGCATTGTTAACTGTTTATGTGATTAGTTGTCATGAAGAAAAAATAGAATGTAGCAAAATTTGTTAATTGTATCTATGGAAAATGTGTATTTTATCATTAAGATGTAGGTAATCTACTACAAATTTTCATTGAAGTGTGTAATGGTTTTACCGAGGTCGCTATATTTTGATCGCCCCTTGTGTGCGCATCTGCCAGTCAAAGTCAAGTCAGTTGCACGCATCCTCCAATCAAAGTCTGAGTCGGTTGCACCAGCTGGGTAGCTTGCTCTCGAAAAATAGTTATCTAGCTTCCTTAAATGTTAACCGATGTGGCTTCATAAATTAATGTACCGAACTATAGGATGATTAAATAAGTGAATATTGGCAGAAATATTAGCTATATTGTTCTTACTTGTGTCCAATAAGTGGATGTTTAGTCCCTTCTTTATTCTAATTTTAAATGTTATTGTCACATTATGATTATGTCTTTTGTCATCATATTGTATTCGATGTATTTTCAATCATACTAAACTATTAAAAAGTAATGCATTTCCATTTCAGGTTAGATATCCTGGTGTTAACTTAGACGTTGTTGTTGTTGTTGCTGCTGCTTGGATTATTTACCTCGGGTTAGGCTTTTTCCTATGTTTTACATTGCCTTAGATGTACAATATTCAAACAGTCTACATTTATACCTATTCTCATGTGGTCTCAATGACTTTATGATGGCGTGTTATCAACATGCCCTTAGGCTTGATAATCCTAAAAAATGACACCTCTCATCCAAAAAGGTTTCTCACTAACAATGCCTATATTCGGAAAATATGGTTAGTTAAAAGAATGTTTTTTGTTTGAAGCGTGTTGGTGACTTAGCCAGATACAAAAAAAAGTATAATCTCTGGCAGGAGTTATGAACGGATTACAAACACTTGATAGCATAAGTAAATCTTACATGGTTTATTAAACCTTTAAGTATGGATATTTATAAACTTTTTTATCTGTTATAAGTTGATTTTTTATTTCAATTAACAAAGGATTGCACTACTATGCTATCCTTATTCAGCGTACATGTCACTGTATGGTTCGGCATGGCTTGTAATGAAACATATTTGTTTTAAACTAACAATTGGTGTACATATCCCCTTCAACAAATCCTCTAATAACCTAAGAAAGGTACAATATAAAGCGCTTTTAAATGCAAATACAAAGAAGAACACTTCTTTTTATTAAGAAAAACACATGAAAAATAGGAGCAATTGGCAGGTTTATGCATAAAGAAGGAAAATGAACGAAATCCACTCAATGGCAGGTTTACATGCAATATTTGGTATTTGGATCAATTCAATGCTTAGAAAATTATCTATTTTGGCAATTGCATGCTTATAACGCTTTGAATATAACATGACTACTGCATTCAATGCATTTGTACTAGTCCATGTTTGTTTTCATTTTCAATTATGATGAACTTTGTTCTACTTTCAGCTGTGAGAATATTCTTTTTACATCTTCTTGAAAGGCAAGTGAAAACTTTATTATTCACAACATCAAGAGTTACAACCAAAAATGCAAAAATAGCAATACAGACTCTTGACAATTCCAAGCCCTATAATTTCCTAAATGAACTATCAAATTATCAAATGAGCGTACGTCTTTGCAAACTTATCAAGGTGGGTACTACCACTGATGTCAAATGGTAGCATACCACACGACAGCAGTACGAAGTTGAATTATATTGTATAGCCAAAATTTCAAATGAAAACTGGACTTGAAAGAACCATTGTCCACGACTGTTTGATGTCAAAACCGGTAATGCCCTTGCTCACGAAAGAAAAAAAAATTAGAAGTTTCAAATAATAGATTTCATGAAGACGCAGGAAGTCATCAGTAATGTTAATTGCAAACATGCAATATCAAGTCATGGTTGGATCAAACATGAGACCAGGATTTTCCTGGTGTGTCTTTTAGTATCTTTTAGCTTGTTGCCGAGAGGGAGCACATCCTCTTGCCCATAGTCAATTTCGTCATCAAGATCTGAGTCATCCCAGAAATTGCCTTTCAATTTGTCACTCTTGGGTTTTGGTAGAGAACTTGTAGGCACTGCAGTAGATAAAGAGGACAAAGAATTGTTCACTTGCGGGAATTTTAAGCCATAGCTAGTGACGGGAGGGGGAGGAAGTTGCATATTAAGAAAAGGTCTCAGGTTAGCATATGGTGAATTTGCTGCAAGAGTAGAAGATGAAGGCGACGAAGAATATTTCATGGGACCAAATGTATGAGCAGAGAGGAGCGATGAATTCATTACCGTATTTCTAGCAGAGGATGGCGTAGAGTGACTAAAGGTCTATGAACAAGACAAAATGGTGTAAGAAGAGGATTAGAAGAGCTTGCATTTAATACAACAGTGGACAAAACTAATGAGCCAGAGGTGCATTTACCAGATTTTGCTGACAACTCAACATTGTCTGCATTTTCATCGAATAAGTTACCCATCAAATCTTCACCATCTTCAGATTGTACGCCATTATTATCCACAATATTCAGATCTTCAGTATCATTAGTCATGTTCACTTGTGATTGCAACCCAGCTGCAGTATCAGCTGTACTTCCATTTACAGGATCAGCCTCCTTGCTATTAATTTGTACCTCTTCATTAAACTCATCAGAGTTGTCGTTACCATCTAAATCAGATTCCAAAACATTAAAAGGATTTTCATTTACCTTTGACACGTCTATTTCAACATTACCATCCTTATTATTAGGGACTCCTTTCCTTGTCCAATACTTTGAATTCCTTGTATTAATAGATGTCCGCTTTCCTTGGTTAACATTAGAAGAGGTCTTCCTATTAAACTGTCGAGGGTGGTCATAAGAATTATTATCAAAGTCCTTAGCATGATTTCCACAGTCAACTTCCGCCTTAGTGTTAAACTCACAACTTTCGGTTGCATGACCAAATACCTTACACGTAGTACAAATTTTGGGTCTCCAATCATAGGTTAACTTGATTGAAGGGCACTCTTTGCCTAAACAACCTACCACTATCTTATCAGGGAGATCAAACTCCAAGGAGATCTCAATTAAAGATTTGGCATACCTAAATCTCTACAACTTTTCTGTGCTACTACAAAGCATATCGATATCCCCACATGACAAGCTAGTCAATTTATACCCAATAATGTCCATAATATAGTTGGAATGCAATAGAAGTGAATCCAAACTAGAACTTTTTTAATCTGT
Organism: Allium sativum; assembly: GCA_030737875.1. Taxonomy (NCBI): domain Eukaryota; kingdom Viridiplantae; phylum Streptophyta; class Magnoliopsida; order Asparagales; family Amaryllidaceae; genus Allium; species Allium sativum. The sequence goes on along the minus strand of CM060926.1, from coordinate 486,909,045 downwards.
TCCTGTGAGTTTCCTATAGATGGATCCCATCTAGATATGATGATTATGCGTCCTTTTATGAAAATTGGATCAGATTTCAAAGAAAATTCTCTGTCTTATTCATTTGAAAACATGAAAAAGAAATGAACTTCGTCTAATTTAATACTAACTTCGCCCTCTAATTTCCTAAATCGGTTTAAGAAATTTACCACCATAGGATACGAAGAAGTGCCATCCAGGAAAAAGCCCACCAAGTAATCACTCCAATATTTCATTCCCTCGGATTTGACTGAATCAGGAATCACTTTTGGTACGCCATCCCTAGGAATGTTGAAATGTTGAGGTTGGAATGCGGCATTTCGAGGGAGGGAATTAAAAAGGGAAGCATAGTCCCTCTTCGTGAACAATGGAAAAGAGGCATTAGACGTTGATCGATTTGCATATAAAGAATGATTCACCGAATTGACATTAGATTGATTAGCTACAGGAGAAGAAATAGGTCTACTTGAAGGAAAATGAGGATCTAGAAGATTAGATCTAAAATTAGCATTGGAGGGTTTGACGGAGGAGGAATTTACAACAAAAGGGGGTGGATCAGGGGGGATTGGTAGAGAAGAACAAAGAGAAGGGAAGGAGGAGGTGTCAAAGGAGAAGGAGGTGGATAAGGAAGAAGGAGCGATTTGCGAGGTTGCCATTTTCATGAGCTGTGTGAACATCGGAGGGTTTTTCTCTCTTATATCCAATAAAATTAGAACGTTACATCTTCTTAGTTGCTGATTAGCAAGCAACCTGATTCGTTTCTTTCAGTGCAAGCTTGATATAATACAAACTTTGTTAAAATTTGGAAGCCTTTGAATATTGCATACCATTACACAATATTTTTCAAAAGAAATTAATTAATCTTTTTACATGACTAAACATTTAAACGATTATGTTTGGCGTAATATTATTATATTACTTAGGCTTCAGTTGTGGAGGTAAATAATCACTTATTTTTAACGCATAGAATATACAGAAGTAGTTCAAATTTATTCACCTTTTATTTTATTTTTAATATTTATTTTGAAAAGAATGGACACATAAGCTTGCCTATAATTTTTTTGTTAACTTGTACTACTGCATGTTAACTTATACTGCATGTTAACTTCGACTTTAATGCATGTTAACTTGTACTGCTGCATTGAAACATAAACATGTATGTTTACATATTTTGTCATATAGTTAGCATTACATGAGAAAAAAAGTATTTAAGCTTAATGGTATCATGTTGAATTATGGTGTCAAATAATAGCTTCAAATGAGTATAGCAGCAACATACTTGTTGATTTAAATAGAGGAAAACTTCAAAAAATGATATCAGGTTGAGTTTGCCAATTGTTGCTGGGTAAAAGTAAGCATGCAGTAATGGCGAGCCAAGTCTAGTTTAGCTTAATGTTAAGTTGAGGCAACACACATAAAGAAAAGTAGGAAAATAAGAAAAGGCAAACGTACAGTGCATTAGCAATTAGCACAAAAAGAGTAAAAACATTTGCAATAAAAGGACGGTGCGTGATGGGCTTGAACGTAGAATGTGTTTGTTAAAAGTCACGCACTATTCCACTCATTTACACCATAAAATTTGTCATGCCTCCCCTCATCCTGCTTAATAATAGCTGGAAGAAAAAAGATGACTTTTAGTTTAAGCAATATCTCAACTGATTGCTGCTCTCCTTTTTGTTGCTTTTTTGTGGATAGTTTCATTAACATGCATCCATAATACGGCTATAACCCATTAACTTTCCAATTTTGCTAAGCTTCTTGAGCAAAGGAAATCAAACTTTTGTTAGCTGGATATGAAAAGATTAAATATGATATGTTGAAAGTAGCTAGGTCCATGTATACTCAAAGATCAACTCATCTAGTCATTGATTCAGAGTAGAGATTACAATAATACTAAATGGTAAGTCCGGAGTAGAGATTAGCCGTCTATGATTATTAGACGATTTATTGAAATTTTACATCGCGTTGAGATTAGTCGTCTATGATTAATTCATAGTACAATTGGGTTTCCCACAATCCCCATTCGTTGATAACAGACCTATGTTAATTGGATTTGGGTTTGATATTATAAGTAATGATTACAAAGCAATGATATTTGAGGTATTAAGAGTAGAGCTGGTTACTCTCTGGTCGTAAATGATGATAGGACTTTGTTGGAATTTAAAGAAATAGTAAATAGTTTATCAGATGGCATTTGCTTCTTTTATTAGCTGTAGAAAGTAATTATATTAAGCAGCTGCTGTTTGTTTATTTATTTTCTCCTCCATTTTGAATATGTTGTTGTCTATAACCTATGTGTATATTTTGTGTTTTGTAGCTTTTTTTAAACTCTTAATTGGTTTGTTATATCAGATACCGGTAAAGTTCATTCTTATGCATTATTTTTCTTGCATGGAACATGTAACATTATTAGAAAAACTGAAATGCAGTGAACAATGAGCCGAAATAATATGTCTTACCATCCAAAGCTTGATGTTTATCATATTATCTCGTTTGATAAAATAGTTTCATTGCAAGTTGCTTAAGAAGTTTTATATCGCAAGTTATCACAAGTTCCAGCTTCTTAGAATGTGTTGATTGCTAGTTATTTACCTTTCTGATGTGAAAAGGACGATGAATGAATGTTTGTTCTATATGAATGAATGAATGTCTTTGTAGTTAACTGCATATGTTAGAGTGAAATAAAATGAGAAGTATGCTAAGTGTTGAATGTGCTGCAGGGTGAACATGCAATGCAACGATGCAGGATTCAGCTGTTTGAAGTCGATGCTTTTAGTGGAGCTTTGGGTGGCTTTATCAAGTGAAGTAAGGGTCCGTAATTTGAACTTTGAAGTAAGAGTCTGTAGTTTGAACTTTGAAGTAAGGGTTTGTAATTTGAAAATAGACATGATAGAACTTTGAAGTAAGAGTCCATAATTTGAATTGTTGATGTTTGCTGAAATTGTGAATTGAAATTAAACTATGTAGTTTTTAGTTTGGATATGTTGTATTCGTGTTAATCAAATATGAGCCATTTATTTGAACTTTGAAGATTACAATTTATATTGGTGAATATGCTCATATTTTGTTTAAATTGCGGTTTTATGTTTCAGGTAGAGGCATCCAAATAAAATACGGCTTTTTCGCTTGAATTTAGCCACGGTCGAAAGTCGTGGCTAAATTGTTTTAAAAAAAATTACAATTAAAATTTGCCATGGTTCTGAGCCATGGCAATACCATATATTGCCATGGTCCAAAGTCATGGCAAAACTGAAATCTGCCACGGCTTTGGACCGTGGCAAAATGTCAATTTTCCATGGCTTTGAGCCATGGCAAAACAACTGCCACACCCAGTTTTGCCACGACCCAAAGCTATGGCAAAACTAATTAGCCACGACCCAAAGTCGTGGCAAATTTGCTTTTATGGTGTAGTGTCCCCAATGGCAGTGACCGCCGAGATGAGCGTGATAAGGACGGAAGCGATCCTTCTGCAGCTCCTGACGCCTCACTTGATTCTACAGGATATAGTCCTGATGTTGGAGGTACTTATGCTGCTCAAGACTCCGAAGCTTCTCCAATCAAGGAAGGTGGTACTTCTGTGCTCTTAGGAAGAGAACAACTTATTGACCCTGGGGTTTCTCCTCTCAGGTATAGCTTTTGTTTTCGTAACACTTTTTCCTTTCTCAAGTATTTAAGGGTTTCCTATCATTATATTAAATAGACCAAAAGAAATATTGTTTCCCGCCTTAGAGCAGAATTAGATTAAAAACAGAGAGAAATAAATCGATCTTGCGTAGAACAAGGAAGGTTGTTAAAAGACTATAATGCTTCATCCCAGAGATATCATGATCTAGAGAAGAGCGTGTCTAAGCTTATGTATTATAAGGAGCATGAGGATGCACCTAGACTAAGGAAAGCCAGCAAGCATAGGGAAGTTCTTCGGGAGGAAAACAATGAGTTGATGACCCTATTTTGGTTGTTGATTTTGGATAGAGGTATCTTTGTTAATTTTTTGTATGAAGATTATAAACAATACACAACGGTGGATTTTTCCTTTCTAGGGGAACATAGCGGTGGTTTAGTACGTCACCTTCATAGGCTTTATCTAGATGAGTTTGGAGTTGACCCACGTCCCGGGGATTGTTGGAACCTTGAAAGGGTTCTTACAATTCCTAGGCATCTTCCCCCAGAGAAAATTGAGTATAACAAGGATAGGTTTACTACCGAATTGTTCAAGAGGTCAATTTTGTATGAGCAAGAAGAGTATCTGTAAACTTGATAGTATGAATGTATGAAATGTATTTGTAACTCTACATGTTACTTACGATTACTGATTCTCTTATTTATATTATGACATAATTTCAATTATCATGAAGACGCATTACGTTTGATCTATGAGCTGAGAAAGGAACTTTCAACAACACCTCATATTTTTGGAAGAAAGCTTAAGAGTATTTACACAAAACTCCCTCATCTCTCCCTTGACTTCTTGGATGAAGACTGTGGGTGACCTTGAAAAGGCTTAGGATAGAACATGCCAAGTTGATATGTAAACAATAGGTGTATCGTTACATGAGTTTGAATTTTTGTAACCCCGCTTGGCTTATATGTGTATCGAAGCGGTTAAAAACTGGTTTTAAATAAAGTTTATTTAAAAAAATTTATCCAGAAGATTAATACCATCCCTTTGGGTAAAAAGACATGCATAACCACTTTTTGTTTTTGTGAGCAGGCGGATCAACATGAGATTTTTCCACCTCAAGATGAGCTGCCATTAGTTGTTGAGAAAAAGAGCAGGACAAATGAGGGACTCTCTGCATCTCAAGAGAGAACGATCTTACTTCAAGATTTATCTAACAAGCATTTGAATGAGAGAATAGATTCTTTGAAAGGTCAATTAGAAGGGAAGGACATACTTATACTTGGATTAAAGAAGACGCATATAAAGACCAAACCCTCTATTAAGTCTGAAGATGAGTTAAGATGTTTACGCCAATGCGTCATTAACTTGTAAATCTAGTTGGACAATGTTAATGCAAAATGTACGATATGGGAGCACTCCTTCAGAAGTACCCCTATTATAACAGTGTCCCAGTCTTCTAGTGTTGCGACTGCGCCTAGGGAATCCGCTTCTCAAAAGCATTTTTATTAGAAGAATCCCCTCGAGGGTTAGAAGAGTAAGTCATCAGTCATTTCTGACTGGTGCAAGAAGGCGATAGATGAGATGAAAAGTATCTGCGACACCAAATTGATTAATGATTCATTCGACCATGTTAGTCGGTACACTGACCAAATTAGGCATTTACAGGGGGAAACGTGATCTACGTGTAAACGTTTTGAGTTGGAGAAAGACAATGAATCTCTTAGGGCCATGTGTAGAGCTTATGATAGGGCTTTAAAATCTCAGGTTAAACCCTTTGACAACCCAGGTGAAGTTAGCAGAAAGGTGCGTAAACTTAACGGGCTTCTAAGCATCGCAATTCGCCATGCCATCAATCCCCCTTTGCCCGAGGATGACAGAAGTTAGGATATTTAATTGGGTTTGTAATTGTAATGTGTACATTTCCACATTTAAATAACCAAGGATACAATTCTTGTAAGTGACCTTGTAAATCGTGTGTGCTACTTATCATGTGACTTATTGTTTGTATTGAACATAAATAATAATGATTTGTACATAAGAGGTTTAAGAAATCTCCCTAAGCGAGATGGAGGACATTTATCTTTGTTCGGAAACCCGTTAATAATAGATTATGAATTTCCCTCTAAGTTTTGTTTTGTTGATCCCTCTTCGGGAGCGAAGTTCTAAGTCTTTATGATCCAAATGGGAGTGCTAATAGAAGATGGCTAGAGCACACTTTCTGGTAATGACTGGAAGCTTTGGTCAATACTCTAAATCAGCATTTTAGGATGAAATCTGGGTATTCCCCACCGGTAATAATAAAAGTCTGAGATCCAACCCAGATTTAGGTTGCTTAATAGAGAACCAGGAACCCACTTTAGATGTTTTAATAGGATTCTTGAATTAACACAGATTCAGGTATTTGATAAAAGTCCCGAACTAACCCAGATTCGGGCATTTAATAGAAGTCTCGAACTAACCCAGATTGGGTATTTATTAGAAGGCAGAACCGATTTCTCGTAATTAATTTTGTTTACCCCTATGGGTTTGATTTTAGAAGCAGAGGATGTACGTGCTTCCTGAGCCACTCTCCGGGCTTTTGGTTATCAAAGCAGAGAATGTACGTGCTTTGTTGGCCACTCTTTGGGCATGTGCATCCGGTGCGCTTAGCTAGCTTATCCATAAGCAGGGACCAAGGACTTACCCGGCCTCCCTCCAGGAGGCACTTATCCTGGCCATTGTAGGCGATGATAAGGTCTTAGATGCTTAAACCAGGACATCGTAGACATGGAATTAAGGCTTACTCTTTCGATGCTCTACCCTGGCCATCGTAGGCGGTGATAGAGGCTTACACTCCACCCCCTCCAAGGGGTGCCCTATCCTGACCATCGAAGGTGATGATAGGGGTTCGTATTCCCTTCTGCGAGTAACGCGGAACATAAGCAAAGGTGGGACGTGCTTAGTTCATGGCAGATGCAGGGCGTACTAATTAGATGCTCCGTCATGACCATTTCCGGTGTGGGTTGGAGGCTTACACTTTCGATGCTTTAACCTGGCCCTCTTTTATTTAGGCATAGAGAAAGGCTTACACATCACTTCCCTATGGGGAGTTCCTTGCCCTGGCCAACTCGGCGGTGAGAAGGGTTTTTATTCATCTGTGATTTGACCCACTTTTGGGCATTTCAAGTTTTGAGGGGGTTTCAATTCTTGAAACTAGGTAAATAGTTCTTTTCTCAAAGAATCTATTGTTGTATATAGCTAAGTTTTCTTTACATATTTGTGTAGCTTTCCTTGGCTTAAGAAGTTGATAATCATTCCTTCTAAGACTCTACAATGATTGGTTTCATGTCTGTTCATCATATGGTAGTAGTAATAAGGTCCACCCAACTTGGTTTCATTTTTGGGTTTCTTCTTTGTATGAAGGCCAAAAGTTCAACTCATGTTTGGTTAGGAAGTAGATGCCCTCAATTGATGTAGTAAGCTTACAACCTTTTGGCAATCTTAATTTAAAGGCTTTCTTTCGATGCTAGAATATAGCCTTTTACCACTCGATTCCACTGTTTCCTCTTTGTCCTTGAGCTTTCTTTTAGTCATGCCTTGATACAAGGGTGTACTCCTTTTAGACTCTTTTGCAGCAGGATAAGTGGAACCTTTTTCAATCCTTTGCCTGAATATTGTTCCTTCATCTTGTGTTTAGATGGTTTCCTTGATATGAAGAAAAGGATTATGTTTTTCTGTCGTAGAATTACTTAGGGCAAAGATCGGGGTCAGCCCCCAATGGAAAGGGTTAATGCTCCAATGATCAGGATCATAAGGCTCTAAATCTCCTTCTTTATCTTGAATGCGTAAGGTTTCCAACCTAAACTTTTCGAATGTCCATAGCCCATTAATGCTTGATGTAACCATGGGAAACTCACAAGTTACTCGTAGAGACCTTCTATTCATGATTTCCACTTCTTCAAAGCCTAGTGCAACCTTGGATGGAACAACACAGTTAGTTGTGGGATAAGGTTAACCACAAGGTCTGAGGTTTAGGCCCCTCCCTATAGCGCCAAAATGTTAATGATGTTTTTCGTTAACACCGGAGATAGGTCTACAGAAGTGGACCTAAAGGGAAAATGAGGTTATTTAGCTTTCACAAGTGTGAGTTAGTTCACCGCTTCCTAGATATCAAGGTTTCCGAGCCCAAAAGATTAGTTACTCTTCCCTTAATGGGGTGAGCATCACGCTTAAGCGACTCAAGAACCACCATTTATCTTGGGGCAATTGTTCCTTAAGCACAACCCTCGATAAAGAGGCTAAATGACTTGTAGGAAGGGGTTCTGCAAGAACACACTGTGGAACGGTCTAAATTTGAGTAGGAACGAGGCTAAATGACTTGTAGGAAGGGGTTCTGCAAGAACACACTGTGGAACGGTCTAAATTTGAGTAGGAACCCGTGACCGTGTAGGAAGGTTATACTTAGTTGTGTAGGAAATAGCTAAGGAGTCACATAAAAAAAACTCATAAGAAAATATGCTAAGTGTCAATCTGCACTTTATTGATCTATGATTTAGAGTACATGAGTGATTACAATAGAAATCCCCAGACTGGTTTAGAATTTAGGGTTTAATCTAGAGAAAAAGAGTATAAGAATGAGAAAATGAGAAAATCGGTTTCAAAAATGAGACCCCTGGGGTCTTATTTATAGACAAATCGGAGCCTCTTTTGCTATTGGGCTAGCCGAAGCCCCTGTCGGTCGCTTTTCACTTTGGTTCCGAAAGTATCGGCTTTCGACCGCCTTTTTTTAGGCTTTGCTTGTTGCTTTTTGAGGTGGGCGGTTCTGGCTCTCGGAAGAACGGTCCTGGTCTTTGGTGCTTTTTCTAATTCCTTTGTATCAATACCAAGCTTGTCGGTATGGATAGCTTCAGGGAGGCTTTAGGCTTCCGGATAAAGGCTTCCGGTTATAAGCTTCCGGATGAAGGCTTTCAGATGTAGGCTTCTGGTCTTGCTATTAACTCTTTGTTGAGCTTGCCTTCATGATTCAAGTGAATAGTTACGGATTCGCCACCCCTGTCGGTATATATCGACACTAAGTAGATTGGTATGGATAGCTTGTTCCTCTTCGAGGTTCCGGCTTTCCTGTTGGTAGATTCCTAAAGTGTATCTCGGCTTTCCGGAGGGTTACTTCCGATGCTGTATTAGTTGTTTGGTAAAGTGACCTTTCGGTGATCATCTGATTCGGGTCTCGGTGGCTGGCTCCCGGATGATTCTCCTATGCTTCAAGCTATGTGCCTTTAATGTTTGCGTCCCTTGATGTATCGGTATTAAGTGAGTTAATACTGATAGCCCTTTCGTCCTTTCAGGTCTTAGTTTGTAGAATTCCTGGTCTCTCCCGTCATTGACTTTCGATTTTGGGTGATCCTCCATTGTTTATCCATCGTGCCGGAACCACCCTACATGTTCTCTTTCTTCGTATAGCTTCTGAACTGTTTTCTTTAGTGATGGTGTCGATTGCATAGCTCTCGAAGTGTTCCCTTATGCTTTCGGTTCTACCTTGCGCTTGGCTTTTGCTTTGGGAGGATTCTTTTATGCTTGTGGCAGTCCGCTACCCCTTCACCATCAGCCTGTTTTGGTGCTTTATTTTGGTAGTAACAAACATCGATATATTTCAATGTTGACATTCACACATCCCTTAACAGGAGGTATGACATTATAGCTAAATTTATCGCTTACTCGTTTTTGGTAGAATCCCATTTTAGTTTAATCAGTTATTCAACATTGCCTGCTTTTGATAATTATTTACACTAATTATCTAACAAAGTATATCACTTTGAATTTATGGAATTTGTTAATGGTCAAATTTTCAATATTAGTCATATTCAACTCTGCAATCATAATACAAAGTCAATGGTTTAATTATTATTATTATTATTAACTGAAACGCCATGTTTAGGGATTTTGAGTTTGAGTTGACAATGATATTAGCCCCATATAACCGAGGAAATGAATCCTCCCTTGAGTAGTATTTCACTTCCAGTACTTCCACTTAATTCCGCTATAGTCACTCGATGTACATCATGTCTTGATGTAGCTATAATCAAAATAATGCTTTCATATTGAAGATCCACATTATTCTCAAGTCGAAAGAAATGCCGGTCACATCTATATTTCCTGTTTGACATTAGTTATATTATCCAAGAGAGAACTATTGAGTGGGTCATTCTACGGTTGTTCAATAAACGGCAATATGCAATCTCTTGAAACCCCCAACAGTCATGATTAATACAGTGTTCTCCGGCCTCGATGGATACATCAATATTCAATCTCAATGTATGTTAACTAGAAACGTTTGAATTTGTATGTCTATATTACTCGTGGTTACGGCAGTTTGTAACTACTTTGACAAAAGTATCCAATTGAAAGATTATCTATTAAATATACTTTTAACATAACACATTATATCATGTATATTATAGAAATAAAATACATTTATTTTGAGCAAGACTTATCAACAAAATAGATATATGTAACAAATTACATACTTGCATTTAGGACATACTCCAAACTCATGTTGGAGGAGGTTTATCGATAATAGATTCAGTTGACTTAGCTTTTACAATGTAGAGTAGAGCACCAGTAAAAATACACAACGGTGGATATAAAATGATAAATAACAAGAATCGGATGCTGGGGTCTGTCCTCCTTAGGCCAAAAAAACGTGGATGCCATTTTCTTACAACACTTCAATGCTTGGAATCTAGTTTGCAGGAAGAAGTCGAGTCTCGAAGTTCAATGATAGACCTGAGGCTTTAAGCCGAAACAAAAAACTATAAATAAAAACTAAGTGCAAGACACAGTATTTCAATGAACTTTGTCTATATCCTATAACTGTACGCAGTTGCTTTATTTACACACATATATTACATGTTAACAATAAGTGAGAGCAACAATAATCTATGAACGGCTCTCTGAGAATCACATTTATTGACATAGTATACAGATATCTAGGACCCTGGGTGCACAACTATTCCTTATTAGTCAATGCTTCAGGAAGCTTGTATGTTGGTGGCCTATCTGCACCCTTTCTAGAATACTCTCTCCATCTTCGAGAAGCAGCAGCGGCTCTTTTTGATCGCTCCTTGGCCTCTTCTTCTGTTGTAACAAAATTGTCTCAATTATTAAATTTATAAGCTACACATTGCCCTTTGATCTCTCCTTGGCCAATTTATGAACATTTTCTTCCCTCCTTCACATTCTAGCTATAAACTACATATGCTCCTTAATTTTTGGGCATTATCCAAACACTTCATGCAGCGACTCTTTAATATTTAAGGTTAAACCACTTTTTGTTGCATGAAAAACATTGACAGCATATGTTTTATAAGATTGAAAAATAAAGAAAGCAAAGAACAAATTTCTTATTGATGTTAAGTTATAGCATACAACTTAATCCTGCTAAGACGTTACCTGTGTTTTGGTAATCCTTTGGCTTTCCCCAAAGGTCGGTCCAAGAGTCATCTTTGCCTGAACCTTTCTGCTTATTCATTCTCACCCTGGCTTTTTCCTGCAATTTTTTATAACAGCACATTAGGTACAAAACAGTAATTTTCTAACTTTGTTCATGATTTCACTACCATCTAGACATTTGTGTTGCTATACCGATCAAGATCAACAGGATTATGCAGAGGGAAATGCTCAAGGTAATAAAAATTCGGAGAAAGAACAAGAAGAGTTACCAGCACTTTCGATTGCCGTTTCTGCCACCTAGAGCTAGCCTGGCATTTGAAAGTATGCATGTTGTTAGACTAATGAGGATCAAAGAAAAATAACATCAAATCAAAATTATTTATTCATGATGTAAAATGTATGACGCGCAACTAAAATGTTGGTTCTCTCTAGCCTTACTTCTTCTGTTGAAATAAAAGATCCGAACTTTCTATAATAAGCTCCACATGTTTGGACAATATCAAAAAGTTGGTTCCCTGATTCTTTTTTTTTTTTTTTTTTTTTTTTTTTAACGTGCGGGCTTTCAGTAAAAGCTTATGGTATATGTGATATTCACGCAGATGGTCGAGATATCCAAAAGTTTGAATCCCTTGACATTTTGTAGATTCGTGATGGGTTTAGCATGGATGAATGATCACCTGATAAAGATGGTATCTGTTACCAAGGACTGATTGAATCACTCAATACTTGTACTGACCTTATTTAACTTTCTAGCAACGATAATCGCAAGGGCTGAACTCTAAATGATGCAACGCCAAAAACAAAACAAAAAACGAATGCAAACCTTAAAGAAAACAAACTTTGGACTCCACCAGAAAATATGAATCGAAGTTCTAGTTCTATTGAACCTTCATTTGAGTTGTCATATTGCATATTTCTGATGAAGAATATAGAATGAGGGTTTATATGATTGGTGCATGGAAGGATCTCTCAGGGATTTGATTTAAATTCCATCTGAGTTTGCAACAGTCTCTTTCTAGGGTAACATATATAAGGTCTTCATGTTCATAATGACGTTTATAAACTTGTAATGTGGGATTTTTTATGCAAGTGGTTGAGATATTTGGAAGCTTGAACCTCTTGGTTATCTCATGAGGTTAAACAGGATGGATGAGCAATCATTTGAAAAAAGAACACCAGAAGCAAGCAATTGACAGAATGATCCCATATTTGTAAGAATCATATCGAGCTTTCTACCAATGTTAAGTGCAAGGCCTTATTTTCAAGTGAAATTAAGACCTGCGACGTGCAATTCTAAAAGGCATATCATTAAAGTACGAAAAAAGTTCTATAAACTTTTCAGTTAGCACCCTTCCATTGGTTCTACTGATTTCTCTATAAAGAGTCCTACATAGATATATAGTTCTCAATCACAGGTCATGGAATATTATAGGAGTTAGCTTCTGCCAGAATAGCATTTGACGTGTATATACACTGTAGTGCAAATGCATTGTGTACCTGGTACACTATTAAGCAGAACAGCAATATGTTTGGCACTGTCAAATGTCTGCCCCAGATTCTAAGTCAACATAGACAAGAAGAGCGTAGCTTCTACGGTGATGCACTATGTTTGCTTGCTTGTATCCAATTATTAGTATCTGTGAGAAATTGTTGCAAGATGTTTGTATTTTGGTCTTTTAAAAAAGGTACTAAAACCATTTGTAACTCGTAAGTGTTGATTAGTGTTCTAAATAGTTGTCAAAAAACTTAAAATACTAAAATTTGAATCCTATTTTAAATTGAATCTCTACATTTACGATTCGATTTATATTACAATTCAAAACAAGCTAATAATACACATTAGAAATATCAATCAATTCAAATTAATATATTCAATATACTTAATTGGGTCTACAGTTCCAATTTTAATCATTTAAAAACAAATTAAAATTGAAACAAGAGAGAAAATGATGTTTTAGGTTTAGATGTAGAAGTTTGAACATAAAAATTAACTTCAAAGTGTATGCAATCTTTAAAATGTATGTTTTTTGAATCCAAGATTTACGATTTAAATTCAGTTTCGATTTATAGTTCGAATTTTACGGTCTACGATTTCAATCTCATTTTGTAAACCTGGGTTCTAATAACAAAACCCGCCTAACAGTATCATTCAAAAAACATTCTATACCAAAAAATGACATTAAGTTATTCGAGCATGTTTGCTCCATCAGCATAAGAGCTTGACCGCCTCAGCCATTTTCATTGTTTATTTCCAAGTTTATCCTATTACTCTCAATTAGTTCTGCCTTGGTTGTCCTCTACATTCTCATTAAGGATAATATTGAGTACAAGTTCTTGCACTATAGCTGAATCAGATATAAATTCAGTAGCTTGCACTTATAGGTTTGTTTTCCCACTGGTAGTGTGACCTATTGAGGAACACATTTAGCAAAATCTTCAAGAAGTGAATTTAATTGATGATTGGGGTGTTTTAGTAGCTCACTGGACTAACTGGTCTTATTTGGTCATCTGAGGTGATGTCTATATACTTTGGATTGGGCTTAATGATTGCATAGACTGTAATCGAGCTTATGGGGGGCATACATGGGACTTTCAGCACCATAATTCCTTTTAGAGCAGTGGTAGTCAGTCCGGTACATTGAGCTCCTCTTTGTGCTTGGTTTTCTTGAGCATTTGATTGTGTTTATCTGTTGTTTTCTTTAGCCATGCTCACAGATTCCAGTTGCTTATCGTCTTCTGTTGCACTTCTCAAATTAGCTTTGTTTGTGTTCTAATATCCATTAGATTGTGATGGCAGCAATTATTGAGGTAGTGACCAGAGCATTTGCATTAGGTGCAGCTGGATTGGATTCGCTCATAACAAGCCTTTCCATGCGCATTTGGATATTGCGATGTTGGGTATGTAGGAAGAAGCAAAAGCCTAATATACGAGATTATCCATAGTGCGATGTTTAGTGTTTGCAGCTATATAACTGAAGTATGCTATTAATAAGTTGGGCTTCCCAATAAAAATTAAAACAGATATCTAACATGCATTAGGTTTGAACGATGTGCAAATTGGTAATACCATTCTAAAAACGTCTGCAGAGACACCCATTCCTGCCAGCATAAGTCCAACCTGTATTAAGAATAACAATTGTTTTGGAAGTTCAGAATACATGATATTAACATCAGTACAAGATAATTTGCAATAAGTTTTATGTTTAATAATATGTATATTAAGGGATATAATCTGAAGTAGATTCCTACGTTCACTCTCTCCATCCTACGCATTTCATCTTCCAAAAGAGAAACTTGTGCAGCAGAAGTCCAGTGAATGCAATCAACAGGGCTGAAAAACATAAAATTTATTTACATTCTTAGGAGTGAGACTTTCTTTGATTTAGAAGAACAGACAAGATAGTAGAACTTGTTTCTATCATACATTATACAAAGGAGTGAAATATACATTGAGATTATAGAAGAAAAAACAGGTGAAGGAAAAAAAAAAAAAAAAAAAAAAAAAAAAAAGGAAAAGGAAAACCATCCAAAATATCAATGTATATTTCATAACCGAGTCAAGGCACAAGAGAAAGTAACTTGACAAAAATATCACATAGATGCACTGTATATAAGTTATGCAGACCAGGTATCAATTGCTTCCTGAACAAGTGCAGAATTCCCAGACTGGTTGCACACTCGTGCTCGTCCAAAGTCTTCCTCAATCTGAAATACTTCTGGAGCCACATTTGCACAATTTTTACACCCTGTGACACATGAATATAAATTGAGTTGATGTGAAGACAGCCACATTCATAATCATTTTATCTAATTAACTCAATAAAGTGTATTTCATGATTAAATTGTCTTGATCGCTTATAATTCAGATGAATAGTTCGTCTTTTATGAGTGCCAAACACGGTAGCACTAAGTGAACCAAATATTGTCACCAAATCCTTTCTTGATTTCAAATTTCTGTTGCATGATAACTATCTCATTGGATAATTATGTTAAACTGAACATATTACACAGTATAAAAATAAAAACACCATCAATTTTGTTTTGTAGAAGCGGTACCTATGCAACTAAATTCATCTACAAAAGCATGATCTCTTGGAGCAGAGTCGTCTAAAAAAGGATTGATAGCAGATAATGCATACCCATGTATTTCATCATAAACCATCCGTTGCACGGGATCACTAAGAACCTGTTGTTGTCGGAAATATATTAGTCCAGTAAAAGGAGGATGGAGGAAAATTAGATTGCTGCGGTAGCACTGTATTTTGTTATATCGTGGTAATAAACAAAGCATCTAGTTCTTATTTTCGAAACTAACCTCGTATACTTCATTTATGAACATGCAAAAGTTGGTGACATCCGGATCATCGCCACTTAAATCAGGATGACAAGCCTTCATGCAATTATAATACGCCTTCTTTATTTGCTGAGGAGTTGCATCCGGCAACTATAGATTGTAAAACACAGTTATTATGTGGTTGTAAATCTAATGGAAACCATTTGCATCATGATCCAAACTCACCAAACACATAGACATATAAAGCTTTTCAAATCTAATATTGAATTAGAACATAATGAACTTACAAGACAAGAAGCCAACTGCCGCAACAACCACAAGTAAACTATTTTTTAATATTCAAGTAAACCGAACATTTTCTGTAAATATTCTATGGAAGTATGTACCTACACAATGGGATTGGTATCCACATTAAGAATTGACCCTTGGACCTCCCCTTCTACATGTTAATATGCTGATGAGGTACCCTTTAGGAGACGGGTAAATATCTTTAATTATTGATTTGAAAACGTTGAGAGCGAGAAGATAAAATGCACCATTTTGTCAAATAAACTGATTTCTGTTCTTTCCAGTTTATTTTGAGGGGACAGAACAAAAGAAATCATAAGTATTCACGGTTTAAACTGCACATCAGTAATTGTGGAATCGGGCATCACATTTGTTTTTGCATATATAATTGAGTTGCATACATAAATGCACCAATTATCTTATTGTTACTAGAAATAAAATAAAAATTATATTTCGAACCATTCAGTCAAATCCAGACTATCCAGTTGATGTTATATTGGATGTGGTAAACCGAACAGAGCTTAGCAAACAAAACCGATTAGTATCATCCAGTTTGTACTCTGAATTGCACAAAAATTTGTGCTTGTCTAAGTCTACGTTTTCTGTTGCTAGTAAACAGGCATATACAATGCTTGTAGCGTATATGTTGACGACTGCTTATTGTATGTCACTCAATATATATATATATATATATATATATATATATATATATATATATATATAGGTGGATTTAATATTACTAAACTTTGTATTAAAAAGGGAATTTCACTTAAAGGGCTTATTTGTTCATAGTAATAAGTTTTAAGGAGAACACTTCTGAAAAAATAGTTTTAAGGACAATTTGCAGAAAAAAGATAAATAAATTTATCATTTTCAGTTATATATAGAAATAATGATAAATAAATTTATCATTTTCATGTATAACTTAAAAGGATAAAAGAATTTATCTTTTTCCTGTAAAAAATATATAATTCAGAAGTTGTAAAAAGAAGCCTTCAACCAATTTCCACGTATCAAAATGTATAATTATGCACAATTCAACCAATTATAGCCAAAAGGATTGGCTCAGCTGGTTTGTAGTTTAGACTACATGATTAAAAGTCACAAGTTCGATAACTGGGATTGACACTTGTTGGTATTAATGTCCTTTGTCCACTGAATTTAATATTAGTAAATTTTGTATCAAAATGTATTATTTTACAAACATTCAATAACACACTAAAAGAATACATAATAATGATTAATATAATACCAATTATAGCCAAAAGGATTGGCTTGGCTGGTTTGTAGTTCAGACTATGTGATTAAAAAGTCCTGATACATGATTAAAAGTCACGAGTTTGATACCTAAGATCGACACTTGTTGATATTAATGTACCTTGTTCGACAAAAAAAATAATAAAAAAATACCAACTATTGTTGAAAAAATTTAATTATGGTCTACATGTGCCCCTAAAAAATTTACTTATGGTCTACATGTGCCCCTAAAATTTACTTTATGGCGTTGGAATTCTAGGCTGCGCCGAAGGCCCAAAGAGAAGTAGAGGCCGACCTAAAATGACATGGAAGGAGATAATAAAGAGAGATTTAAGTAACTGGAATTTATCGGAAGAGTTGGTAATTGATAGGAGTGCATGGAAATTGGCAATTCATGTACCAGAACCTTAGGTTTTTTTTTTCCTTTCACGTTTACTGAACCGTTTTACTTTTTATTACTATTTTAGATTTTATTTCACTTTTATTGAACCTTTTTACTTATTATTATTATTTAAAAAAAAACTTTATCAGACGACTTTTTATTTGTTTGGTTATTTTAAACCCTTTATATATATTATTTTCATCATTATTAATTTTATTTTATTTTAATTTTGGGTTCCATATCTAGCCAACCCCAACTTGTTTGGGATATATGGCTTTGTTGTTGTTGTCTACATGTGCCCCTCCCACACAAACATGCTTACATTAGCACACACAAACAAGCAGGTGAGTGCGTGTGCACACGTTAATCGGTACATTTGACGAATACGTAATATAATCATTATCATTTATGTACAGAAATAACCAAAAAAAAAGTAGTGAACTATCATAAAAAATATGTGTCCTTTAGTGTGAAACGGTTCTTTCGTATGAGCATGAACTTCCAAACACCTCTAATATACAAATGAGACCATATTTTCTATTTTGGTTATGATAAACATAACCATTTTTTGTAAATTGAACAAGTAAGGTAATGAGTTTGAATCCAATCCGAACAAAAAGTTTGTATCTTTGTTTATTTTTCAAACTTATTAATATTTGATCCTTTTCTAGTATTCATTCTATATTTATTCTACATTCTTGCATTCCATAATATATTTATTTTCCCTCTACTTTCATGCGAAATGATCCTTTCAAAAATAAATAATTTGTAAAATTAAGGTTTGATGTTCTAATTCTTGCAGGTAAAGCAAATTAATTTTACAGAAAAATAGAGAGAAAGATAAACTTCAACCGTGTTTTAGGATAAAGGACGTAAGTTTTAAAATATAATTTGAAGGACATTGAATGTTATATTAATATAACGTTTTATAAAACAAATGTTATATCAAAGGAAAACAAATGCTATATGAAATAAGCATCGTATATATGTAATAATATAATAATTTAACATTTCTTTAACCATAAAAGGAATGCTATTTTAGTCCATTCAGTGCAGCTCATCCAATGTTAGTTTTATTCAACATTATGTTTATCTAATGCTAGTTTAATATAGCATTTCGTTTTACCTAATAGCGCTCTATTTCATCTATATTCTTATACTAGTATAACATTCGATGTCCTATAACTTGTCTAAACTAAAATCCATTTGAGGTTTTTCCTTTAAAAAACTAATTCCTTCTTAATTTTATGTATGGTGTTTAACAAATCAAACCCTATCGAACCTAAAAAAATTGGATCGAAAGAAATTCAATTTTAAAATTGGACAGGATTGAATTCAAATTATAGAAATTTAATTATGGTTGATCGTTTGATGGATCCTTATGATCAAAATCAATTAGATAATTGAACCAATTAATTTTAAGTTATCAAAATCTGTTCATCTTTGATTTTAAAATTGACCGTGATGCAATTTCTTTCATTTTTCATTTTTCATTTTTCTCTTGGTTTTAATTTGTACTTTTTCCATTTTAATTTTGAGTTTTAAACTAATACCATTTTTCTTCATCTTTTGGTATTTCTATAACCAACTAATTATCACGAACCAAATTTAAGTCTACAAATTATAGATGTTGTCTTTATTTAAAAACGTTATTTCAAAAGTTTCAATATGATATTATTGTTTTTGGTTGTTGTCCTCCCACTAAGCGGCTGGGTTTTTTTCTACGTAAATGAGTAACTTTCGATGAAACAAAAATTGTGTTATTTTTCAATTTAATTTAACTCATTTAGAGATTAGAAAAGGACAATTTATACTACATTCTTCTTTAATTCAATTTCAATTATTTTACGATTTGGCGATAATTTATCCTTCAGTTATCAAACATAATATAGTGTATAAGTTCGAACTTCTGATACAAAATATCATTTGTAATAATGTTATAAATCCACAATAAAATTAAATAATAATAATAATTAAATAATCAAAATTACACAATTCTGCAAATATATACCTAATGATGTATGTGGTAAACTAAGACATAACATATAATTAATGCTTTTCACATAACCAGTCCAAAAAGTATATCAATTTGGTCAATTTTGCCACAAATGATAACCAGTATCTGATTGAATTCAATCCAAAAATTCATGGGATTTATAGAGCAGATGGATTGGACATACTAAAAAAAATCAAGACTGAACTATAAAGTGGACTGAATCAAATATTTTCTACGTTCATTGGATATGATCCTCCAAGCAGAGCCCTAACTTTAGGTATACATGCAACACACATGCCAAAGTATGAGGGATAATAAACATTAAATAAGGACGAGTGAACTATAATAGCTCACTGGAAGATTTGAATTTTCAAATATTATTTGTAATTAACTATGTAGAGAAAATTGAAAATCCAACACTAATCAACTCACCTCCCTTTTCCACTTCCAAAGTAATTGTCTCATTCACTCGCTCTCTCAAAATCTGATGGTAGAAAAAATAGCAATGAACTAACACAACAACAACAACAAAAAGAAAAAAGATTCAATGGAAATCATGTTTTCACCCTCCCAATTTTTAAAAAGACCAAAAAAAGAAAAGTCAACGTTTTCAAGTTATGGAGAACACCCTTAAATTTTATCGAAACTCGAAGTAGACATTCATTTTTAAGCATTGTTTAAAATGCAATCATGGTTATCACGATGCCAAGTCGAGCCACTACCGTCTAGAAGACTAGTCAAAAAATCGCCCGACTAATTGTGACTAGTCGACAAGTCTTTTATATACATATATTTATTAGACTTAAATATATGATATAAATAGATATAAAGATAACATATTAATAGGTTCAAATTCAATAAAGATAACATAATAATAGGTCCAAATTCAACAAATATCCATAATAAATCCTAGTCACAACATAATAATACCCATAATATCCATATTAGATCATAAATTGAGTATGAACTCAAGCAAAATCATCTATCTCAATATCATCTCCATGTGGACGAGCAGCGCGAAGAAGCAGCGACGAGGAGCAGCGGCAAGGTGGACGAGAAGCAATTAAGTTTTTTTTTTTTTAATCGATGTGTGATTTAAGGTTTTACCGATCTTTCTGTTATCCGACGAGGAGCATATATGTTTTATCGATGTTGATTTAGCTCGATTTAGGGTTTTCTGGGCTCGATTTAGGATTTTATGGGCTCGATTTAGGGTTTTCTGGGCTGGTTAATCCCAGTATCGTCGGAATGGAAAAGTCGACCATCGTCGAATCTTCTCGAGCGACTAGCCGACTAGTCGACAACTAGTCGTCGACGTGATAACAATGAATGCAATATTAAAATATGTTATGCAAAAAAATATCAGTTAAAATAAAAATAAATGTTAATAACAACAATGTTCATAATAATGGGATTATATGCAATTTAATTGTTTTTACTGTAACAATCGTTGTTTACAATGTAATCATTTTTCAGTCCTTTATTTTGTTACATTACTATGGTACGATGTGCATGATGATTCTGAATTTATATGTTTCTGCTAAAATAAATAAAGTATTTGTTGTAAAAATGCTATATTTCATGATATCAAATGATATCAATTCCAACGAGCCCTTCAAACTAGTATTTTTTGTAATCGACTCTATTGCTTCTTCAATAAACGCTGGTTCTTCGATCAAGTTTTGAATGACTTTCTATTCAGATTGTTCCTGCGTTTCGAATATTCAGTCTCATTCAAAGCTTTAAACAAGGGTGCTATTGAGATAGCCCTTATGGTTATAAACATTATATCTTCAAAATTCCTTTACTTTTTTTTTTATTGTATTAAACGTTGCATTTTAAACAGTGAAAGCTACTTGACACATCATCTTCGCACTTGATTTCAAGATTTTTGATTTGGAATTTTAATGTATATTGCAAGTTTTGTATTACAACTAATTCGAACGTGATTTGTATTCATAAATTTTAAGCGCTTATTTTGTAATATGAAAAGTGAGAAGTTTTTCTTTTTCTTTTTCTATTATGGCAACTAATAAGGGCGTCCTACAACAATTCTCTTTGATTTGACTGGAGTTAAGAATATGTTAAAGAATTATGATAATTATTTAAGAGAACAATGTCGAATTTATTTCAACAACCAGATTATGTCATGTTGAACACAGGATAAAATGATGTAAACAAGAAGCAACTTAAGCAACTTCCAATGAGTGCGAGTTTGTACACACCATTTTCAATGGTATATACAAAACACCGCTTCCTATTGAAGGAAATCAGAAGGGATCCATATGGGTCCTCCTCATTGTTGTCAAAAATCTTAAAATCTTACGATTTGAATCCCGTTTTAAATCGAATCTCTTCATTTACGTTTCGATTTAAATTCCGATTCAAAACAAGCTAATACTACACATTAGAAATATCACTCAGTTCAAATTAATATATTCAATATACTTATTTGGGTCTATAATCCAATTTTAATCATTTAAAAACAAATTAAAATTGGAACAAGAAAGAAAATAAAGTTTTAGGTTTAGACGCAGAAGTGTAAACATCAAAATTAACTTCAAAGTATGTGCAAACTTTAAAATGTATGTTTTCTGAATCCACGATTCACGATTTAAATCTCGTTTCGTTTCATAATTTGAATTTTACGATTTACGATCTGAATCTCAATTTGAAAACCTTGGTCCCTGATTTCCTCTAATCAGGAGAGGGAGTTTTGTTCACCTCACCAAAAGTGAGGTGAACAAACTCCTCCAGTCCAAAGAGGGATCAATGAATGAAAATTTAGCCACCAAACCTTCGGTCAACGAAGTTTGAAATTTCAAAGATTAGTTGTAACTTGCATTAAAAGCGAACTCCTCCCCCTCCCTCCCTCCCCCCCCCCCCCTCTCTCATATATATATATATATATATATATATATATATATGAGAGAGAGAGAGAGAGATGAATTCACCTTTATTCATTACTCATTTCTACAATTTTTACCTCACTCGTTTCCACCTTCTAGATCCAACCATAAACCAAAGCAAATACACACAAGCTAGAAAAATAAATTAACCGGCATAGAGAACTATGCATAAAAAAATTCAGTAAAGTTACTGAATAGAAAAAGCAATACGATATTGTTTTCATGGTCAAAGATCATTCACCCTTCACACTGAATAAAATGCCCTACACTAAAAGTAGCATAACCTGCTTTCAGTGGGTAAGCAAGTGAAATTTCACCCACTAACCCTTATTAAGGGTGAGTTGGTCAGGCATCCGCCATTTGTTTGAAATAGTCTATGGAAGTAAGACTGATGGAGAAAAAATTGATTACAGTAAAATGGGACACATGAATCGCATAATATGTGTTCTCTTTATTAATCTCTACGCTACCGATTCTCGCTACAAAACGCATCAACCAATAAGCTTTTCTTTAATGTACAGACATGACCACAGTTCAGTTAGCCACCAAATGAAGGGTACAAGAATATCACTCCACACACACTAAGAAACTACAAATGTAAGTTTGGGATGTTTGGTCACACCATAAATATGTTTAGGGTGTATTTGAGGATGAAAATGTGATGGTAAGTTGAGTTTGCAAGGGCTTGAGAAAAGAGCGTTCAAGCACATTAAGTTCAGAATGTAGTTTGAAGTGAATTTGCATGTTCTGTTACCTTATTATATTAAGTTCAGAATGAAGTTGAAGTGAATTTGCATGTTTTGTTACTTTATTATATTTTATATATGATTTATGACACCAAAACATTATATGTTAATTGTGAATTGCGGTACTTAAATAAGGGAAAATCTATTTAAATTTTAAACACAAAGAATAGACACAAATAATAACACAATGAATCTCCACCATCAGATTGCCCCTTGATTTTCATCCACATAAAGACAAACTGATTTGACGGCCCAAATTTTGTGTCTTCAATTTGTGTTAAAATAGTCACCCCCTTTAAATAATATGATATTAATTAAATATTGCAAGCTAAATAATTATCAAAACTTATTTGTTTTGAATATGCACAAAGGATTGATAGATAAAATGCATAATGATATTATTAATGCTTTCTACAATGAGAATCCTCATAATCTTTGATTATATGGTGGACTTCTCATTCTCAGCATCAGTTATATAGACATCAAGTAACCTATGTCATTCGATGACTTAAGAAGGCAACCAAAGCCAAATCGATGTTTGGAAAAATCTTTACTTGATTCATGACTACCTGATACTTCTAATGACAAAATATAGAATATAGAACATCCAAGCGAAGCGCAGAAGCATAAGTAGGAGCATAAGCAATAGAACAAAATCCTCCAGAGAGCTAGTGGTACTAGACCAACCTTCCAAGAAGGATGAGTCCCAAATAGAACCTAATTTTGATTTCTTGGGGGTCACACATATAAAACCTCAGTCTAAAGCATTTTACCGCTTCACCTAGTTGTCTTTCAAATACATCCTTTCAGTTTCATGGATTATTCCATTTGTTTTGCTCTTGTTTCACTTTACGTGAAGCCTTTGTTGCAAATGAAGCAACACAAGCTATGTGCAAGTTCGTTGTAGCAATGTTTCTTTTGATACTCCGCTTCCCCTGCAGTCCGGCCAAACGAAAACACCACAAGTAGAGGAATAGGATAGAGAGTAATAGGTGGAAGCTATTGATGGTTGTAGAACAAAATTGATTTTTGAATGCAGAAACTGAGTTGTAGATGAAAATACATAAACAAACTTCTGATCTATAAGTCTTTACATCAGAATTAACGGTTTGGTTAACTTGAGGTTTGAAACAGTGCGATTTAGACCATCTGAAAAGATCCTGAATGGGGACTACGACTTGCAATTCACCGATAATGACATTGTCTTAATTAAATCATAAGCACGGGTGTGCAGATGTACTTTGCTCAATGACGTTCATTATTTTATTATCAAAATAGGTACACAGGCAGACGGAAATTCAACAATGCACTGAATAACAAATTTGAAAAATCATACCAGCCCAAGAACAGAATAGTAATCATCGGCAACGTCACCCAGTTCAAAAAC
Organism: Allium sativum; assembly: GCA_030737875.1. Lineage (NCBI taxonomy): Eukaryota > Viridiplantae > Streptophyta > Magnoliopsida > Asparagales > Amaryllidaceae > Allium > Allium sativum. The sequence goes on along the minus strand of CM060926.1, from coordinate 486,884,718 downwards.
AGACGAATCATCCACAGACGCGGCAGTCACTTTAACATCTGTTCTCCTTCGAAATCTATCAATCTTCAACCGCTTGATATTTCCTGCTCTGCACCACCGATGACCGTACCCAGATGCTGACGACGACGACAAACCCTTGAGTGTCAAAACTGCATCCGTCAGCAGTTGGGCCATTACTGACTAAAAGATCAAACTACTGAATAAATATCCAATGTCTAAACAAATAAATAAATGGAAAATGGTGAGAGAGAAGTGGGTGATGCGTGAAGAAGAGTTCTTGGAGTCTTCCAGTTTTTGTGGTAAAACATTACAGAAATAATTGAGGTGGAGAGAATTTTGACGGGGAGATGTGTTGTCCGTTAGTGTCTACTGTCAAAATTATAATTCTCAGCGCTGAGGTCGAATTTTGCATTATGTTAGGCAGTGCGAGTCTGTTCAATGTGAACACAACTCTAATTGCCGATTGGTCAAAATCAGGATATGCATATGAGTTTTCCCAACAAACTCGCTTTCTATGCTAGGTTTCTAGTTTGAAAATTTCAAAAAAAATTAGAAGTGAAATTAGACTTTTAGGAAAAACCGCAAACTTTTCTGTTTAGAATTACATGTTCATTGCTACGAGGACTTTTTCTTGTTAAAAAATAAAAAATAGGGATATTTTATGCAAAACCCCTTTTGTTAAACTGAAACCCTTGTATCCTCGTTTTGAGTTTCTCACAAGCATTCAAACGCTGACATTCGGAGCACATCAATTTCATCGTATCCAATTGCCAGCACATCATTAATGCAAGAAAATGCAAATCCCCATCGAAAGGTTTGGTATCCTCTATTTGCTGGCTAAAATAAAGTCGTTAAGAGTTGTTAATGTGCATCGCAATCTGTAACCGCTGAATTGAATTCACAATGTAGGCTTAGCTTGTTTTATTTTTACCAGCTATACCTACTTATAGTAGCCGACTATTTTCGTTCTTCTCCAGACCGGTTCATTTCTCACATCTCTTTCTCCTTCCATTTGAGAACAAACTAACCAAAACAAAAGGAAAAAAAAAAAAGAGGGAACAAAATGAAAGGAGTGTGAAGAGCTATTTAGAGGCAACGATTGTCACAGTGAAGGAAATGTCCCGAGAGACGATGAAAATACCTAGGTTGGACAAGACATCAATGTCACAACTACTGGTACATGAGATGCGATTACGCGAAGACGAGCAAGATACATACGAAATGCCAATTTGGGTCCGCACATCGATCAAAATTTGGGAACCGACAAAGAATTGAGCAATTTTCATATACTTTATAATAATGAAGAACACGATAGCATGCACGTCGAAGAATCTGTAAGTTTTCTACTTCAAAATTTTCCTTTCATTTAAAAATTTTAGATTATAAACTGAAAATGCAACTATTTACAATTTGGTTCGTCATGATCACACTTTGTGGTTCATGACCTAGCATTATTCGTCTTTATATATTAATTTGAAGTGTTGATGATATTATTCACAATTTTCTTGAAGATATATGTAACGCTCCGCACCTCGTAGCACTCCTAGAATTAGGGCTATGCCAAGAAAAAACTAATCACGAAGACTAAGATTCACAAGACATGAAAATAAATATATCAGAAACATTTAAATTAAAACATAACTTATTATTTCAAAAGATAACTTTCATTTCAAATAAGATACCAAATCATAAAACCACAAGTCTTCTAAAGCAATACCCAATCTCACAAAATATCGAGTACAACATAGAAATCTTTGTCATAAAGGCCAGTACAACCAATCTACAGAAAAAGATGCAAAACAGAAGAAGAATACATCAGCTACTAGATAGAATCTCTAAGAATGACCCTTCAAGAAATTCGAACCAACTAATTTTTAGCGCTGCGAGCCTAATGGGTAAGAAAAAGAAAAACGAGGGGTGGGTCAGAGATAAAGTATGATGAATGAAGTAGTTACTACCAGGATAAAAGAAATAGACTTAGTAACAGTTCTATTGTCACAAGAAAATGTGTATATCACCAAATAAAAATGATTTCTGAATTACTCAGATTATTCGTCGAGTTCAAACTGTGATAAGTGTTTGATTGTTTGCACCAATTCAACTACTGTAGGAATATGGTTGCTATAGAAATATGATTTGTATGATAGCGCGTCGTTATTGATATGTCTGTTGTGAAGTCGATCACCGTCCATCTATTCCACTAGTAAAGACATAGTTTAGGATGAATATCTAATCCTACCAATTGATTGGCCTTTCCTACCTGTTTACAACCTCGTGTGATAGAATGTCTCAGTAGACTTGTACGCCGTAAAGTCAATCATCACCCATCTTTTTATCCGTGAAGATACAGCTTAGAGTGTGGATACAACAAATTATTTCCCAATTATGATTCCGCACGCATGGTAATCGTCAATTCTCGCCACCTATCAACCCAACACTCCGACCACTTATATACATATTTTAGCGTAAGCATTCCCAGCCTCAAACCCCGTGTTGAGACCATCGGTTTATAATTTGAAAGGGAACGCTACTACTACGAGTTCCTAACAAACAAACATTCTAATTCGTGCCCCTATCTTAATTCCCATGACAGCTCAGTCCCCATGGTTTGCGCCTTATTATTAGCCACTTATATACCTACTTCGACATAAGGGTGCCCAACTTCAACCCCCGTGTTAAGACCATCAGTTTTTAACCTAAAAAGGAATGTTGTAGGTATATACCACTACTGTTATTTGCTTATTAACTTAATCCAAGATATAAGTTTTAATATAATAAGCATTTTTATTTCCCTTTCTTCCTTTTTAATTATAAACTCCATATCATAATTTTACTTGCAAATATTCCAGATTTGCATATTTTAGTCCTTTTAATTACAATCCATGTATCATAATTTTACTTGCGGATATTCCAAATTTTTCTATTTCAATCTATCTTCTTTTCATTATGATTTTCTAACATATCCATACAATTACCATAATAATATCCATGTTCTCTATTACTTTTCAAATTACCGGTCTTGTTATAATTTAATGCAAATCCATACAAATTTGCCTAATTCAGTCCGGTTCCTTTCGATACAGATTTATAATTTACACATATGTTTATGTAAATTTAGATTCTTTCGTTTAATCCATGTTTTATACTTTTTATTCTATTTTTCATGCGAAAAAAGAGGGTTAAATCTACATATATTAACTACCATTTACAAATTCAGGTATGTTTAAGAACAAATGTGAATAATTGTAGAAATTATAATAAATGATAAGAATAAAATAACTACTTAGGGAAAAACACCAAAAACTGACTTATAAAATTTATAACAACCCAAAATTTAATATAGCAGATTAGTTAATAGATTAATAAAATAAATATTAATTAGAAAAATATTGGGAAATAGGTAATGAGGGTTGTGCCATTGAGTCCGTTACGAAATTTATGGCTAAGATAAACCTTTGGTTTGTTAAAATAGGAATTAAAACGAAGAAAATAAAAGGAAACAAGTTTGAAATTCAAATTTTAAAATATAACAAGGTTCTAATAAAACAAAATTAATAATCTATGCAAATAACGTAAGTTAGGGCGACCCAAGTCTTAACTAGGTCGACCCAAACCCTAAGTGGGTTGACCCAATGTGGTAGCGTATGCACCTAGGTGTGCACGTTGTCGACCATTTCGGGCTGGCTTTTTGGTGCATTCTTCAGGAGAGTTCTGAGATCCGATGGCCTAAAATCTTAAAGTAAAATCTAATGCATCTAAACAACCTAGCTCTATTGTAAATAGCCTCCAAAACCTAACCTAAATCTCACTGCTCCATTTCCCTGCCTCTCTTTCAAATAACCCTCTTCTCAGATATATTTCTAATAGGGTACCACTACAACAAAAAACACTATATTACAACTTTAATTTTACAACTGTGGGAAAAGCACAGTTGTAATAAAGGTTTTTTTTACAATAGTTGCTTCCCTAAAGTTGTAATAAACATATTTTTTCAACTTTTCATTTTGTTAGTTGTAATAGATGCCTATTCCAAACTTCATGTTTATAATATATATATATATTTAATAATTAATTATATTAATATTTAATAATAATCAATAATTAATAATAAACTTAGGAACCAATAATATTTATTAATTATTATTAAATAATTAATATTTAAGAAGTAGTAATCTATTTTTATTAGTTAATGCTTTTAATAATTATTAATCGATTATAACTAAGTAGAAATAAATAAAAGTTAAACAATAACTATTATTAATAAGTAATATTTGATTTGGTAGTAACTATTTCAGTAGTTTTAAGAAATATAATTTTGGCAACTTGTTTGTTTAGCAGTTAACAACCACTTGTTTGTGCTTTTGACAGATTTTTTTATTTACGTGTGAACTTAATGTTCTCTTGCATTACTTTTGATCTGCCTGCTTTTGATAGTTTTACTTATTAATTTTAATTTATTATATTTATTTTATAAACTTGGATGAAATTTCCATTATAATCAATAAAAATCTGGCGTTACCTTGGAAAAAACTGGTTGCCCGTGTTAACCCAACATGTGAAATTTAGGCGGGAGCGGTGAAATTTTACCTCCAACAATTTCAAGTATTGTATTTCTTCTCTTCTTTTAGTTGGCCGACCTCTCCTCTTCCCTAAATCAAAATCGATCCCCAATTTCTTCCTCTGCCCTTCTCTCCAGATCTATTTTTCTTCTGTCCATTTCTTTTCCTTTGCGCTCCAATAATCGTATTCCATTTCATTAAAAGAAAAGTTTTTAATCGGAACAAAAAATGAGGTTTTGTTTTCCCTACTAATGGCATCTAGCGACTCTCTCCCTTCTTCACCTCTCCCTTCGCTTCATTTCCTCATGTTCGTCTTCTTCGTTCCTTGTTGTCTTTTTACATACAGACCTTTTTCTAAGAATAAAATTTTGGTTACCTTTTATTGGATTTAATGTGTTTTTTAATTCGCAGCAACATATAAGAATGACGAACTGAGTCGTATAATGGGAAATTTAGATTCAATGGAGAGAACAAATAACAAAGAAGTAGATAATGAGATGAGTAAATCTAGGAGTGATAACGTAGATGCATTTTCTGGTGATGATCTTGATCAGGAAAATCCTCGAAAAAGAAAGAAGCGTTACCACTGCCACACTCCACAGCAGATTCAAGAGCTTGAAGCGTAATTATTTTGTTTACTTTTTTGAATAGTATAATTTGGATTATTTATTAATTAGCTACGAAAATGTTGATAAATGTTCAGGCTGTTAGGTGGTCATAAACTCTTGACCCCATCTCTTATTAAGTGAATGAAAATACTTTCATGTTCATTCATCAATGATCAATGCGCGCACGCGTGTGTTTTTTCCTTCTATTATCATCTTTCTACCCTGTATCTTTTTTGCCCAAGATTTCTTATTTCTGATGAAATTGCATTTCACAAACTATTGATCTTTATATCTTTGATTGTTTATACATGCTCGGTGGGCAGATATGTTTCCGGGCATGATTGCAAAAGCTACGACCATAGACATCATATCAAGTGCGTTGGTGGAAGCTGAAACGACGCACTTCAATTGGTCAGTGATTTATTTATAATAGTAATAACTAAAAATTTCGTCATTTCAATTACATATATATATATATATATATGTGTGTGTGTGTGTGTATGTATGTGTGTATATATACATATGTGTGTGTGTGCATGTATGTGCGTGCGCGCACGCTTAAGCGTGTGTAACTTTGGGTACTAAAGTATAATTTGGATGTTAGACATAATTGTGAGGTCGTTTTTATGTAATGGTATGTATGTTTTTACGTTGGTAATCACACTTAAACACAACTTTTTATTCTTATGTGTCTTCTTCTTTTCTTACTTCTCCCTTCTCTCAACAACTAACGTCTATCTAGAATAGTGTAATGCGACTATGCTAGATATCATTGCAGAATAAGGTATGGAGTCTTGTAAAATAAGAAATAAGATTCAACCTTAGTACATTATCAGATCTGGTTACATGTCTAGAACAACTACTATATCCATTATTTGAGCCTTTGTCATGAGAAGGGTACATAATAAACTAATATGATTAATAGCATATAAACAGCTTATAAGCAAAAGCATAGATTGTGATAATAACCACACATACTGATATATTGTACTGCATAAAACAATTGTGGTAATTATGGTGGATGACACTGCACAAAATCATTTGTAATTGGTGTAATATCAGTGGAGGCTTCAGGTTTCTTTAAACCAATGTGAGGTAAGTACCAAATAATATTTACATTATATGCTGGTAACTATTTTGCTTACTCGTTAAATGGAAATATTGCTCAATATTCCATGCTTATATCATTGCTTTAGTACGATCTTTATTTATGTTAGAGTATGCTTGTAATTCTGGTGTGACATGTAATTCCCACACTATGTATTTGGATTCCATAGAATTTAGCTTATTTTATGATTTTTTTTTTTTAAATAAATGATTGCTTCGTCTAACCGTAAATTAAACTAAACTTTAAAACACTTTGTTATGATGTTCGCTTTGTTCTTATCAACAACTAATTTAATGTGGATGTGCCTTCCAATCTTATTCGTAGATAATTTTCAGTTAAATTAGTTTTTGTTTGTGATTGGATTGTAGAGTGCAAGTGTAGGGGATGGCGAATTGAAGAGCTTAGTCATGGTTTTGGTGGTCATGTTGTAGTAATGTGCTGATGGATTGGTTCTCTGCTTGTTTGGAGCTGGAGAAATATGTAGCAGGAGATGATGAAGTTGCAGGTCAGTTTTGAGGACAATGTTTTATTCACTTGCACAGTTGGTCGATAGTTGAGATGCAGCATCATAATGAGTTTAATTTTGTAGCTTTTGTGTAGAAAGCTAGTTATGTCTGATGCTATTAAGATTTGGTATTATTGGCTTAAAAAAACACTTTTTATTCTTTTTTCTAACAAAAGACGTATTCTTATGCAACAAGTTTCAGATCACTGTAGTGAACTTGTAGCAAAAAGATGAATGGCGTAAAGATTTTGTTGTCTTCGACTTGTGTAGTCCCATAGGGTATGCATTTTTTGTGGATAACTTGTGCTTGTACTAAGTTGCTTTGTAACGTTCAAGTATGTAATAATGCGCGAAATGTTTTTCTAAAACTTATTGTTTGTAATACTAAAAATTTGAGTATTTTAATAAATTAGTTTGCAAATAATTGTAATATCTGATTTGCTTATAGAGTATTGCTACATTTAGTGTATTGTTCATTTCAGTTGCAAAAGGTCTACTTTTTTTTTAAATGCAACTATCAATCACAACAGTGCATGCAGTTGTAGTATATATTATTATAACTGTGCATAATTGTTGTAATAAATTTTATTACAACGATGGAAAAATGTTGTAAAGTATATATATTACAACGGTGTTGCAACGGTGCAAAAAAGTTGCAAAAGATTTTAGTTTATTACAACTTCTTAATACACGGCGGTTAGCCCACCATTGTAAAATGTATATTACAACGGTTTTCCACCGTTGTAATAGGGTCATTTTGTTGTACTGTACTGAAGCTTATTTCTACATATATTTTGAGAGGATATTCATAGATAAAGACTACCTATGGGGATTGATTAGGATTGCTTAAAATTTGTGAGTATATTTCAGTAATTGCAAGATTCAGTACAAATTTATGTTTCTTGTATATTTCAGTAATTGCAAGATTCGGTACAAATTGATGTTTCTTCATGACAGTATAATAAGTTGTATATTCTTTCTGATTTGTATTCCCTTCTCTTTCAATAATATATGTAGTTTTGATTCTGCTTCTATCTTTCTTCTGCTTATTTCAATAGATCTGTTACAGTAGTTTTATTCAGTACATCTATACCTTTTGTTATTCTTATGAAATCATATTGCAGTTCATTATCAGCACTATTCTATTTCAGATTTGTTCTGTTTTATCTGAGCCTAGGCCATTTCCCCTTTTATTTTGACGCTGAGTTTAGGCCTTCTTAAGCCTAAACCTTTTATTCTTTAATCGCAAATTGGGTTAAATTATTGAAATTGACAATGTTAGAACAATCAGAGAAAAATAAGAAACATGTATAAAAAGGATAAATTGTGATCAACTGGAATTATGTAATAAAAGAAAAATTGAACTATAACTTTGATAAAAGTTGTATAGATTCAAATGACAAGAGTTGGGTTGTACATTTAAATTAAAAAAAAAGAGAAGTTTATATACAACCTATAAATTAAAGCTTATATGCAACCGATGAAACAACAAAAAAATACATAAAGAAAAATTGGCTTGTTAATAAACTTGAGATTAGCATTAAGTTAAATTAAATAAATTAATAAACAGGTGTAGTTGGAGTCCGTTCTGGACACGACTGTTGATTAGGGAAAATAAGAGGCTTGTAGTTTTGTTCTGTTCCGGTAGTGAAAGTAGACCAATTAGGGAAAATAAGATACCAATTAAAATAATTAATTTTAGTGACCTATGTGTTTGTTGATGATAATATAGGGGTCTAGGATAGCTAGGCAGTCAACAACAATCCTATGGAGGCCTTGAAGCTAGTAAATTAAATTGTGGACTAAGTCTAGGGGTGACTTATGTCGAATTGCATATTTTGGTTAGGGATCCATATTAGTAGTATTCCTTTTTATCATACTACACCGAGGTCTCATGAGGAGGGGGAGACACTCTTATACTGTACTAGGTAGTAAGAGGTCAAACCATGGTAGGTACGGGCGCATTCTGATGGGGCGGTGAGCATGCACTGCGCCGATTAGGGAAGATAAGACGTTGTAATGCCAGTGATATTTGCTATGTCCTTAGAGCTGATGGGTCAGGTCCGATAAACCTAGGGCTATAGTCGGCATAAATTATCACAACTGTGATTTAGGAGCTGGTCGATGGGTATAATTAGGTTATATCATAATTTATGAATTGTAGCAATTAGTGCAAAAATTGAATGATTTAACAATCGATTAACTTTTAGAAGTATACTCTTATCCTTATTTACTATGTTAAGCTTCAATTTATTATCCGGTCTAGATTTCCTCTTTTATCACCTATGCTAGTAATTACTGAATTCACCAGGCATTATGACTGACTACTTTTGTTTTTCTCTTCTTCCTTCATTTCCCCCTTTTGGTTCTCAAGGCGGAGGATCAAATACTTGAGAGATCTTTAACCCATCTCGGTCCTTTGGAGATTATCATTTGTCTTGTTTTTTGTACTTACATGTACCTTTCCATGTTTTATCTATCTTTTGTACTTGATGTCGAGGAGGATACATATTATTCTGATACTCTGATTTGTTGTTGTTTATGAGACAACTATGGGTTTTTTATGACTTATGATGTAATGGCACTTCTTATTTTGTTTTAAGTGAAACTTCAAATTCCGCTGTGTTTATTTATGTTGTTTTATGAATTTTAGCCTTTGTGATGTTACTTTATACATGTACACTTCATATTTCTCAATGAAATCCTCATATGGTTTTGTTAAGAAATGTGGGGTGTTACATTTGGTATCAGAGCCTAAGGTTACATGATCAGTAAAAAGATTTTGTTTTAAAAAGAAAAAGTTTTTTAAAGAAAGCATTTTCAAAATAAAAAGTTATTTTTGAGAAACATCTCCTCAAGTCAATTACAATATTCCCTTGATTTCATTCTTGAATCCTTCTCTCTTTTCTAATCGCAGCATGTCCGGGGATTCCAATTTTCCCGAGCGAATTCCCATTCCTTCTTGGTTCCTTAGGTATGTAGAAGCTAAGGAGCCCGTTGGAGGGCAAGGAAATGCCCAAGTTCCCCCTCTATCCATGGTGATTCCTCCTAATCCACCATCAGCGGCTAACTTATCTAAGCTTTGCAAGGATTTTACTTCTCTTGGTGGCAAGACTTTCCATGGTAAAGAGACTTTTGTTGAGGCCCGCTCTTTGCTCAGGAACACCGAGCACATATTTAGACTTTTGGAGCTTGACGATACAAGGAGAGTGCAATTGGTTGCGTGGCAGTTGAAGGATGAAGCTTTATTTTAGTGGGAGATGGATGAGGCAGAGCATCGCTTTGAGACTTGGAATGACTTTATAGAGAGATTTTGGGAGAAAATTTCTATCTCAGGCGAAAGAGGGCATGTAGTTGGAAAAGTTTCTAGTGTTGAAATAAGGCAACCTTTCGATTAAGGAGTATGTATGAGCTAGCGAGATTCGGGATGGATTTGGTAAATACTGCCTACAAGAATGTGGTGAGTTTGTAAGGGTTTGAAGTAACCTCTACAGGGACTAGCTATGATACATATTCCGATGGGTGATATGTTCAAGAATCTTGTGGAGATGACACTCATGGACAAGGAGGGAAAAGGTGATCTTGTGGAAAACCAAGCTAAGGTGGCCAATAAAACGTTGGGAAGAAGAAGTGGTGTCCCAAGAAGGTTAACAAGAAGAAGGGTGAGAAACCAAAGAAAGCTCAAATGAAGAAGGATGTTAAATGCCATGGTTGCAACATGATAGGACATTTTGTGAGGGACTGCAAGAAGACTACTAAGAAAGGAAGATGGTATCATTGTGGACAGCCGGATCATTATAGTAGGCAGCGCCCTCAGAAGCAAGGCCAATGAGTTGGTTCATCTGGAGCACAGATAGATGCATGCATTGGAGGCGGCGCAGGCTAGTGTTGGTCAGGATAGGGGAAGGAATGTCACAATCAAAGGTTTTATATTTCTTTATGACTTTCTAGTTATGACCTTATTTCATTCTGGCACTTCACATTCATTCATTTCTACTTCATTAATTGATCGTCTACACCTCAGTATCTCTCTTGTTTCTGATCCAATAGTATTTTCAACCCTATTGGAGATTCAGGTTATTTATCTATGATGTGTAAGGGTTTGAGGCTTCCTATTCTAGGCTTTGAGTTTGACTGTGACTCCTATGTACTAGTGTTTTCTGGGTATGGTATTATTCTTAGGATAGATTGGTTGGCCATGTATTGTGTCGTTCTTGACAGCGAGAGGAGGGTGGTGAGGTGATGACTTGTCATGGTAGGACTCTCAAGATATCTTGCAACCTACGAGGGTCAGTCATGTTGAGCTTATTATAGTCCCTCGATATTTCTATCAACGATCTTAGCTTGGTACCGGTGGTGAGAGATTTTTTGAACGTATTTGAGGAGTTGAGAGGACTACCTCCGAGATGAGAGATCAACTTCCAGATTTATTTGATAGAGAATGCTAAGCTTGTTGCGTTGCTTGTGCATCATACAGTCCCGAGGGAAAGGAAAGAACTAAGCAAGCAAATTGGTGAACTGTAAGAGAAAGACTTTATTCGGCGGAGTATATCTGAATTGTGAACACCAGTCAAATTTCTACTAAAGTGGATGGCTCCTTCCGTCTATGTGTGGACTTCAAAGAATTAAACAAGCTCATGAAGAAAAATTGGCACCCATTCCCTTGGATAGTAAATTTATTTGATCAGTTGGTGGGTGCTTCGGTTTTCTCTCAGTTAGATTTGGCGGTTGAGTTTCATCATCTTTGAGTGGCAGATGACAGTGTGGAGAAGACAACTTTTAGGACTCCAAACGGATTCTTCGAGTAGCTGGTTATGCCTTTTAGGCAAACCAATGCACTGACCTATTTTGTGGATTTGATAAGTGTTTAGGGAGTTCCCAAATAGGTTTGTAGTGGTATTCATGGATGACATCCTGATATTCTCGAGAGACGAGGATGAGCATGTATTACACCTGGGAGAGGTTCTCAGTACTCTTTGTGTCCATCAGTTAAAAGAAAAATTCTCGAAGTGTCAATTTTGGCGTAAAGAAGTGAGGTTCTTAGGGCACGTAATTCGGGAGATGGTATAGCGGCGGATCTTGCTAAAGTGATTGATGTGGAAGATTGGAAGGTACACAACAATGCAACCAAGGTGAGGAGCTTTCTAGGTTTGGCGGGGTTTTATCGGAAATTTATTCAGGATTTTGCCCGGATTTCTGCTCCGCTTAACCGCCTTACTAAGAAGAATTTGGTATTCTCGTGGGACATGGATTGCGAAGATTCCTTTTGTGAGATTGAAAGAGGCTCTTAAGATGGCTCCAGTGTTGACTCTCCCAGACGAATCGAAGATGTTTACGGTGTACATTGATGCTTGTGCTACAAGATTACGCGCAATGCTAATGCAGGAGGGTAGGGTTGTTTATTATAGGAAATGACATCTTAGGGTACATAAGAATAATTATCCTACCCATGATTTAGAGCTATAAGCGATTATTTTTATCTTTAATTCTTGGAGGCGTTATTTATTTGGCGAGAGGTTTGACTTATTTACATATCATAAGTCCCTCAAGTATTTATTCTCGGAAAAGGATCTTAACATGAGGCAATAGCGTTGGATAATGTTTTTGGCATTCTATGATTTTGAGATCTCTTATACCCCATAGGAATGTAGTGGTGGATGCTTTGAGTAGGCAGAGGGTGACATTAAGCCTATTTTTCTTAGAGCGATAGAGTTTAGAGTATATCTCGTCGTTTGATTTCACACCATCTATAGAGTATGCACAAGGATTGCTAGCATTGCTTGAGGTGCAACCTAATCTATTAGAACAGATTAGATTAATTCAGCGTGATGATCTGCAGGTAGCCGACATTTTGGACCACTTAGGTAAAAGCAAGACTTCTAAGCACCTTTCGAGATACTCTACTGGTAAGAGAGGATGGATATACCCTGATGGCAGGCTGTGTGCACCCCGCATAGGAGATGTGACAAGTGCAGTATTGTCGAAGACCCATCACTCTCAGATGACCATCCATTCGGGAGGAGACAAGATGTACAAGGATATGAAGAGAGCCTTCTATTAAAAAGGGATGAAGAGAGATGTGGCAGATTTTGTAGCGAAATGCATATCATGTCAGAGGGTTAAGTGTAACAGCCCGCATTTTACGTATCGGAGGATCATAAAAAAAAATTATTTTATTACCTGAGGGTTGGATCATTCTTATCTTTTAATATGTTGCTTATTGGGATGTGGGACATGTCCATAATTTTTACTAATTTTTTGTGTGTGACCATTTAGCCCTGTCAGCCTTGTACAGGGCATAACTTTTGACTCAGGTCGAATCAGAGGGTGAGACCTATACCATTGGAAAGGAATTGATGATTGCCTTTCCTAGAGTGATTACATTAAAGATTTGGCTTAGCGGTTTGGGAGAAATCACTATTTTAAGGTTTTTCAGTTGGTTGCCCAGGTTTGGTAAGCCATAATGGGTTGAATTGGAGAGTCCCATTAATGGGTTGATGGGAGGGTATAAATAGGGGGTAAGGGATATGGGAAATGGTTTAGTTTTTCATTTCCTCATTGGATGGCCTTGTGCTCCTTCACCTTCTACCACTTTTCCACCATTAAAAATCCAAATCCAAGGAGGGAAATCATAGATCTACACCATTGGAGGCTAGATCTACATCAATCAAAGCAAGAATTCATCGGATCAAAGTGATTGATGCGAGGTGCTTGTTGTTTGGGTTCTTATTTCATTGATTTTAGCTTGTTTTGAAAAATGGGTGAGCGATTTACATCTCTCACATGAATGCAATGAAGTATATGAGTGTTTATGCATGTTTCTCATCAAATTCAAGTGTTTTCTCATGGATCTATACCATTATATGTCCATTTTCATATGAATCACCTTATGATCTAATTTAGCAAGTTTAGCCGGTTAATTCCATGCCATTTCATATGTTTATGTAAGTTAGATCCCTCATTTTGATCACATGTTCATTTTAATGGTTTTTGATGAATTTACATCATTTTAGTGATAATCGTCATATTCATGTTGTTAGCGATCTTATAACATGTTTATGATTGCAATTGGTGAATTGGATGAGTTGATTTCGTCGAATCTATCATTTGACGAAGTTTTGGACGAGATCGAAGTTGGATTAGAAGTGTGCAGGAGTGGATCGGCCATGTCCGATCGGGTCGGTCCATTTTGGATCGGGTCGGTCACGAAGGTGGTCGGGTCGGTCTAAAAGGAGGTGGTCGGGTCGACTGAAGAGGTTCCCATACGGATCGGGTCGATTTCAAATTATAGGGTTGTGTTGGCCTCAAATTTCTGGGTCGGGTCGGTCTTGTTTGAAGCAACGGAGGAGCGGGTCGATCTCAAATTTTCTGGTCGGTCGAGTTCAAAAGATTGGGTCGGTCCCAAAGGAAGGAAGCTGGTGTTGGGCTGAACTAATTGGGTCGGACGGGTTAGATGGCACGGGTCGGTCGGGTCCAAGTGGGTTAGTCGGTTGGGCATTCTGGCCGACCGGTCAAGTTGGTGGAGTTTTCAGCAACGCTTCTAAACGTTGTGGTGGGTGGCTTAGGTACTATGGTTTTTTTTTTCAATGGGGTCATTTTCTGAAAAAGAACATTTTTTGGGTATGACCCAGATATAAAGAAAAAAGCTTAAAAAGAATATTTTTCGGGGGCAACCCCCCGAACCCTACTCAAACCGCAGCGTAGTGGTGTAACTTGACTAGGTGATAGTGATAACTTTGAGGAGAATTCAAGTGGGAATATTCGAAATGTTGAAAGGTGTTCGTTGATCAGTGTAGAACAAAGAATGAGATGACAACAAAGGTTGTGAGTTGGTGGATAATGGTTTCTCGAGAAGGTTGCTTGGGCTATGAAAAGTCATTAAGCTAGATGACTAGAGATGAGAAGGCTGAGAGATTATCGTTGACGTAAGTTCTATTAGGCTCAAAGCAGGGGTACGATAGGGGCACCCAAAAGACCGGTAGTAGGTCGAGTACCCTGGGTCTTGGGGAAAGGCCTACTTGTCAAGGTTGGACATATGGAGTTTATGCTAGAACTGGGGTTACCATTAGCCCTTGACATATGGCAAGGTTGGCCGTCATACGATTAACGATGGTTTCATAGCAGGATTGGCGGTGATAGCCAGAGTCAGTCATGGATGATTGGTTATTCTGTTTGTATCATCTCATGTAGGTTATCCAACATCGAAGGAGATGTTCCTTGGGTGCTTGTCCGATATTGGTTTAGGCCTTTGGGGCTTGTGCTTGAGGGATTTTAAATTTGATTAGGATGGTTTACATGAGATACTTATAATTTGGATGTTATGAGTGCTTTACCATGATTGAATGGGTGTTCTGGTTTCCATGGACGAATGGTTGAATGGTTTATAGGAAAGGCTATCATTGTCCGATGTGGGGAAGATAAGGTTGAGTTCTTCTCTGGTGTTATGGGTAGTTAGTATGTTTATCTATCCCTTCTCATATACTTTATTGTTGAAGTTTATTAGTTGTTTTATTGCTCACTACGACTGTTGTCTGACTCAAGATTTTATGTCTCCTCTTATTACCTTGGGTTGTTCATCCGGTTGTGGATGGGAAGACTAAGTAGTAGGTTACAGGTGATTTGTAAGGACGATGTTGCTGTGCGGATTCAAGCAGGAGGCTGGCAGTTTTATTACTATCTAGTATTTCTGTTTCCGTTGTTTGAGTGCTATATGAGTGTTGTAGTGAGGACTTATGTACAAACTTTGGTATCAGTTGGATAACCTCTCATGATGTTGAGAAATTTTTTCAAAGTTTGCTATATGATTCCTCATTACTTTTACCTGTTGTATATGTTCTATTATATTTTATCCTTATGCTGTGAGTTCTACTATAGGTTTTTATGTTGTTTACCTATTCTGATGATCGTCCATAGCTGCCTGGCACACCCTTCAGCGCATTATTCCGCTTGTTTAGTGTGGGGGTTATGGGCGGTCGTCACATTTGGTATCAGAGCTCTGGTCAATGATTTTAGCCAAAGTTTCAAGGACGTAATCACGTATGAGAGGCGTACTTGTAAATTTCAGTTGAATGCTTACTATATATATATATATATATATATATATTAGCATATAAAGTAGTAACTTTTGTTTCCTTTAGCAGTTTTTCTTGAAGCGGCTAATTATTCTAAATTGCAGATTTAGGATGAATAGACGATCATCTATACACGTTGCTAGGGGAGCTAATACTAGAGGGGGAAACGGTGGCGAACCAAACTACCCAGCCCTGTTCGAGGCCATGGCGGCAGCAATCATGAATAGGGTTCCCGCTCTAGTGGTGGCTACGGTTGATGTTGGAGTTCCAGTGCCTAGAGCTGTAGAATTTGCACGCTATGCAAAGACTTTTCTTCACTAGGAGCAAAACAATTCAATGGCACTGAGCCTGTTGAAGATATCCAGAGGTAGATGGATACTTGTGTTATGATCTTTAAGGACTTCGGCATTGATGATGCAACAAAAAGAAAGCTTGCATCAAGGCAGTTAGAGGGCAGAGCAATGGACTAGTGAATTCTGTCACACTTGGGACTGCTGAAGAGGATATTTCATGGGAGTTGTTCCAAGCTAAGTTTGAAGCGAAGTTTATCTCCACCGTGCAAAATTCTATCCTATTTAAGAGATTCGTGGAGCTTAAGCAGAATGGTCGGCCAGTTCCTGACTATATTTCTGACTTCGAGGCTTTGTCAAAGTATGCTCGTTCATATGTGGATACACCTTATCAAAAGAACGAGAAGCTTGTCTTGGGTTTCGATGAATATCTTGGGAATCGGCTTGTAGATCACCTCGATGATAGCTTTGAGAAGATCGTCGAGAAGTCTTTGAGGCATGAAAGTCTGTTTCCTAAGAAAATGTCTGTTGTTGCACCTAAGGAAAAACGGAAGCCACAACAGGGTGGTAATAACAAGAAGAGGAAGTAGCAACAATAGAAAGGAAAGAGTAGCCAAAAGAAGCCAAAGAGTGAGGTGGTTTACTTTAACTGCCAACATAAAGGCCATTTTGCTAGTGAATGCAAGAATCCTAAAGCTGAAAAGAAGTGCTTCAAGTGTGGAAAGCCTGGGCATGAGAGGAAAGATTATCCAGAATCAGCTAAGGGCAAGCGGGTTGTGAAGGCATATGCTTTGGAAGCCATGCCAACTTCTTCAAGAGCTCCTACCGCAGAGGGGAAGGGAAAGAGTGTCATGTTGCAAGGTGCTCTTTCTGTAAATGGTGTTTAAATTCGAGTTTTGTTTGATACTGGAGCATCACACTCATTCATTTGCAGTGAGCTTGTTTGTCGCTTGGGTTTGGAACCTGAGATTTGTGAAAGACCATTGATTGTGACCAATCCAGTTGGGGGTTCATCCAGTTTGTGCATGATTTGTCGTGGTCAGTGTTGTCGAGTGATGGTTGCTCTTTTGTGTGTGATTTCTTTGTTCTTAACTTTGCTGGGTATGGTATCATCTTGGGCATGGATTGGCTCAAGAGGTATGTGGCAAAGGTGAATTGCAAGAAGGTAGAGGTGAGGGTCAGGGATGTGGAAGGGCAAAAGGTGTTGATTAGATGTAAGCGTGAAGACGGGGTCTTCGTGCGTTATCTATATTCACTTGGGATTTCACAAGAAGATCTGTCATTGGTGCCGATCGCTAATGAGTATGAAAATGTCTTTGACGAGCTCAAAGGGTTGTCGCCACATCGTGAGATCGAGTTTATGATTGATTTGGTCGAAGATGCTAGACCAATCGTTATGCCTCTTAGGCTGATGGCGCCTAAGGAACAACAAGAGTTGGAGGTGCAATTTAGAGACTTTTTGGGAAAAGGATTAATTCAGAGGAGTGTATCCGAATGAGGTGCACCGGTCATATTTGCAACCAAGGTGGATGACTCGTTAAGATTGTGTGTGGATTACCGTCAGCTGACCAAGGTGACTAAGAAGAACAAGTATCCATTGCCAAGGATTGATGACTTATTCGATCAGCTTCATGAAGCCAAAGTGTTTTCTCAGATGGATTTGGCAACGGGATTTCACCTATTGAGGGTGGCTAAGGATTGTGTGCCGAAGGCTGGTTTTAGGACACCATCTGATTTCTTCAAATGGTTGGTGATGCCATTTGGGTTGACTAACGCACCAGCGCATTTCGTGAATCTTATGAGTAGAGTGTTCAGAGATCAATTGAACAAGTTCGTGCTTGTGTCCGTGGATGATATTCTGGTTTATTCGGAATGAGGAAGAATGCATGACGCACCTGAGAGTTGTGTTAGCGATCTTGCGAAAGCATCAGTTGAGAGATAAGTTTTCTAAATGTCACTTCTGGAAGAATGAAGTAAGGTTCTTAGGGCATGTTGTTTCTGGAAATGGGATAGCGGTAGACCCTGCTAAAGTGGTAGCAATCCAGGACTGGGATAAGCCTAAGAATGCAATGGATGTTCGAAGTTTCCTTGGGTTGGCTGGTTATTACTGACAGTTTATCAAGGATTTCTCCAAGGTAGCTGCACCGTTGATAGGATTGACGAAGAAGAACCAAGTATTCATATGGGATGCTGAATGTGAACAAGCGTTCGGGATCCTGAAAGAGAGGCTGGCAAGTACTCCTGTGTTGACCATTCCAAGTTGGAATAAGAGATGGTGTTATACACCGATGCATGTGGTACTGGACTTGGAGCAGTGCTAATGCAGAAGGATAAGGTTATGGCCTACGCGAGTCGACAGCTAAAGCTGCATGAGAAGAATTACCTAACTCATGATTTGGAGTTGGCAGCGATTGTGTTTTTCTAAAGATGGGGAGACATTACCTATTGGGAGTTCGATTCGAGTTGTTCACGGATCAAAAGTCGTTGAAGTATCTTTTCTCCCAAAAGGATTTGAATCTTCGGTAACAACGATGGTTGGAGTTTCTCGCGTCATATGACTTTGGTATAGCCTATACTCCGGGTAAAGGTAACGCAACTGCAGATGCGTTGAGTCGAAGACACGCAAGTTTGGGAGCGATGTTTTCAGAATGGAAGAGCCTTGAGTATTTGGCAAGGTTCGATTTCAGGCCAAGGTGTGAGTTGGAACCTTAAATGTTGGCAAGCTTATCGATAATCCTACTCTTGTTGAAAGGATTGATGAGAGCCAAAAGCGAGATGTGAAGCTTGTCGAGTTTAACCAGAAACTGGAACCGAAAGATAAAGAGTTCAAGGTCGATCGAGAAGGTTGGCTTCGAAAACAAGGAAGATTATTTATTCCTGATATTGGTGGATTGAGAGATGAGGTTCTGAGAGAATTTCATCACTCAAAGTTGACGATTCAACTTGGTGGTAATAAGATGTATTAGGACATGAAGCGAATTTACTATTAGGAGGGAATGAAGAGAGATATTGGAAAATTCTTTTCCAAGTGCATGAATTGTCAGTTGGTGAAAGCAGAACAGAAGAAGCCGAGTGCTTTGCTTCAGCTATTGGAAGTTCCTATGTGGAAGTGGGAGCAAGTATCGATGGACTACCTAGAACCAGGGTAGGGAATGAATGGATTTGGGTCATTATAGATCGTTTGACCAAAAGTGCAAAGTTCATTCATGTCAAATTGGTTAGGACGACGTCGAAAATGGCTGAGCTTTATGTAAAATGGGTAGTTCGATTCATGATGTCCAAATGAGTATAGTAAGTGACCGAGATCCATTATTTACGAGAGGATTTTGGAAAAGTTTGCAAGAAGCTTTGGGAACTGAGTTGTACTTGAGTATGGCTTACCATCCCCAAACTGACAGTCGAACCGAGAGGGTCAATCGAGTTTTGGAGGATCTCCTTAGGGCTTGTGTGCTAGACTTCGGAGGATCATGGGAGGACCATCTACATCTAGTTGAGTACGCATATAATAATAGCTACCAGTCGAGTATTGGGGTAACACCATACGAGGCGTTGTATGGGAAGCTGAGCAATTCTCCAGCTTGTTGGTTAGAAACTGGAGATAAGTTGGTACTTGGGCCATAGATGATAAGGGAGACCACGAATTGTATCGAGATCGTTCGACAACGAATGAAGGCAGTCCAAGATCGCCAGAAAAGTTATGCTTATAAGCATCGAAAAAACTTGGAATTCTACATTGGAGATATGGTTTTTGTGAAGATTTCGCCACTAAAGCATGTGGTTCAATTCGGAAGTAAAGGAAAGTTAGCTCCAAGGTTCGTTGGACCTTTTTCGATAGTCAAGCGAATTGGAAAGCTCGCATATAGATTGGAGTAACCTGAGAAGATGTCGAGTGTGCATAATGTGTTCCACGTGTCATTTATACGGAAGTTTGTGTATGATTCGAATGTGGCGGTACCTCCAGAGCAGTACGAAGATCTAGAAGTTGAAGTCGCAGTTGAGAAACCTCGTAAGCCGCTTCGTATTATGGGGAATAACACGAAACAGCTTAGGAGGAAGACGGTTAAGCTAGTCAAGGTACAATGGAGTGAAGATGGCGACGATTGTACATGGGAGACGGAAGAGAGTACGAAGGCAACTCATCTAGAACTCTTCATCGGTAGGACCCTCTAATCGTATCATTGTTATGTCATTGTATCTTGTTGTTGTTTGATAGAATTCTGCATGCTAGGATAAGGCTATGGATGCATGGCTTGATGGTTGCTAGTTTGGATGATAGAATTGGCTTCTCATGCATGATAGACATGCAGAATTGTTGTGACCACTTGTGTTTGCTTGGGACTTTGGGGGCGAATTCCTAAAGGGGGGAGAGCATAACAACCCGCATTTTACGTAACGGAGAATCGTAAAATATTTTTATTTTATTCCCTGAGGGTTGGATCATTCTCATCTTTTAATATGTTGTTTATGGGGATGTGGGACATGTCCATAATTTTTACCGATTTTGTTTGTGACCATTTAGCCTCTGTCAGTCTTGTACAGGGAATAACTTTTGAATTAGGTCAAATCAAAAGGTGAAACCTGTGCCATTGGAAAGGAATAGATGATTGCCTGTCTGTAGAGTGGTTACATTAAAGATTTGGCTCAGCGGTTTAGGAGAAATCGCTATTGTAAGTTTTTTCAGTTGGCTGTCCAGCTTTGGTAAGCCATATTCGGCTGAATTGGAGATGCCCATTAATGGGTTGATGGGAGGGTATGAATAGGGGGTGAGGGATATAGGAATTGGTTTAGTTTTTCATTTCCTCATCGGGTGGCCTTATGCTCGTTCCTCTAACATCTTTCCACCATTAAAAATCCAAATCCAAGGAGGGAAATCATAGATCTACACCATTGAAGGCTAGATATACATCAATCAAAGCAAGAGTTCATCGGATCAAAGTAACTGGTGCGAGTTGCTTACTGTCCGGATTCCTATTTCATTGATTTTAGCATGTTTTGGAAATGGGTGAGTGATTTACATCTCTCACATGAATGCAATGAAGTATATGAGTGTTTGTGCATGTTTCTCATCAAATTCAAGTGTTTACTCATGGATCTATACCATTATATGTCCATTTTCATATGAATCACCTTATGATCCAATTTAGCAAGTTTAACCGGTTAATTCCATGCCATTTCATATGTTTATGTAAGTTAGATCCCTCATTTTGATCACATGTTCATTTTAATGGTTTTTGATGAAATTTACATTTTAGTCATAATCATCAGATTTATGTTGCTAGCGATCTTATAACATGTTTATGATTGCATTTGGTGAGTTGAATGAGCTGATTTCGTCGAATCTATCATTTGGCGAATTTTTGATGAAATCGGAGTTGGAATCGAAGTGTGCAGGAAGTGGGTTGACCATGCCTGGTCGGGTCGGTCCATTTTGGATCAGGTCAGTCACAAAGGTGGTCGAGTTGGTCTGAAAGGAGGTAGTCAGGTCGACCTGAAGAGGTTCCTATATGGATCGGGTCGGTTTCAAATTACAGGTTCGGGTCGGCCCCAAATTTTTGGGTCGGGTCGTCTTGTTTTGAGCAACGGAGGAGAGGTCGGTCTCAAATATTCTGGTCGATCGGGTTCAGAAGATTGGGTCGGTCCCAAAGGAAGGAAGGTGGTGTTGGGTTGAACAGATCGGGTCGACCAAGTTGGATGGCACGGGTCTGTCGGGTCCAAATGGGTCAGTCGATTGGGCATTCTGGTCGACCGGTCAAGTTGGAGGAGTTTTCAACAACGCTTCTAAATGCTGTGGTGGGTGGCTTAGGTGCTATGGTTTGTTTTCAATAGGGTCATTTTCTAAAAAAGTACATTTTTTGGGTACGACCCAGATTTGAAGAAAATTGTTTGAAAAAAAAATGTTTTTTGGGGGAAACCCACCGAACCCTACTCAAGCTGTACCGTAGTGGTTTAACTTGGCTCAGTGATGGTGATAACTTCAAGGAGAAATCAAATAGGAATATCCGAAGTGTTGAAAGGTATTCGTTGATCGGTGTAGAACAACGAATGAGATGACAACTCAAAGGTTGTGAGTTGGTGGATAATGGTTGCTCGAGAAGGTTGCTTGGGCTATGAAAAGTCGTCAAGTTGGATGACTAGAGATGAGAAGGACGAGAGATATCATTGTCGTAAGTTCTAGCAGGCTCAAAGCAGGGGTACGATGGGGGCACCCCAATGACCGGTAGTAGTTCGAGTACCCTGGGTTTTGGGGCAAGGCCTAGTTGTCAAGGTTGGACTTTGTCAAGGTTGGACATATGGAGTTTATCCTAGAACCAGGGTTACCATTAGCCCTTGACATATGGCAAGGTTGGCCGTCATACGATTAACGATTGTTTCAAAGTAGGATTGACGGTGATAGCCAGAGTCAGTCATGGATGATTGCTTGTTCTGTACCGTCTTATGTAGGTTATCCAACGTCGAATGAGATGTTCCTTCGGTGCTTATCTTATATTAGTTTAGGCCTTTGGGGCTTGTGCTTGAGGGACGTTAAATTCGATTAGGATGGTTTACATGAGATACTTATAATTTGGATGTTTTGTGTGCTTTACCATGATTGAATGGGTGTTCTGGTTTCCATGGAAGAATGGTTAAATGGTTTAAAGGAAAGGCTATCACTGTCCGATGTGGGGAAGATAAGATTGAGTTCTTCTCTAGTGTTATGGGTAGTTAGTATGTTTATCTACCCCTTCTCAAATACTTTATTGTTGAAGTTCATTAGCTGTTTTATCACTCACTAAGACCATTGTCTGACTCAAGGTTTTATCTCTCCTCTTATTACCTTGGGCTATTCATCCGATTGTGGATCGGCAAACTAAGTAGCAGGTTACAGGTGATTAGTGAGGACAATGCTGCTGTGCGGAGGCGAGCAGGAGGTTGGCGTACCAGTTTTATTACTATCTAGAATTTCTGTTTCCGCTGTTTGAGTGCTATATGAGTGTTTTAGTGAGGACTTATGTACAAACTTTGGCATCAGTTGGATAACCTTTCATGATGTTGAGAAAGTTTTCTAAAGTTGCTATATGATGCCTCATTACTATTACCTGTTGTATATGTTTTATTATATTTTATCCTTACGCTGTGAGTTATATGACATGTTTTGATCTTATTTACCCATTCTGATGATCGTCCATAGCTACCTAGCGTAGCCTTCAGCGCATTATACCTCTTATTTAGTGTGGGGGCTATAGGCGGTCGTCACATTAAGGCTGGGGAATGGAAACCAAGTGGATTACTTCATCCTTTAGACATGCCACAATGGAAGTGGAAGAGCATCTCGATGGACTTCATAGATGTTTTGCCTAGATCAAGGAGAGGCTTACCAATATTTGGATGATCGTAGATACATTAACCAAGAGCGCTCATTTCATCCCCATAAAGAGTAAGGGGATCACAGCGTGACTGGATTCAATATATTTGAGGGAGATCATCCAACTTCATAGAGTTCCCACGAACATGTTAGTGACATAAACACCATCTTCATCAGCAGTTTTAAAGAAGCCTGCAGAAGACATTAGTGATACAGCTTAGGCATAGTACAACATACGACCCTCAAACAGATGGAAAAACCGGGAGGGTTAACCAGATTCTTGAGGATTTATTACGGCTGTACATTTTGGACTTCAGAGGGAGTTAGGAGGAGCATCTTCTCTTGGTTGAGTTTGCCTACGACAATAGCTATCAGGTGAGTATTGGTCTGGCACCTTTCAAATCTTTATATGGAAGACCCTGTAGATTACCATGTTGTTGGTGGGAGACTACAAACACACTTCTTCTTGGACCCAACCTCAGACAAGATTGAGTTAATTCGGAAAAGGATGAAGGCAACTCGAGACAAACAAAAATCTTATGCAGACAGGAGGAGATCAGATCTTGAGTTTAGTGTTAGGGATATGGTTTTTATTAAGGTTAGGAATGTTGTGCGCAAGGGTTCAGTTAGAAAATTAGCACCTAGATTTGTTGGATCCTTCTCGATTTTAGAGAGGATAGGACTGAAGGCTTATAGAGTTCGGCTACCAGAGAGATTATCAGGAGTTCATGATGTAGCTAAGTAAATGCATACATTATTCTATGGTGGTAGTAAAGCCGAGTACTCTAGAGGAAGTTGAGATCGGGAAGTAGACTTATGTCAGACGAGTACCTACGAAGATTATGGATGTTGAGATAAAGAAGTTAAGAAATAAGGAGATCAGACTCGCCAAGGTTCAATGGGGAAAGGATAGCAATGAAGCAACGTGTGAACCTGAAGAAGATTCACGCTTCTTTTCCATTCCTTTTTGATAGTATGCTCTTACTCCTTTCCTAGTTTAGAATTTGAATCTTATTCATTTCCTATCATCAGAATTAGTGAGTCTTTGGAAATCTCATGGATAGTAGGATATAGTTTAAACATGTCATTAGGACATGTTATGTTTGATGGACTCAAGTGGATGCAAGTGTTTTCTAGTGGATGCATATACGCACACACTAGGCGCTAATTAGTGATCGACATCTAGGACACTAACATAACTGCATATGGATGTGTGTGCGCTTTTAATTCATTTTTAATTTATGGATGAAAATTGTGTAATTTTCACATGAATGTTGCATTTTGTTGATGATGGTTATATCATACGTATAGAACTTTACGTACCATTAGATTTCTTTTGTATACATTTTGGATGCATGACACCGACATAAATCACATAAAAAGAGGTCAACTAAATCAACACACCACCTAATTTTTTGTATTAGTTAGGGACATATACACTACACTATTGGATATGTTCATGACAAAAACATTAGAAACCCTAAGGACAATGGATGCATGTGATTGATGGATGAGTAGATGGGTGAAAATGATGTGATAATATTTATGACATTCCTATAGCCTTGGAGATTTAGGGGACAAAATCCTCTAAGGAGGGGAGAATATAACAACCCAAAAGTTAATATAGCAAATTAATTAAAATATTAATAAAATAAATATTAATCAAGAAAGTATTGGGAAATGGGCAACAGGAGTTGCGCAATTGGGTCAATTATGAAATTTCGGCTAAGAAAGACCTTTGGTTTGTTAAATCAGACTTAAAACTAAGAAATATAAAGGAAACAAGCTTGAAATTCAAATCTTAAAATACAGGAATGTTCGAATAAAACATAATTAATGATCCGCGCAAATCACATAAGTTGGGGAGACCTAGCTTTTAACTGGGTCGACTAGGGGGTCGACCCAGACCCAAGTGGGTTGACCCAGGGTCGACCCAACCTGATAGCGTGAACACCAAGATGCGCACGTTGTCGACCGTTTTCAGGTTCTCTTTTGGATGTGTTCTAAGATCCGATGGCCTAAAATCTAATGCATCTAACTACCCTACCTCTATTGTAAATAGCCTCCAAAACCTAACCTAAATCTCACTACTCCATTTCCCTGCCTCCCTCTTAAATAACCCTCTTCTAAGATATATTTCTTGTAGGGGTACTGAGGCATGGGTCTACATTTATTCTAGAGGACATTCAGTTATAGAGACTACCTACCTGGGCTTGATTAGGATTCTTAGAACACATTGAGGTTTCTTTTTGACAGTATAATAAGTTGTAGATTCTTTCTGATTTCTATTCTCTTTTCTGTCAATAATCTCTGCATATATGATTCTGCTTCTATTTTTATTCTGCCGATTTTAGTAGATCTGTTATAATAGTTTTATTCAGTTTATATATACCTTTTGTTCTTCTTATGTAATTTTATTATAATTCAGTATCAGTCATATTCTATTTCAGATCTATTCCATTTTATTTGAACCTAGGCCATGCGAGAGCCAAAGTCATTTTCCTTTTTATTTTAACACTGAGTGTAGGCCTTCTTGAGCCTAAACCTTTTATTCCTTCTTGTTTATGCACAAATTGGGTTAAGTTATGGAAATTGACAATGTTAGCGCGATTGGATAAATATAAGAAATATTTATAAAAAGGATAAATTGGGAATAATTGGAATTATGTAATAAAAGGCAAACTGAACAACAACTATGAAAAAAATTGGATAAATGCAAATGACGAGGGTTGGGTTTTACAATTAAATTAAACAAAAGAGAAGTTTATAGACAACCTATAAAATAAAGCTTACATGCAACCTATGAAATGACACAAAAGTTACATAAAATAAAGTAGGCTTATTAATAAACTTGAGATTGATGTTAAGTTTAATTCAATAAAGGATTAATTGACATAAATAATCCAAAGTTTAACGTTTCCGTCCATATTAATCCCAAGTTTGCGTTATTTAAAAATAATCCCAAGTTTGGGGGGTGCCTTCCCAAATTGATCCCATCAACTTGTAAACCTGGTATAGCCAGTTTCACCCACTTGTTTTCTCCAAATTTGGAATCAACACCAAAAGGTGAAAACAATGCACTTCACCGATTCAGTAAGATTAAAATACGGAATGGCGTTATTAAAAAATAAAAAGCATAAAATGAAGATAAAGGAATTTTTATGAGGGGTATTTATAGGTGGACTTAAGGCCATGTGTCAATTCTGTAATTTTCCTGAACTCCTTTTAGGCCGTCGGGCGAGCTAAAGGATTCGGAGGAATGTTTCTGCGGTCCAAGGAGTGGCGGCAGCTTAAAAGAGCGGAGCGGGCTAAGTTCCTCTTATCAGTTGGCGGCGCGGACTAAGTCAAGGCTGTGTAAGCTTGTACAAAGCGGAGTGACCCAAGCATACCTAGAACGAGCTAAACCAGGACGAAGTAGTTTGAGCCTTGATGGAACGGTTTAAAACCTTTAGCGGGCTAGCGACTTGAGGAGCTGGCGACCCAAGAACCTTGCGGGCTAGAACTTGGCATGCTATGAAGATCCGATGTGCTAGAAGTTTTTAGAGGGATAAGGAGCTTAATTCCCCAAAGATACTTAGCAACTCAAAGAATTTGAACAAGTTAGGATGTCCCACTGATCTAAGATGTCCAAACGAGCTAGAGCTTCCTGAACATCTCGCATTGCCTGAACGACCCAAGACACTATAACGATCTAGGGCACTTAAGTAGGCTAAGAAGCTCAATGAGCTAGAGGAACCATAACGACCCAAAGAGCCTATCGACCTAAAATCATAAAATGACCCAAACATGCTTATTATTTTCTGAAACATATTTTATGGGTTAACATTTTCCCCTCGAAGTTCGTATTTATTGAAAATAATACGGGCTATAAACTAGGTAACCCTAGCATGCCATTCAAGATTTTAGGTCGCTAGGGCCTTCAAACCGTGCGAGTTTCTAATGTCTTTTATCCTTAGGTCGTCCAGCTTCTTAGGTCGTGACACGGTCTTAAGTCACTGTGGCTTCTTGGTCACGCTTTGATTAGAGAGACCGTTAGTATCCTCCTTGGTATTAGATCGTTGAGGATCCCTGTAAACTTGGTTTACTTTTTAATCTCCCTTTTTATTTTCTCTTCAAGTCGACATTCTCTTATAATCCTCATCTAGGCTAGAAAACCTCATTAATGGCGACCATCATCAACTAAATCCCACTAACCTCCGATCATCATCGTCAAAGTGAGTCAAATCCAAACAATCCCTTAGTCTGATTCGACTTTTAATCGAAGATGAATCAAATTCAAAACTTCTCGTCACCAAGAATCAGGTTCGATTCAAAGTTTTCTACTTGCTGTGTATGCATTTTAAGTTGAATTTGATACTTTCGAATTTTGTAGGATTATCATTTGCCACGATTTCAACATTTGTTTGATGATATTGTTGATGTCTGTAGTGATCTCTTTTATGATCTTGAGCTCCATGAACATGATTTTGAATTTGCCTATTTGTGATGGTCTTGACCTAATTTCCATGTATGAATTCTTGTAATTTGATCATGGTTTTAACTGCTAAGTATTATGTACATTGGAATGATAATCTTGCACAATTCTATCGCTCATTAATGATCTTAATTTGCAACATCATGCCTTACCATTCTTTTCAAAGTTGAAGCGCCCTATTGGTTGTTTATTTCATATCATTGTTATGTAATAGCTCATCTTGAATTAGGTCATTGCGATCACTTTTTAGTTTTAGACCGCGACCTTACTCGAGGTTGAAGTTTTAGGTCATTTACGACCCTAAAAAAATTTGAAGTAGAGAGACTTCATGAGGAATCATACTGTTATAGCGACCTAAAGCTTCCTGTTTGTGTACAATGACCTAGAATCTGATACCATACAGAACGAACCAAACACTTAAGGTTGGCAGGAATGATCTGAAACGTCCTGAAAAAGTTGCTTTCTGGTTCGTTATTCACTTCTAAACACTATTATTCGTGCAGGATATCTAAAAGGATTGAGGGGACCTCGAGTGAGGATAAAAATTGAAAACACCATAGGTTAGACAAACTTCCC
Organism: Allium sativum; assembly: GCA_030737875.1. Taxonomy (NCBI): domain Eukaryota; kingdom Viridiplantae; phylum Streptophyta; class Magnoliopsida; order Asparagales; family Amaryllidaceae; genus Allium; species Allium sativum. Next base: position 486,856,185 of record CM060926.1, on the reverse strand, counting down.
ATGTCGGAAATTCAGACTACTACTGTTGCCCCAACTTTGGCTAAACTATGAGCTATCATAGACATGCCTAATTACTTTCCCAAGCCACGCACCTCCGAACTTGCTGATCGTTTCGAAGGCTGGTGTCTACAAGGATTGAACTTTGATCAATTTGACTTGGACATATATCCATCCGATAAGCGATCAATCCCCAAAGATTTGGATACTCTAAAGAATCACTCATTGATGCAACTTGTTGCTACTAGGACTTGGATGCAAAAGCACTTCGAAGAAATCGGTCAATACCATGCACACTAATTAGGTGCTTGGATCACCTTTGCTTGTGATCTCCAGAGTCCAAGCAGGGAGAACATTGAACACATTATTACTTTAGAGAAGGACAAAGCCGCACTTATTCAGGCACTCAAGTCTCAGGATGAGAACATTGCCGGATTATCGGGTCCTAGAAGCAAAGCAGAACCGACCGGTACTTCTCCTTCTGCTCAAGCCAGGAAATGATCTAGTGATGAAAAGAAGAAGTTGTTTTGTCTGACTTTTGCTATTATCTTTTATGTACTTATGCTGTAGACCGGTTGTATATGCGAGTGCCAACCCTCTCTTACCACTCTTATGCTTTTTTGCGTCCAATGTCTCTGTACTGGACTTGAGATGTGGTGATGGAAATGCATTTTGCCTATCATACTTTAAGCCTTCATTTTTTCCTTATCGCACTTTTGCTTTGTGATAAGATCGAAAAATGTTTGCTATGGATTTTTTTTTGAACTCATACGTCCTGTGCTATCTGTTCTGTAATTAAGTCAAGCTTTTACACGATTTTGGACTTATACTCATTATCAACTATGCTTATTGATAATGGATTAGTTATAAATGAACTATAGCGAATTGTATTTTGTATTGAATAAAATGTTTGCCCAGGACCATTTTACTTGACGGTTCAAAACACATCAAATATTGTTCGCGCAGTCATGGTATTCTAATTCAAATTTGCGTTAACGCTTGAAATCGGCCAATCAACTAAGGTTGACTGTAGATCCCCAATGTTATCGTTTTAATGACTCATATGAGTGTGTTTGGTATCTCTTATTTGAGAAATACATATCTATAATTCATTTTTTACTTCCCTTTTGAGAAGCTTTGACATTTGTGCCCCTTGTGCGGATTTTGGTTAAGGCCCCAATGTTTGTCGTTATTGAATCATGCTCTTTCTGATTCTGACGATCAATTGGGTACTCGATATTCTTCACATCTGAAATTTTCAGATGCCATGCAAATAGATTTTCCATTTTTCTTATCTGGGGATTGCAGATGCTACGCAAATGGATTTTTCATTCTTCACATCTGAAATTTTCAAATGCCACACAAAATTTAACATTCCTCACATCTGGGGATTTCAGATGCTATGCAAATGGATTTTTTCATTCTTCACATCTAGTGATTCCAGATGTTACGCAAATGGATTTTTCATTCTTCACATATGGTGACTCTAGATGCTACGCTAATGGATTTTTCATACTTCACATCTGGGGATACCAGATGCTACGCAAATGGATTTTTCATTCTTCACATCTGGGGATTCCAGATGCTACACAAATGGATTTTTCATTCTTCACATCCGAGGATTCCAGATGCTATGCAAATGGATTTTTCATTCTTCACATCTGGGGATTCCAGATGCTACGCAGATGGATTTTTCATTCTTCACATCTGGGGATTCTAGATGCTATGCAAATGGATTTTTCATTCTTCACATCTGGGGATTCCAGATGCTATGCAAATGGATTTTTCATTCTTCACATCTGGGGATTCCAAATGCTACGCAAATGGATTTTTCATTCTTTACATCTGGGGATTCCAGATGTTATGCAAACGGATTTTTCAGCTGTTTTGTCGCTTCGTAGGGTAGCCATCAGTCCCTTTGTCAGATGCTTGACTTAGCAGGCTATTCGGGTTTAGGAACTGAAGCTCTGAACCTCTCACTTAGGGAGGTGCCCCTTCGATAAAAGATTCAGCTCTTGCATTTGTTTGTCATGGCGCTTGCTCGCTGTTTGAATCTTTGCGACTTTCCCATTCACTTCTCAAGGCAGTGCTTTTCCTATTTTTCCATTTGTGCATGTTGAAACTTACAACATTCGTCCCTTGAACTAGCGTTGTTGGGGTCGTGATGTTATAGGAGCAAGCGCTCGGTAAGTGGCTTGCAATATGGAATCGTCTTTTAAGAAAGTTTTAATTTGACACATAACTTTGCAAGCAAGAAATTCATTCAAACAGATATGCTCTTAGTCATAGAGCTATTGTTCAGTGCATCACTTGCAGATTATTATAGACTGTTCACAAAAAGTTCTGAATATAACAAAAAGTAAAATGCGAAGCAAAGCATGGACTAAAGCAAGGAATAAAGCATGAAGTAAAGATGTAGCGACATTGATAGCTTATTCCGAGCCATTGAAATCGGAGCACCCTCAACAGTTATTAATTGATAATCAGCCTTGAATCGTCTTAAACAGAAGCTACATTGCTTGGGCTAGACTGATCATTCGATACCCCTTGCCCCTGAGGAATTGCAGAAGGATTCAAGCTTGCAGATTCTTTACATATTCCTGCAACCTGTTTTTCTTGATCAATTCCTCAGTGAGGTTCTTCAGGTGTTGACACTCGTTAGTGTTGTGACCGGGCTGGTTGTGAAATCTGCAGAACTTCCTCGAGTTTGTTGCCTTGTCGCTTATCCTTATCGGATTTGGCTCTGCATACTCTTTAGAGTTCTTTGTTGCCAGATAGATAATTTCAGGAGTGTCATTCAAAGATGTCAGTTCTGACGAGTTGAAAAGGCGAGACTTCTTATTAGCCTTGTTGTCATTCCCGTCATTGGTTCGCTTCTGTCGCTGAGTATTCTTTTGATTAGATTGCATAGCTGCATTTTTAGGAGCTTCAAGGAGCTGAAGAGGTACAGGATTATCGTCCACCCTCATGTACTCCTCTACTTTCTTATAGAACTTGTCAAGCGTAATTGGCTTCTTCATCTTTATCCATCTCCCGAATTCGCTCGTTTTGTATATAGCATCGAGTAGAGCCATTAGGACTACGTGGTTCCGGGTTCCTTACTTCAAACAAGGCAATATTGAATCGACTAAGGAAGGCTTTAACAGTTTCCTCTGGCTTCTGCTTCATGGCTGAGAGTGTTATAGCATCTTTGGCTTTGGTACCATACAAGCGGAACTGCTCTTTGAACCTTTTGGTTATTTCGGAGAACCGATCGATGGATTTAGGAGGCAGCGTCGTGAACCATAGTGATGCAGCACCTTCTAAGTAGAGAGGGAAATACGTGCATCTCATCTCATCAGTTGCCTTAGCCGCACTCATATGCCACTCATATTTGAACAGAAAGTAGTTTGGATCAACAAGGCCGTTGTACGGAGGCAAAGTTGGTGGATTGAACTTCTTCGGACATTTTGCTTCAAGGATTCTTTCGGTGAATGGAGTCCTATTGGGAGAGAAGTCCCATTCCTTCTCATCGTCTTTGCTAGTTTGATTCTTTTTCATGACTCGTTCGATCATATCCGAGATGTATTCTTCAGTGTTATGGCGCTCTGTGAAGCTGAGCTCTTTACCAAATGTTCATCTAGGCATATGATCTCGATTAGAGAGCTTAGGTGCTTTGCCTTCTCGAGGAGGAGGTGCCCCCGTGACAAGATTAGTGACCTTTCGAGCATTCACTTTGGAATGGTTCTTAGCTTTTGATTTCAATTCTTTGATATTAGCTTTGTCCCTATCACTTGCCCCATCATAATTGTCTTCCATATTGTTGTTGCGGTTATGATCGGAAGTGGGCGATTTATCATTCTCTTCAAGATCTACATGCACTTTTGGAGGAGCCGGATTTGTTTGAGCATTAAGGATGGCATCAAGTTTCTCCATCATCGCTTTAGTAGAGGCATCCATTCGGTTATTTACGTTGGCAATAGCAGCTTTTAATTCATTTCTAGTCACACCGGCTCTGCTTTCTGAGTTTTCACCAACTTCAAAGTGATTTGCGAGCGGTGTTTCTTCATTAGCATCATTATCAGCTTCTATCATAGTTTTTCTAGCGGTCTTCTTAGATTTGTCCATAATTTTGAAGAAGGGTGCGGTTTGGAATTTTAATGGAAAGGTGTTTAACCTTGTGAGAGTGTGAGGGGAGGCAGGAGATGCGAACACGGCCCCACGATGGGCGCCAAATGTTTATCCAAATTTGGAATCTACACCAAAAGGTGCAAACGATGCACTTCACCGATTCAAAAAGATTAAAATGCAGAGCCGCGATATTACAAAATAAAAAGCATAAAATGAAGAATTTTTTTTATAGTGGTTTGATTCTAAATGAATCCACATCCACTTTGCAATCAATTTCCATTACTGAATTTTGACTACAACATGAATGAACTCTTACTATACATTCACTTCTCATTATCCTCCCTTTTCACTCTCTTTATGATCTAGCTACACTTGAATTTGACAAATGAATGGAAGAGATCAATTGCTCTGTGATGGTAGATGTATCAATCCTTGATCACTTTGGCGCTTTTGTGTTCTTCCATGTCTTGATGAGATTTTGTGTTTAGATCCAAATTTCGAGAGGTTTGGAGAAGGTTAGAGATTGCTTGGAATGGTGTTGAAGAGCTTCCTTATGTTGTATGAATGAGGTTCAAAGTGCTTTGATCCAATTGGAGATAGCTTCAATGATCATAGGAATGGATTTGATCCACCTGAAGTTGGAGATGAGCTATTAGATCCATGAGAGCCATTAGTGAAGTTGTAGGTAAGCTATGAATTTGGCAGCACCTCCTCGTAGGAATGAAATTCGGTCCCCCCCGAATGTAAATTATGAAGGGTATTTATAGGTGGAATTCAGGCCAGGTGGCAATTCTGTAATTTTCCTGAAATCCCTTTAGGCCGTCGGGCGAGCTAAAGGATTCGAAGGAATGTTTTTGCAGTCTAAGGAGTGGCGGCACAAGCTTAAAAGAGCGGAGCGGGCTAAGTTCCTCTTTTCAGTTGGTGGCGCGGACTAAGTCAAGGCGGTGCGAGCTTGTACATAGCAGAGCGACCCAAGCATACCTAGAACAAGCTAAACCAGGACGAAGCAGTTTGAGCCTGGATGAAGCGGGTTAAAATCTTTAGCGGGCTAGTGACTTGAGGAGCTGGCGACCCAAGAACCTTACGGGCTAGAACTTGCCATGCTATGAAGATCCGATGTGTTAGAAGTTTTTAGAGGGCTAAGGAGCTTAATGCCCCAAAGAGACTTAGCAACTCAAAGAATTTGAACAAGCTATGATATCCCAATGATCTAAGATGCCCAAACGAGCTAGAGCTTCCTGAACATCTCTCATTGCCTGAACGACCTAAGACACTGTAATGATCTAGGGCACTTAAGTGGGCTAAGGAGCTCAATGAGCTAGAGGAACCATAACGACCCAAAAAGCCTATCGACCTAAAATCATCAAATGACCCAAACATGCTTATTATTTTCTGAAACATATTTTATGGTTTAACACCCCTCTTTCTCTCTTACGTGAAATTGTTTGCTTCTTCTACTTCTACAGCAAAACTGAAAAAGTGTCCGCCTCCTTTCAAAATTCTTCAAACAATTAAATGGTGCATCCAAATTCCAAATTTTAATCCAAGTGTTCAAATCAAGATTAAAGGAGAACCACACTTTCCATTTGTAACAACCCGGATTTTCAGAACTAATTTAAAATTTTTAGTTTAGCAATTTTAATAGATTTTAAATGTTTAAATTATTTAATTTTAAACAATAACGACTAAAAATTTATTTAAATTGAAGTTAGAACGAAGTTTTTTAATTTAATTATAAAAGGAGTTAGAAATGGCGTGGTAGTTTGAAAATTTGATTTCAAATTTCAATTGACTATACATGATTCAAAATAAATCGGATGTTAGCGAAACTAGAAATATTTATATCTGTTTAAAAATATCTTTCCAACGAATCTGAAAAATTGAAATTTCATAGCGGGAATAAAAAGTTATGGCCAGTTAAATATTCAGAATAGTCGCTATGGAATATATATATATATTAATATAGAAAAATAGCCGTTTTGCAAACGACCTCCCTTTTCGATGAAACCACCCTGGTTGGATCCGGAATGTCAAATTATTGCAGGATTTCAATTTTCATAATTTTTGAAATTAATATGTGAGCGTGACAAAAGAAAACGCGTTTTCTCAATTTTGGTCAATTTGGATCGACCAGAAAATGGCCATTTTTCAAACAGTCTCCAACTTTGACAAAATTAGTTTTGTTAGGACTGTATCGTCAAACCAAAGCTAGATATAATTTTTCTGTAATTTTTAGGGTCAGTATGTGGCCCTAGTAAATTAAAATGTACGTTTAAATTAAATATATATTGATTTATATTTTAATTTAAAGAAAAACTGATTAAAACAATCAAATGGGCTTATGAAACATGGTCCATTGAGTCCGGAATAAGGGTATTTAGCTAGGGCCGATAGTTGTTGGGCTCGATTTGGAGTTCATTTAGATTAACGGGCCTTTTTGAAAATTAGGAATTAAATATAATATAATTAATTATAAATAACCTCCTTTTATCTACTAAACCCTCATCTATAACCTAGCCGCCACTGCCGATAATATTCAAATTTCATCCCTCAAATTCTCCCCATATACTTCGAATTAAACCGAGATTCCAAAAGGAAGGAGGAAGAGGAAAGGGTGCTCTTCGATTCTACCGGTCGTGATCGGATTTTGTTGACTGTTTCCGTCAAATTTTCGAGATTCACGTGAATGGTGGAGAGGAACGGCGGCGTGAGGGCACACCTCAAGGTTGGCGTTGATTGGCCAGTCTTGGCCTGTGGGTGGTTGCGACGGTGAGGAGTACGAGACAAGGGTTTTTCATGAGTGCTGAAGGGAATTGGACGTCGAAGAAGACAAAGAGAAACCGACAGTGATTGTTTAAGTGTAATTAAAAGGTTAATGGTAATTTAATTAGATTAATTATGTAATTAATTTTCAAAGCTCCATAACTTGTTAAATACTTGACAGAATTCAACGAAACAAGTTGCTATGGGATCGTGACAACGTGTACTGCATTTCAAAACTGACCAGATCTGAAATAGAGGCTATTGGGATTTTTGATAAAATTAAAAACCAGTTTACTTATATTAAAATAATCGTTATTCAATTGTTTCAAAATTGATCAGTGTGAGAACTCCTTTCACTCTAATTATTTTACAGTTAATTTATACTAGGATGTAAACGGTGTTTAGCGGTACCTGACACCATTTTTTTTACAGACCATGCTTGATTGTTTATTTGGATTGTCATTGTTTGATATTGTTTTATATAAAAATTATTTATATAAAATACATATATTATCCTGAAATGAAAATAAAATGTTTAAACAATAAAAATTTACATTTTTATTGTATATAAGAAATAATGAAAAATATTCATTTCTTGGAATTAAATGATTGAACAATAAGAATTACATTTTTACGGTATGCTTAAATCTTTAACTGTTCAAAAATGTCAATTATTTAGATAATGTTTTATTTAAATAAAATATCACTTTTGTTAGAAACAGTTAATGTCATGTTAGGATAAAATTATCATTTTTGTTAGAAACGATTTTTGTTAGATAATGTTATATTAAAATAAAATGGTCATTTTGTTAGAAAATGTAATATTAAAATAAAATTGTCATTTTGTTAGATAATGTTATATTACAATAAAATTGACATTTTATTAGAAATGTTATGTTAATATAAAAATGTCATTCTTAGTTAGAAATGTTATGTTAAATAAAAATGTCATCTTGGTTAGATATGTTATGTTAAATAATGATATGTTAGTCATGTGTTTCATTTGACAAAAATGTCCCTTTTAACATACTAGTTTAGAATAAAATAATGATATGTTAATCATATGTTTCATTTGATAATAATGTTCCTTTTTACATACTAGTTAGAATAAAATAATGATATGTCGATCATATGTTTCATTTGATAAAAATGTCCCTTTTAACATACTAGTTTAGAATAGAACAATGATATGTTAATCATATGTTTATTTGACAAAAATGTCACCTTTGTTATGTTAGTTTAGAATAAAAGAATCACATGTTAAAATATGATTTTGTTTTATAAAAACATTATTTTTAACATGTTAGCGAAGTTAAAAATGATCATAGGGTAAAATATGATTTTGTTCAATAAAAATGTTTTGACAATAGAAATCACATTTTTTTTGTATGCATAAACCAATAAAAAGAATATTATGTTGAATATGTTTTGTTAGGTAAAAACATCATCTTTAATAAGTTAGTGGAAATAAAATAAACATGTATTGAAATAAAATAAATATTCATTTACAAACCGGACGGTTTGTTTATGTACACCCATTTAACTGACATTTATTGGGACAATAAATTTTACACGTCGCCCAACTGCACAAATAATATTCAGTATTTGTTGGTTGAAACCCCACATGGGTATTGGGATGATACTTGACATATACTAATCCCAATTGTTTAGCTGTGTGTTAACCGATTGGTTGACCGACTGTTGTAAGCGTTATTTATTTATTTTAACGCTTATACAGTTATAAAACGAACTTTGGATGTTGTATGAAATTTTAAGGATTGCTATCATTATTGTTGTATACATGCGATGTATGAAATCCATATAACTGAAATTATATGGTAATTGATTGAGTCGCATTCCAATTCTGAAAAAAGAATATTTTAATAAAGAATATTTTAATGAAGAATATTTAAAAATAAAGAATATTTTAAAATAACGAATATTTTAAAATAATATTCAGTAAAGAATATCGAAAAGAAGTGAACTAAAAATCTAATACTTTAAAAATATTATCATTTTAATATAATAAAAATATAGAATATTCAATTTTTATTCAAGATTGAAATAGAAGTTGAAATCATTTTAAAATGAATGTATAAATAGATTTAAATGGAGACCGACGAAATATATATAATATATTATATATATTTAATGGCCCGAATAGAACGCGCCGTGCAGCGACCGTTCGCGAATTTCGACCATTAACTTCAAATTGACATTACGGGAGATCTGACCATCAGATTCTTCTAAAACTAGAACCGATGGGTTCGTATCGAAAAGTGCTTTCCAATGAATGTAAGAGATTTGAAATCCAACAATTAGATTTGGAGATATGTCCAAATAAATTTCAGGAAAGATCGCTATGGATGCAGTTTGGTGGCCGTTATTGGAAACCGACTGTACGGGCGATAATAAAATTATTAAAAATATGGAAAAATTATGTAAAATCATAATAAATGGTTTTGGAAAGATTTTTGATGAAAAATTCCAATTTTGTAAAGATAAAAATATATTTTTGTCAAAATGAACTAGTTATTAACTAAAATAATAATTTAATTATTTTTAGAAATAAATAAATTGGATTTAAAAATGGTTTTAAATAACCAGAATTTTCCAATATATATTTATATATGGAATGGATTTGAATGGAAATTGTCTTCAGAATATTTTGATATTGGATTCCGTGATTATATAGATGTTGTTATAGGAAATTTGGAAGATATATTTATATCGTTATTCCCAATACAATATTTGTTGGTTTCAGAATTTGTTATTGAATACAAGCCGATATAATTTCTATTCAGAGCCTTATATTTAATGTCAAAATTGCATTTTGGGTTTGTCGTGAATGGTGTCTTTAATAACATTGTTCTTAAACCCAGTTTAGAAAAGAATATATCTTTTAATTAAGAATTAGAAATTTTACCAATTATTTAATATTAAATTGGAGTTGAATAAAGGAATTGGATTTTGGGTTTATCGTGAACAATGTTTTAAATAATATTTGTTCTATAACCCAATTAACAGTGAAGAAATAATTTGGAATTCATAAATCCTTTATTAAGATTTAAATGGGAATTTTCCAAAGTAAAGTTTTCCAATTTAATATATTAAATTGGAACTGAAAGGAATTCGATTCGGTAATAATCGAGATGAGCTTCTGTGGATGAAGACTGTTATTATATATGGGATTTAAAAGGCTTTGCCGTTATTCCATTTATTTTATTAGTCTGATACGGGAATTTATATTGATTATATACTGTTATGATTTTCTTGTAGATTCCATTTTGGTGGAAGATGATTTTGGGTTTATCGTGAACTGTGTTTTAAATGACATTAGTTCTTTAACCGAGTTAAAATAAGATTAATTCCTTAAATCCGAATAATCATTAAGTAATGACTTTTGAGATTAAAAAGAATAAATTTAAAAGGATTCATCTTTGATAAAATTAATGGGAACCTTTCTCTAAAAATGTGAATATTTTATTAAAAGAATATTATGAATTGGAATGAGGCGTTGAATGTGTTTTTATAGAACCTGATTATAAATTACGCGAATTATTCGGAAAGACCGGGTTTAACCCATTCTGAATAATGAATACGACGAATAACAGTCGAAGAGATTGAAGACGGTGCAAGACCGACGATCTTCACATCGAGTGGTTGAGTTGCTACCGATGCCCGTGATTGGAGTAGCTACCTCGAAGGGCCTACATTGGTGGTCGTCCGGACGTACTTTTTGATTGTTCAAATATGTGAGGGCCTCTCTCCTATATTGTACATATGGGACAAGGAATAACGTGCCCCCGGTTTCGTTCAGACCCATAACGGACTTGTAAATGGATGGTATGTCTGACATTGTATTCCTTTTACGCTGTATTAATTGATCTCTGCTAATATATATATGTTTGGTGGCAGAGAATTTATTCTCTTTCTTAACACCCTTCTATGAGACGTATGAGCTCAGAGGTTATATATTGGTAGAAATCAATGGTATGGTATGGATTGACAATGTGGCATGCTAAGATGCATGGATCAAGGATTTTGTTAAAAGGTAGAGCCTTGTAGGTGATGATCAAAGCATAACTTTATTTAGCATAGCTTTGTGTAGCGTGACTTCGCGAGCCTCACACACTGGTATGATGGTGAACTGATGGTCAGAGCAGTATGCTTTCGATGTTAGTTTGGATTCGGTCGACCGTGATGAGGGATAGGGCATTTCCCCCAATTCCAATATAGGGATAAAGTCAGCGGTGTTTTCTCTCGCTGGGACGGAAGCTGCGGTGATACTTGTTTTTCCAAAGGTATGGATGTGCATTACAGTGTTTTCTCTAGCTGGCACGTAAGCCGTGGAGTATTGCACTACGCGATAGATCTTTCAAATCTGGAGCCATCATGATGGAAATCCAACTTTCCAATATGAGCTTTGTGGTTTTAATTGTAAGCCTATATATGGCGACATAGTGAGATGGGGCACTCATGCCGTCTATGATTGATACATTTACTTTTGAAACTGATTTCTACACTGTGCACTTATAGTTATAATAAAAGAGAATTTTCGCGTACCAAGCATATTTGGCTATTATAAGGTAAAATTCTATCCTTAGGCTTGCGTTGCATTGTGTGATGGGACCTGAGTCTTATAATAGCTTCATTTTTCCAAAAAACATTGCATTGTTCATTTTATGCACTGGTATTCTTGGGAGGAAACCCGTTCTGTGTTATACGGCGTGGTCCCTTGATTTACCTAACTTTAAAATCAAATGAATAACTGTTTTGAGTTCTCATACCAGCCCCATGACTGACCTAGAGTTTATTGTTTTATCCTAAACTCTGGGTGCCCATATTTTCCACATGGGCAGTCAGTAGTTTAGTTTTGCAGATATTCTCTTCATTGGATCCTGGTTTACATTTGGAGCTATATACGGAACGCTCTGCATCCGTGTATTTCTTTCAGTTGTCTTATGTATTAATTTTCCACTGCTATGTAATTTAAATCTATGATATTATTTTTTGTTGTATAATTATTCATACTATGATATATTCTTGTACTCTGATGTAATTGTTGTAATAAGCAATAAAATGTTCTTCTATTTGTGCTCTGATATGTCGTGTTCTCAAAGCAATCCGGGCTTTCCCGAAAGGGGAAGTTCAGGTCGTTTCACCATTAGTAAAACATATATCATTTCTTGGATCAAGATTCACTAAAGTGAGGATTAGGTATACTTGAAAATTATGTCATCTACCTCTTGATTGATTGGTATTCACCCGTGTGGTTGGAATATTTGGCACTGTAATCTTTGGCAAAGAAGTAGTTATGTGTTTGGTGGAAACTCCAATCAGCATTACCCCAAAGTTTTTATATGACCATGCCTTGTAGATGGAGGTTCAACTTTCCACTCACGCAGCTAATACCTTCCAAAAGCTTTTGGTAGGTTCGCACAGTGCTATCAACAATTTTATTAAAAAAAATCAGGAGCGTCCATCATCCTAAAAATTTCTTACATATTAACCCTTTGCTAATCTGTAAAGTTGCTTTCTTGTCTGAGCAAAGCCCAATTCTTTCGATTTGGGCATGTAGGATTCAGACAGATTATGAGCTCAAAATTTTGAACTGTTGCTCCACATTCTTAACAATGGTTGAACATTCAGACACTTAAAGTCCCTCAACCTGCTCAGCAAAGGAATGTTTTAATGCGACATTGATATCCCTTAATGCACTATCATCAGCTCTATTCCGCCCAGATCTGTTCTCTAAAACAAACCGCTTACATCAGATTCCGACCAGACCTGTTCATTAAACAAACCCCTAAATGCACTATCATCAGCTCTATTCCGACCAGATTCTACCACTAGTTACCTCAATTTATACCCCAACACACTACCTCCATCGCCTCGGCCTATATCAGATTCTCAACCTTGAACCCAATAAAAAGCCAGACCCGGTGTCTACCACTACCAGACATCTGAAATTGAGCTTTAGTACAACAACGATTTTCAAAAGAACGAGCAAAGGGGAGGAATTCATGAAATATCACACAGAGGGGGAGGAATAATATGAGCGAACATGAGGAATTTTTGGAATATCGTTTTGGTTTGCGGTCTTGTTTCAGGGGTGCAAATTATTGGAAATGATTCGCTGTATTTGCCTCAAAACAGGAATTCATGAAATATCATTTGGTCCCATTTTTGTTTGTTGCTAAAAAAGACAGAGAGAAAACGTTAAAAGAAGAAGAAAATAAAATTATGCAAGAAGCAACATTTAAAACCGGTTAAGCAGGTAAAAAGGTAAATGGGATCAATTTGGGAAGGCACCCCCCGAACTTGGGATTATTTTTAAATAACGTAAACTTAGGATTAATATGGGCGGAGATGTTAAACTTTGGATTATTTATGTCAATTAATCCTAAAATAAATTAATAAGCCGGTGTTGTTGGAGGCCATTCTGGTAGCGACAATTGATTAGGGGAAGTAAGAGACTCGTAGTATTGGTATGTTCCAGTAGTGAGAGTAGTCTGGTTAGGGAAAATAAGAGACCAATTAAAGTAATTAATTTTTAGTTGCATAGGTGTAACATCCCAGATTTTTCGAATGTTAATTACGAATATTTAAATCTGTTTTAAATATTGATTTGGTAATATAATGGATTTTATATTGAGTTTATTTGTTTAAAATGGAGTTCGAATATATAAAATTTATAATATAATTAAAACGAGCTTGAAACGCCGTCGAAGTTCATAATTTTCGATTTGGACATTAATTGAATATATAGGATCCGATATAAGTCAAATTTCTGTGAAACAAGAAACGTTTGAATCTATTTGTTTATATTTTTCTAATGAAAGAGAAAAATGGAGATTTCATAATACTGATTTCAAGTTATGTCCAATTAAAATTTTAAAATATTCGTTATGGAATTTTGTTAATAAACGATAGCGTTTATTTATATCGTTTTAAACTAAATTTATGAATATTGAGTTTAAAATATATATATTGGCTATTCCGTTTGAATACGTATGATAATAATAATTTATTATTATTTAATTTGAATTGTTTTGGATTTTAGTTCTATTTTATCGCTATTATATAGGCTGTAGGAATAGTTTTTTTCAAATGACCTCCATTTTCGATGAAACAAGTTTTATTGAAATGCGTACAATTAATTATTGCCAGATTTCCAGTTTGGGGCCAATCGAAGTTGTTTTATCGGTAGGCGATATTTAGAAGTGAACCGATAAATTTAAAATAACATCATTGTGCAAAAGGAGCCCATTTTCGATGAAACGTAAAAACATAGTGGTATATTTATTTCCATTATGTTTTGGGGTCGGGTATGGCAAGGTGTATATTAACGGTTAGCGGTATAATAAATCAACCATACTATAACATGATTTTTATAAAAACCTAAACTATATATACAAAGCTACCAAATTCCTGTTTTATGTTATGTGAAGGGTGGGTAATATAAAAATGTGGACAGATTAATATGCGCTGCCTGGATCCATTTTTTGATGTACCATTTATACCATGTCGTGCATCCAACACAAAGTATGAAACCTTCCTGCGAATCCATCTAATGTCGTGCTCGCCACGATTTCGAAATCACACCTACGCATAATAACTATCTATGAGCCTACTCTAATGGCTTGTTTCCTATGGAGTTATCTCCTATAAAGCCCCTGTGCTTCTTTTTTTTCGTGAAAAAAGCAAATTCCTCCAACTCGGTAGATTAAAAACAAAAGCTCCTTACCATGAAAGCATGCCGGAAACAAAATTCTTCCTCTCATCTTTAACATCCAAATTCCAATATTCGAAAAAACAAGGGGGTCACACAAGCATCAACTTTCGGGTGGGTTGAAAATCTGTGGTACCGGGTACGATCACAGTAAAAGTTGGGTTCTCTTCTAATGCGGGAGATGGCACGACACTGGCGGGGGGGGGGGGGGAGGGGGGATGATCACCGGAGATCAGGGGGTTAGTGGCGTTGGACGGAGAGCAGAGCAACTACGGGTTAAAGTGCATGGCTTTGGGAGGCTTTTAGGGAGTTGCTAGAATAGTAGGATGATGGGAAAAGTGGCATATTGCAGAAGTTGCCATGCACAGTATACACGAGAAAATTAAAACAGGGAATAAATATGTTGCATGGAAGAGATACTGCAAGGAGAGAGGCAGATGTTTGGGATGATCGTTAGGTGGTCTAGGTGTTCAAGGAGGAGTAACACGTGTTGTTTTGGGGTGTTGAACATCTGGAGATGTGAAAGAAAGGAATGGCGGGGAGATAAAGTCAGGGTGAAAGACTGTGTGAGGTGTAACAGGATTTTGAAGGGGGAGGGGTTCAAGTGAAAGGGGCACTGGAAGCAATGGGGGAGGAGTTACATAGGCTGCGTTTTGGGTTCTTTAACAAACAAGAAAAGAATACAAAGAGAAGAAACATAAAGAAAGAAGGAGAACATGAGAACGGTGAAGGGGAGTGAAGGTTGCGGTGATGAGTTGTAAAGGGGAAGAGGTACGAATGAAGCACAGCAGAATTTAAAGAAAGAAAAAGAAAAGAAAAGAAAAGTTGCGTGAAAACTAAAAGGCGGCAGGTGGGAATTCGCGATGCACAACAGTATGGAAGAAGAATGATCTACAGTAGTATGGGAGGAGTTCAATCGTGCCAGTAACCAATATAAGTAGTTTTTCTTTTGGTTAACAGTAACATGAATATGCCTGGTATACTTTGAATGATTCTAATCCACATCAAATGTGCCAAATTACATAATGTTAAATTACCTAATGAGGTTTGAGTTTTTCAAATCATTGTTTTAATGCCTAAGCTAATATTTTGAATGCGCCTAATTATTAAGTATTTTTTCCTAATCCTAATTATGCTGCTTAATGAACATAATATGGCCGAATATATTACGCATGAAATATATAATAGTGGGTACAAAATATGCTCACCAGTTTTGACATAGCCAAATATGCATACGGTTGGGTATATAAAACAATTATACCAAATGATTCTGGCTTAAAACAAAGACCAGAGTATTAATTTTAGTTAACATGTATTATATTTATTTTAGTCGTTAATGATTATTATATTTAATTCAGTTAAATAAAACCGTGACTTATAAATTAGTATAACGTACGAATATATTGACAGAATTCGACAAACCAAACGACATTGGTACAATATCGGTGGTCACTTCGTTTTAGAACTGGAGTGGATGACGGTGAAAGCAGCTGGGATTTTTAGTTAAATTAAACGCTATTTTAATTTAATTAAATCAAACCGCTTTAGCGACAAATGAAAATCAAGGTGAGTTCAACTCACTCAGTTTATCCCATTTATATTTTATATAATCCGGGTTTTTCGTGTGCAATGTTTGCTAATAGTTGATGATTGAATGACTGTTTGTTTATATGTTGAATATTATTTAATATTCATGGATTAAATTAAGCATTTGTTTAATTTAATCGGATTAAATCAAATTCCAAACAAGGTAACTTTACCTTGTTGGTTATTTATTGTAATATAAACGTATTAAATAAACAATTGAATGCTTGATTTGATGTTGTAAATTATTTGTTGGCTGTTAATACTTGAACTTTATTTCTGTTGATATATTGTCGTATTGAATTTTGAGTATCCCATTGTGATGCAGAGAAGGACAGGTTGGAGGAATCCAATCGGATTCCTCAAATATGTTGTTTATTTATATGAATTATTAATCAATTCGATTGATTGTTGATTATTGAATCCAAATATAACACTTGTGTGTTATTATTAACCGATTGGTGATATTGGTTAAGTAAATATCGGCAGATGGCCTGTAAATGAATCATTTTATAACTAAAGATGGGTTTTGAAATCTATTTTATATAGTTTATTTTAAATAAAGTTAATAAAGGAAATAATTATATTTATCTTGTAATTAAATGAGTATATAAAGCGAGATTTGTAAGCAAGTGAGTAGCGATTAACCAAATGGTTAAGAGTTAAATTAATTATTTCAATAATCAATTAAATAAGATATTAAATTTAATTAGATTGTTAATTAACTCAAATGAATTTTTTTAAAATTAATTTTATTGTTAATTTAAAAGAAATAACTAAGAGGAAATGGTTAACTAAGTGACCTTGTTTTGAGATGACCGAGTCAACTACTTGAACGAAATTTGATTATTAAAGACTATTATTGGATTGTTAATTATTATTGAAATTAAATATAGTTTTAGAATAACCTTTTAGAAAGATTAATTATTTTATTTATAATCGATAATGTAGTAAACTATCTGAGTAAATAATGTTAGACAAGTAACAAGGAGTTGACCTGTAACAGGATTTTCAAAGCATGGTATGAATATGAATTCATAAAGTGACTCTATAGATAAGATTTGAATATACAATAGTGTTTTAAAATGAAACCAAGTTGCTTTGATATATCGAGTCCAGAATCTAATAAAAAGGATAATGTTACCTTTTAAAATAAATAATGTTTTGGAAGGAACCATGTTGAAATGGAAATTGTGATAAAGGGAATTAGTTGAGTAAAACCGTGTTTATAAATAAAAAATGACTTTCATAAGTCTACTCATATTTATATGAGTAAAATTTTGGATTTATTTTCGGAAAGGAATTTTATAAAAGGGAAGTTTTCAACAAGATTTAATATGAGTTGGAAGGGAACGGAAGCTTGAGTGAATGGAAATTGATTATTAAAGTGAAAATCTAACGATACTATCTAAGGATAAGTATTTTGATGCAAAATGAAGTTATTTAAATCAAAATTAAGATCAGTGATTTTTAAAAGGGATTCTATAGTAATAAAAAGTGTTGGGATAATTACTGGAATGAGATTTCGTTAATAAACTTCTATCTATTCTAAAGATAAGAATGTTATCGTCTCAAGGTCTGAGAGGTAAATAAAATACCCCAACTTGAACGACTGCATTATTATCCAAGGATGGTAGTAGTTTAGCGACGAAGGTAGTGGAGTGTAATGACCCGAAAATCCGGTCCAATTTGAGCTGACTAAATAACACAAGTCCAACCCCAAATTAAACTGAAAATCAGGAAATTAATAGAAAGAAAACAAAGGGTGAGGAAAGATAAGATAGAAACTTAGAATAGAAGAAGAAGAACAACACAACATCAGAGTAACACGAATCTTACAGCGGAACGAATAGCATATAATATATAACATAACTTTGAAATATAACTTTGTACTTGAATATACACATTATCAAAGTACAACACTTACAACACATCGGAAATAAATTATAACTATGATCCTGAAGCCTCCTGCTCCAGCTCTTCCAGTATATCTGTAAATCCTGACTACTTGACTGCCCGTACAAAATTGGGCACCCAAGAGTTTAGGGAAACAAACAAATAAACTTCGGATCAGTCATGGGACTGGTATGAGTAAAACAGTTAAAACAGTTCGAACAAGTAATCAATATCTCATAAGTCCACGCCGTATAACGGAACGAGTTTTTCCCTTATGAGAATCCAAAATATCTTTATATCAAAAACCCTTTCGATATTATAATAATGTCTATCAACACAATATAATAATCATCTAGCATAAACGCTTTCATCTCACGTTCTACATATATTGTATACAATCAAAACTGCAAGCACGTATTGGGTAATGGATTTCCAACTATGACAAGGTATGGAAACACCTTTCGCTAGTGTACCTCTAGAAAGGAATACACTGGGTTCAATAAGAACATCTTGCAACCCGGCCACACATGACCGACCACTCATTTTGCTTGAGTGTATCGAATGTGTATCACCAACGGTTGGGATCAGCAACCGTTCCCCAAATGGGACAACATCAACAATAGATTTTTAGAAATAAATGAAACTATAGATCAGGTGATTATACACCCTACTTCGGTGCGACCGACTTAGCTACGCTACCTGCCCGATTTCTGTCATTTACCGGATGTGAGGCTAGAAGCTACGCTTTATCATCACACCAGACTCACTTTGAATGCCACATCGTCAAATCCATCAAATCACCGATTGACGTCCTCAACCATACATTATGTGTTAGCTAAAAGAAGTTTCCTTCTCTGCTTCCACTCTTGGTACGGTTGGAGAAATCAATATACGTGATCGTCTGGAAATACACTGTCAGACATCCGTCCATACCAGTCATCCAGGAACAGGATGAACCGAAGGCACTATTCTGTAAACAGGATAGCCCTTGCATAACTCCGTCTTCAATTTCCTTTGGCATATATGATTCGCAACGCTTATGACAAAGTGGTTCTTTGGATAATAATCCAACTGGTCTCTCCATATTAACAACGTTAAAATGGTCAAAACTTCGATAGTCTGTGATTTAACTATCGAAGAAAATAGGTGTGCAAACAATGATATTATTTCCAAATGGAAATTTATATCGATCAAACATCATTCAACATTTATCTCTTTATTTCATTAATTTACTTATCTCCTGTTTCCCTATATTCAATATTTCTTATTTTCTAAATTTGGAAAATATACGTTATTAACAATGGAAAACATTTCCATTTCTTGTTTTCTTTATTAGAAAACATTTCTGGTTTCTTATTTGGAAAACATTTCCAAAGCTTCTTCATTGGACTTAGACAGATGTTTAAACAAACCATCGCGATGCCAACTCAAACCATTTCGCTTATTAACTAAATTCCTTTAACCCGCCTTCACTATCGAACCTCAACCATTCCTTAGTTAAAAATGAAGTCAATCAAGTTGGGGTAATACTACCTCTCAGACCTTAACTGAACAACGTTTCTAACCTTGAAATAGACAAAGTTCACCTTTTAATTCTTTAACAAACTTCCTTATGTAACTTTCTTTCGAATCATCTCTATTCGATAATTCTTTCCTTTGATAAGGTATATTCGATAACTCTATTCAATTTGCTCTATTTTATTAACCCTTATCGATTAACTCTATTGGGCTAACGCTATTGGATTAACTCTATTGGACTAACACTATTGATTTACTCGTTTCACTTAGCTCCTTTCGAATAAACTATTTCCGATAACTCCTTTTACTCTATTCGAATAAACTATATTCGATTAACTCTATTTACTTTATACTCGAATAGACCATATTCGATTAACTCATTTGCTTTAACTCTAATCGATTAACTCCATCGAATAACTAAATTCGATAACTCCTTCGAATAACCAAATTCGATAATTCCTTTCGAATAACTAAATTCGATTACTCACTTCGATTAAACTAATCGATAACTCTTTTCGATTAAACTATAATCGATAACTCCTTCGATTAACTAATAATCGATAACTCCTTTCGATTAACTAATAATCGATAATTCCTTTCCTTTAACTCTATTCGAATAAACTAATATTTGATAACTCCATTTGAATAACTCTAGTTCGATTTACTCTAATTGATTAACTCTAGCTGGTTTAACTCTAGCTGGTTAACTCTAATTGATTAACTCTAACTGGTTAACTCTTATTCGAATAACAAATATTCGATTAACTCTATTCAACTAACTCGACTTGACTAACCCCTTTCGAATAACTAATTTGATTTACTACTTTCGAATACCATATTCGATTTAACTCCTTTATTCGCTTTATAAAGATTTCCCTTTTAACAACGTTTATTCATTTTTAAAGATTTACTTTTAGTAACGGTTCTCCACTTTAAAATGATTTCCTTCTTATAACAGTTTCCTTTTTATAACGTTTCCCTTTTTCTAAATATCTCAGATTTATAAGTATTCCAATTTATAAATATTTCTTATTTATAAATATTCCATTTATAAATATTTTATTTTCAAATATCACTTTGAAAATATTCCCTTATCAACATTTTCCCCTTTATAAAACTCTATTCGTTTTATAAACATTTTCCTTTTATTTACTTTCGAAATATTTCCTTTTTATAAAATCTCCTTTGATTGTTATAAATATTATCTCTTTTATAAAATCCTTTGATTTTATAAATAATCCATTTTCAATATTCATTTCGAAAATTCCCTTTCCTTCATTCCGGTATGTTATGGTATTTAACACATCAATATCACGATGACCAACATCGTTCAAACACATATAATCGACAACAGATTATATATCACATCATATATTACAATATATGAAAACAATAAAATAACTGTTGAGGAATCCAATCGGATTCCTCCAACCTGTTTCTCTGCATCACAGATGTTAAACAATATAGATAACATCACTTTCAGTTCCATATGATATATTTTGTTAAACAGAATCAATATAGAAAATTCAACTAATTGGCTAGCAGTTCAATCAAACAATCAACACGCAGTCAATCAGACAATTTTTAACAGTTCTAAAAATACAACGTGAAATTATAAACTGTTTAGAGTTAGTGAGATTTACTCACTTTGGACTATCATCGTTAATAACGATAATTGTCGTTGATTCGGATCGGACAATTTATTTCGCCACAAACTGTAACGAGGTCGGATTCGCTCCCCGTCAGTTCCAGTGTGTAGTGTCCGTCCATACGATCCTGTCGGATCTTGTTTCGCTGATTTTCATCCACGTATAATCAAGTTATAACGATTAGAAGTTTATACATTTGTAAATTAATTAAATAACTTAGGTTAAATAACAAATGGGCTTTACCCCCTGTTTTCTTTGGCCCAATTACCACAACACCCAGCCCGCTTAATCCCTTTCTTCCCTGAATAATGCCGTGACCTCTCCAGTATTTGCTCCACCAACAACCGATCTCCTCCTTCATCAATACACCACAAAAATTCAAACCAAAAATTCCATTACACTCCTCATTGAAAACCGAGCACCCTCATACCCTAAAACTGCAAGTCCTCTTCTACCGTGCGTCGACAGCACTCCCTAGGCACATACAGAGATCGCTCGACATTATTTCTCACCAAATACCACAAAAAGGTGCATACAAGCTCGAATCCTTCCTAGAAACCCAAAACCAAGCTAAAATTCAAAGATTAAAGCTTCCATTCGAAATCATTTCTAACCCTAACTTCCGCTGGCTAAAACTAACAAACAGAAATGATGTTCGACCCCAACAAACGTGATATAGAAATGAAGCCCATGGTCTCACGATCTCAAAGAACCCAACTTCATGATTTAAGGAATTTAATTTGCATTTTCTTTTGATTTTTTTGAAGTACCCATTTCTTTTGTGAAATGGAAATGAGAGCGGCGGAAATTTTGTTGACCTCCCAGTGAAAATATTAGGTTTAGAATTTTAAGTAGGGGTATTTATAGAGTCACGGGATTTAGAGATTTGTGTAAGATATTTCCAATTTATTCTATTTTAATATTCGGTTTGCCTTCTAAAAATCCCTACGAACACATACGATATCTAAAAATCATGAAAATTGACATGTAGCTAGAGTTCGACATTACGGTCCCAACGAAACTGGTTTCGTTGAATTCCGACTTCGTATGCCCACACAACGTATTTTTAACTATCAAAATACTGACTGTTTTTCACTCTAAAAATCCGTACGACCACACAGTGACTCTAAAAATCACGAAACTGGAAATCTAACAACTATTTGACATTGCAGATCCAACGAAACTGGTTTCGTCGAATTCCGACTTCCTTTGCAAAAGAGGCTATTTTTAAAGCTTTGGATGACCCATTTAAATATATAAATATATTTAAATATAATTAAATTAAATATTTATAAATTTATATTATTGTTATATACTCATAGTGGAATACCATACAGCTTCAGAATATTCCTATATGAATTTCTAACATGATATTCAAATCCGGGTCAACCCGATATTCGATTTATATTGAAATTCCTTTTTAAAATATAAATAATTCCTTTGTAAATTTCAAAGGAATTCCACAGCAACTTTTCTAAAATTTGATTTGGATATAAATCAAAATCTACATGATGAAATCCCGATTTTGCTCTTCCATTAGAAAGATATACTCCACCAGCTCCACACGTTTCTTGTTTCATAGAAATCCGATTTAAAACGAACCCTGTATATTCAGTTGAAATTCAAATCGCCAAATAGCGAACTACCGCGCCATTTCGGGCTCTATTTTAATTATATTATAATTCTATGTTCAAATTGTCGTTTATATAATATATTCATTATTCAAATTCAATTCCAAGCTGAATTAAATATCATAGATGATCTGGTTCACAACATATCGCCATTTCAGCTAATTCTGATTATTTCAGAATTAAATATATTATTTAACTTATTATTTTAAATTAAATATTCACCATTATTTAATTAAACCACCATTTAATTCACTATATCACTATTTATATAATTAAACAAATTAATTATAATACCTCTGCCAATGCGGGTCATTACATTTGTTGTAAGTGTTGTACTTTGATAATGATGTATATTCAAGTACAAAGTTATATTTCAAAGTTATGTTATGCATTATATGATATTCGTTCCGCTGTGAGATTCGTGTTACTCTGATGTTGTGTTCTTCTTCTTCTTCTTCTATTCTAAGTTTCTATCTTATCTTTCCTCACCCTCTGTTTTCTTTCTATTAATTTCCTGATTTTCAGTTTAATTTGGGGTTGGACTTGTGTTATTTAGTCAGCTCAAATTGGACCGGATTTTCGGGTCATTATAGTTGGTATCAGAGCAAAGGTTAAGAGAATTACCTTGGCTCTGTGGTGTGACTCAGTAGAGATGAGGTTAGTAATACCCTAGATTGAGTTGAGTGTATATATACGAGTGAACGTATTCGCAATTTGATATAAAGTGGTTTTATATTGTGGAGATTCATTGGTTGAGTTTTTTATGGATTCTGGTCGATCAGTTTGATCCACTGTATCGGTAGGAGTTTATAAACACTCATATACGATGGGTCGGCACGATATGTTTTGAAAAGAGGGTAATTGAAAATCATTTTACCCAAGGTATATTTTGATACAAAATGGATATATTGGTTGTTATTATAATCGAGTAAGATTATAAATTAAATGGTTATGTAAATAACCAATCAGAATTCATATAAGTGAAATACGTGAAATCGGATGAGTTGAATCTGAAATTTTAAACCAGAAATTGAATTTAAAACTCTGGAGAATGGGATAAGTGTTTGTAAATGGATTTGGATTAAAAAATAAGGAAAATTTAAGATCCTGGGAGATTTTAAATTGTTTTACAAGCAGTGTGAATTATATTTTGAAATGAATTTCAAAGTGGAAATGTTTAGAAATGGTTTTATAATATTGAACTCACTTCGATCGCTGGAAAATAGATTCTGATAATGGCAGCTACATCATCAGTATTCATTTTCGAGTTGTAAGTGACGAATTACTACAAGAGATACTGTTTTGAATTTGTTTTGGGAAAGACAAGTTGTGTTGAATTTCAAAATGGGATTTATAATATAGAATTTGAATAATTGAATTTGAATTCTTAAATAGATTTGAAATATTAGCTTGTTTTAAAAGAAATAAAACGAGAAGTTCCATTATAAACGAAGTTTATAAATAGTTCTTTTATAAACGAAGTTTATAAATGAAGTGAAAAGAATTATCATTGGATAATTCAGAAATAAAAATACAAATGTGAAATTGAAAGGGAAATCTATTTTCCAAAGGTAGAAATATCGATTTCAAAAGGAATTGAAATCAAGACTTATTTAAAGAATGAATAAAGAAAGTTTGAGAAGGAATTTGAATAAAGAAAATTCAAAGGGGATTAGAATATAGAAAATTCAAAGGGGATTTGAATATAGAAAATTCAAAGGGGATTTGAATATATAAATTCAAATGAGATTTGAAAAAAGAAGATTTAAATAATGGAAAATGGAATATAGAATTCATATAGAGTAATAATAGAAATTGAATATAGAAATTCAAAGGGAATTTGAATATATGAAATTCAGTGGAATTGAAATAGAGTTTGAATATAGAAATTCAAATGGAATTTTAATATAGAATTCGAATGGAATTCAAATATAGGATTTGAATATATAGAATTTGAATAAGAAATTCAAATGGGGTTTATAATATAGAATTTGAATAGAATTTGATATATAGAATTTGAATAGAATTTGATATATAGAATTCGAATATATAGAATTTGAATAAAATTTGAATAGAAATTGAATAGAATTAACTAAGTCAAAGAGGAATTAGTTAATCAAGTTTTGAATTTGAAATTGAACTTTGAAAAGTGAATTGGATTTGTAAATGGACATTCGAAATCGAATATAGAACTTAAATTTGAAATTTGGATTCAAATTAGTAAATAAGCAAGTTAAAATATATTTGAACATGTCATTTTCAAATATAAAAGTGAAATAGATTAAAGAGTTAATAAACAAATTAATTAACGAATTGAGTTAAAACAATCAGGTATAGTTAAAACAGATTGGGCAGGTATAAATATACATGAGATAGGTATGGATAAGGTATGAAGGTATATAAATAGAATGCTCGACGAAAAGGTATGTATTTAATTCATATATGAGATTTTATGCACCGTATCGGCTAGCCGCTTGGCTTTTTCTTTTTCTTTTGGATTGGTGAGGGCCATGGGAGGCTATTTGAAATATCCCGATGCTCCTGGTACAAAGGAGGTTATGGCGAATTTTTCGGGGAATTTAAGAAGTTAAGAATATTTTTAAGATAATTTGATAGTTAGAAATCAATGTATCGATATACATATGTAGAAGTCGATAAGGAAACGAACTTAGAAATAGAATAGTAAAATCAAAAAGGAAGATTAAGAATAAAATCTACCAAGAATAGAAAGAGGAAGCATATACATGTTTAAAAGTGAATAAGTAGTTGTATGGTATTGATTATTCGAGTAAGTAGTCATATCTGTTTTGACGTTATAAATGTTATTAAGTCAAGGTCTGAGAGGTAGTTATACCCCAACTTGATTGATTTCATTATTAACAAATAAATAGTAAGATTTCAGGCTCGAAGATCAATGTTGAATAAGAGTTAGTTGAATATAGTATTTGGGTTGTCGTAACGATGTTTTACACAACATCCGTTTTTACCCAAATAAGTGTAAGCTCGGAAATATAATAAAGAATATTTCCTAAGTATAGAAATAAACGAGATCGGAAAAGAGATAAGTAATTGGAATATTTTCCAATTATAAATAGCATATATTTTCTAAAGTTTAGAAAATAAAGGAAGGCGATATTAGGAAATGTTTTCCAAATAACATAAAAGGCCAACATGGTTATTGAAAATATTTGGTTAACAAATATTGATAAAGAAATAGAGAAGTGATTCAACTAATGGAATATTAATTAAGGGCTCAGTGACATGTTCAAAAGGAAAATTTGATTTTTGAAAAGAGTAAACTGTTTAAAAACTCTTAGGGAAAGACTGTTTGAATTAAAAACAAATTTAACAGAAATTTGTGAAAGCAAAATTGAATTAGAGTAAAGCCAGTAAAGGGGGAATTAGAACGATATCAAGACAAATTGGAATGTGAGATTCAAATTTGAAATGTAATGTGATAATCAAGTTAAGAGTTGGGAATCGAGAAGAAACTCGAGTTAAAATGATATTTGGCTCGGATATAAGCGAATGGTTGTGTCGTGGATAAAAGCAGATTGGGATTTGATTGGGATGACACTTGTATCCGCTGAATTGATAACAGGTGGAAAGGATATAATGATATGCCGACAAAAGGTGCAAGTTTATATTTCTATTGGATATAAGATTTATGAGCCGAGTTGGCAAGTCGCTTGGCTGTTTGATTTTCTTTTGGGTTGGAGATGGCCCAGAGAGGCAAGTTGGAGTTTGAGCTATTAACCAGTACAAAGGAGGTGCTGGCGAAATTTTTCGAAAAAGTTAAGGTGTTAGAAAATTTTCAGGATTTTTGAAAATTTTCGTTGATAAGAATTAATTAATATTTTAATTGAAATTAAATTGGTTCAGTTGAAACTGAAGTTAAGAAGTGAACAAATATGTTCTAACCAGTCGATAAGGTCGTCCTTTATCTTTTAGCAATTTCGAGGACGAAATTATTTTAAGTGGGTAGAATGTAATGACCTGCATTGGCAGAGGTATTATAATTAATTTATTTAATTATATAAATAGTGATATAGTGAATTAAATGGTGGTTTAATTAAATAATGGTGAATATTTAATTTAAAATAATAAGTTAAATAATATATTTAATTCTGAAATAATCAGAATTAGCTGAATATGGCGATATGGTGTGAAACGGATCATCTGTGATATTTAACTCAGCTTGGAATTGAATTTGAATAACGAATATATTATATAAACGACAGTTTGAACATAGAATTATAATATAATTAAAATAGAGCTCGAAATGGTGCGGCAGTTCGCTATTTGGCGATTTGAACTTCAACTGAATATACAGGGTTCGTTTTAAATCGGATTTCTGTGAAACAAGAAACGTGTGGAGCTGGCGGAGTATATCTTTCTAGTGGAAGAGAAAAATCGGGATTTCGTCGTGTAGATTTTGATTTATATCCAAATCAAATTTTAGAAAAGTCGCTGTGGAATTCCTTTGTAATTTATAAAGGAATTATTTATATTTTAAAAAGAAATTTCATTATAAATCGAATATCGGGTTGACCCGGATTTGAATATCGAGTTAGAAATTCATATAGGAATATTCTGAAGCTGTATGGTATTCCACTGTGAGTATATAACGATAATATAAATTTATAAATATTTAATTTAATTATACTTAAATATATTTATATATTTAAATGGGTCATCCAGAGCTTTAAAAATAGCCTCTTTTGCAAACGAAGTCGGAATTCGACGAAACCAGTTTCGTTGGATCTGCAATGTCAAATAGTTGTTAGATTTCCAGTTTCGTGATTTTTAGAGTCACTTTGTGGTCGTACGGATTTTTAGAGTGAAAAACAGTCAGTATTTTGACAGTTAAAAATACGCTGTGTGGGCATACGAAGTTGGAATTCTACGAAACTAGTTTCGTTGGGACCGTAATGTCGAACTCTAGCTGCATGTCAATTTTCGTGATTTTTGGATATCGTATGTGTTCGTAAGGATTTTTAGAAGTCAAACCGAATATTAAAATAGAATAAATTGGAAATATCTTACACAAATATCTATGTCCCATGACAATATAAATACCCCTCCTTAAAATTCTAAACCTAATATTTTCACTGAGAGGTCAACAGCATTTCCGCCGCTCTCGTTTCCATTTCACAAAAGAAATGGATACTTCAAAAAATCAAAAGAAAATGCAAATTAAATTCCTTAAATCACGAAGTTGGGTTCTTTGAGATCGTGAGACCATGGGCTTCATTTCTATATCACGTTTGTTGGGGTCGAACATCATTTCTGTTCGTTGGTTTTAGCCAACAGAAGTTAGGGTTGGAAATGATTTCGAATGGAAGCTTTAATCTTTGAATTTTAGCTTGGTTTTGGGTTTCTAGGAAGGATTCGAGCTTGTATGCACCTTTTTGTAGTATTTGGTGAGAAATAATGTCGAGCGATCTCTGTATGTGCCTAGGGAGTGCTGTCGACGCACGGTGGAAGAGGACTTGCAGTTTTAGGGTATGAGGGTGCTCGGTTTTCAATGAGGAGTGTAATGGAATTTTTGGTTTGAATATTTGTGGTGTATTGATGAAGGAGGAGATTGGTTGTTGGTGGAGCAAATACTGGAGAGATCACGGCATTATTCAGGGAAGAAATGGATTAAGCGGGCTGGGTGTTGTGGTAATTGGGCCGGAGAAAACAAGGGGTAAAGCCCATTTGTTATTTAACCCAAGTTATTTAATTAATTTATAAATGTATAAACTTCTAATCGTTATAACTTGATTATACGTGGATGAAAATCAGCGAAACAAGATTCGACAGGATCGTATGGACGGACACTACACATTGGAACTGATGGGGAGCGAACCGACCTCGTTACGGTTTGTGGCAAAATAAATTGTCCGATCCGAATCAACGACAATTATCGTTATTAACGATGATAGTCCAAAGTGAGTAAATCTCACTAACTCTAAACAGTTTATAATTTCATGTTGTATTTTTAGAACTGTTAAAAATTGTCTGATTGACTGTGTGTTGATTGTTTGATAGAACTGCTAGTCAGTTAGTTGAATTTTCTATATTGATTCTGTTTAACAGAATATATCATATGGAACTGAAAATGATGTTATCTATATTGTTTGACATCTGTGATGTAGGGAAACAGGTTGGAGGAATCCGACTGGATTCCTCAACAGTTATTTTATTGTTTTCATATATTGTAATATATGATGTGATATATAATCTGTTGTCGATTATATGTGTTTGAACGATATTCGTCATCGTGATATTGATGTGTTAAATACCATAACATACCGAAATGAAGGAATGGGAATTTTCAAAATGAATATTGAAAATGGATTATTTATAAAATCAAAGGATTTTATAAAAGAGATAATATTTATAACAATCAAAGGAGATTTTATAAAAAGGAAATATTTCGAAAGTAAATAAAAGGAAAATGTTTATAAAACGAATAGAGTTTTATAAAGGGGAAAATGTTGATAAGGGAATATTTTCAAAGTGATATTTGAAAATAAAATATTTATAAATGGAATATTTATAAATAAGAAATATTTATAAATTGGAATATTTATAAATAGGAGATATTTAGAAAAGGGAAACGTTATAAAAAGGAAACTATTATAAGAAGGAAATCATTTTAAAGTGGAGAACCGTTACTAAAAGTAAATCTTTAAAAATGAATAAACGTTGTTAAAAGGGAAATCTTTATAAAGCAAATAAAGGAGTTAAATCGAATATGGTATTCGAAAGTAGTAAATCAAATTAGTTATTCGAAAGGGGTTAGTCGAGTCGAGTTAGTTGAATAGAGTTAATCGAATATTTGTTATTCGAATAAGAGTTAACCAGTTAGAGTTAATCAATTAGAGTTAACCAGCTAGAGTTAAACCAGTTAGAGTTAATCAGTTAGAGTAAATCGAACTAGAGTTATTCAAATGGAGTTATCGAATATTAGTTTATTCGAATAGAGTTAAAGGAAAGGAATTATCGATTATTAGTTAATCGAAAGGAGTTATCGATTATTAGTTAATCGAAGGAGTTATCGATTATAGTTTAATCGAAAAGAGTTATTGATTAGTTTAATCAAAGTGAGTAATTGAATTTAGTTATTCGAAAGGAATTATCGAATTTGGTTATTCGAAGGAGTTATCGAATTTAGTTATTCGATGGAGTTAATCGATTAGAGTTAAAGCAAATGAGTTAATCGAATATAGTCTATTCGAGTATAAAGTAAATAGAGTTAATGAATATAGTTTATTCGAATAGAGTAAAAGGAGTTATCGGAAATAGTTTATTCGAAAGGAGCAAAGTGAAACAAGTAAATCAATAGCGTTA
Organism: Allium sativum; assembly: GCA_030737875.1. Lineage (NCBI taxonomy): Eukaryota > Viridiplantae > Streptophyta > Magnoliopsida > Asparagales > Amaryllidaceae > Allium > Allium sativum. The sequence goes on along the minus strand of CM060926.1, from coordinate 486,825,961 downwards.
GTCCAATAGAGTTAATCCAATAGCGTTAGTCCAATAGAGTTAAGCCAATAGCGTTATTCCAATAGAGTTAATCGATAAGGGTTAATCAAATATAGTAAATTGAATAGAGTTATCGAATATACCTTATTGAAGGAAAGAATTATCGAATAGAGATGATTCGAAAGAGAGTTACGTAAGGAAGTTTGTTAAAGAATTAAAAGGTGAACTTTGTCTATTTCAAGGTTAGAAACGTTGTTCAGTTAAGGTCTGAGAGGTAGTTTTACCCCAACTTGATTGACTTCATTTTTAACTAAGGAATGGTTGAGGTTCGATAGTGAAGGTGGGTTAAAGGAATTTAGTTAATAAGCGAAATGGTTTGAGTTGGCATCGCGATGGTTTGTTTAAACATCTGTCTAAGTCCAATGAAGAAGCTTTGGAAATATTTTCCAAATAAGAAACCAGAAATGTTTTCTAATAAAGAAAACAAGAAATGGAAATGTTTTCCATTGTTAATAACATATATTTTCCAAATTTAGAAAATAAGAAATATTGAATATAGGGAAACAGGAGATAAGTAAATTAATGAAATAAAGAGATAAATGTTGAATGATGTTTGATCGATATAAATTTCCATTCGGAAATAATATCGTTGGTTGCACACCTGTTTTCTTCGATAGTTAAATCACATACTATCGAAGTTTTGACCATTTTAACATTGTTAATATGGAGAGACCGGTTGGATTATTATCCAAAGAACCACTCTGTATTGGCATAAGCGTTACGAATCATATACGCCAAAGGAAATTGAAGACGGAGTTATGCAAGGGCTGTCCTGTTTACAGAATAGTGCCTTCGGTTCATCCTGTTCCTGGATGACTGGTATGGACGGATGTCTGACAGTGTATTTCCAGACGATCACGTATATTGATTTCTCCAACCGTACCAAGAGTGGAAGCAGAGAAGGAAACTTCTTTTAGCTAACACATAATGTATGGTTGAGGACGTCAATCGGTGATTTGATGGATTTGACGATGTGGCATTCAAAGTGAGTCTGGTGTGATGATAAAGCGTAGCTTCTAGCCTCACATCCGGTAAATGACAGAAATCGGGCAGGTAGCATGGCTAAGTCGGTCGCACCGAAGTAGGGTGTATAATCACCTGATCTATAGTTTCATTTATTTCTAAAAATCTATTGTTGATGCTGTCCCATTCGGGAAACGGTTGCTGATCCCAACCGTTGGTGATATACATTCGATACACTTAAGCGAAATGAGTGGTCGGTCATGTGTGGCCGGGTTGCAAGATGTTCTTGTTGAACCCAGTGTATTCCTTTCTAGGGGTACACTAGCGAAAGGTGTTTCCATACCTTGTCATAGTTGGAAATCCATTACCCAATACGTGCTTGCGGTTTTGATTGTAAAATATATATGTAGAACGTGAGATGAAAGTGTTTCTGCTAGATGATTATAATATTGTGTTGATAGACACTATTATAATATCAAAAGGGTTTTTGATATAAAGATATTTTGGATTCTCATAAGGGAAAACCCGTTCCATTATACGGCGTGGTCTTATGAGATATCGATTACTTGTTCGAACTGTTTTAACTATTTTACTCATACCAGTCCCATGACTGACCCGGAGTTTATTTGTTTGTTTCCCTAAACTCTTGGGTGCCCAATTTTGTACGGGCAGTCAAGTAGTCAGGATTTACAGATATACTGGAAGAGCTGGAGCAGGAGGCTTCAGGATCATAGTTATAGTTTATTTCCACTGTATTGTAAGTGTTGTACTTTGATAATGATGTATATTCAAGTACAAAGTTATATTTCAAAGTTATGTTATATATTATATGTTATTCGTTCCGCTGTGAGATTCGTGTTACTCTGATGTTGTGTTGTTCTTCTTCTTATATTCTAAGTTTCTATGTTATCTTTCCTCACCCTCTGTTTTTTTCTATTAATTTCCTGATTTTCAGTTTAATTTGGGGTTGGACTTGTGTTATTTAGTCAGCTCAAATTGGACCGGATTTTCGGGTCATTACATGGAGGGAATTGAATTAATATTTTTATGAAGAATATTATAAGCTATAATTCAAAGAATTACAAGTTGAATAAATGTGATTTGGAAATAAGAAGTGAAAGGGCGTATCCCAAATGTTGGAAGATTTAGAAATTTAATTAACAACTGTTTAATTAAAGAGGCCAAGTGACGATGTGTACTGAACGAATGAATCCACTTTATTTTTCTATGAATGATGATTGTTTATTTTAATTGTTAAATCACCGACTATCAAGATTTGGCCAAACCGATTATTGGTATGGAAAGTCCGGGATCGAATTTATATTCGAAAACAATTCTGACCAACAAATACGTAAACGTTGAAGATATCAGAAGATGGTCAAAATGGAGCTTTGAAAACCGTGGATCCAGACCGATTATTGGTATGGAAATTCTGGGATCGAATTTATATTCGAAAACAATTCCGACCACAAATACGTAAACGTTAAAGATATCAGAAGATGGTCAAAATGGAGCTTTGAAGATAGTGGATCCTCATGAGCGGAAGGATTGCTGTTGAATTTATCTGGCTAGCTACCAGAGGTTTTTAAACTGTAATTTGATCGCGATTGAGATTTTGCAGATTGCAAGGACTTCTCACTACTGATCCTTTAGATGTGGTAGGAGAGTGCCTTCGGTTCATTCTATTCCTGGATGACTTGTATGGACGAGTCTCTGACAGAGTATTTCCAGATGGTCACGTACATTGATTTTTACAAACGTACTTCTGTCGGCTGCAGAGTGTTTTTTTGTGAACATCAATTAGTGAGTTGACGGATCTGACGATATGGCATTCAAAGTGAATGATGGCCATATGTTCTGAAAGGTAATTCAAACCTCAAGCCTCACAGCCGGGGAATGACAAAAATCGGGTAGGCAACATGGTTATATGGGTCTCTCCTATTAGGGTGTGTAATCACCTATCTAGAGAAATTCCTTTTGCTTCTTTAATCTATCGATGTTGTCCCTTTTAGGGAAAAATGGTTGCTGATCCCAACCGTTGGTGATATACATTCGATACACTCAAGCGAAATGGGTGGCCGGTCATGTGTGGGCCGAGTTGCAAGACGTTCTTGTTGAACCCAGTGTATTCCCCTCTAGCGATACACTATCGGCAGGTGGTTCCATACCTTGTCATAGTCGGAATCCAATCTCTAATAAGCGCCCACGGTTTTGATTGTATACTACATATGCGGAGCGTGAGATGCAAGTGTTCCACTAGATTCATATTTACTTGTATTTAGATGCATTATAATATCAGAAGATATATATGATTTTCAAAATATTTTGGGTTATCGTAAGGTAAAAACCGTCCATATTTATTTGTGTATTTGGTCTTACGATTATCCTTTTCTTTCAAAAAGAATTTGAATGCTAAAATCGAGTTGGATGATTTCCTTTAAAACTGTGCGAGTTTTTCTCATTTTGGTTCACCAGACTGACCCGGTATTTGAAATGCTCGGGTTAGATCGGGTTGTACAGGTTAGGTCATTGGATAATACGAAGTTCAAAAGATGTGCTGGAGGAGTTCAGACATATGATTTTATCCAGTATATTTCGCTGTGTGCTGTATTTGAGGACAGGTTGTTATAACTGTCCAGATTTGTCTGTTGTACTCTGATGTATGTAAGTGTGTTACATTAAGCTTTCAATAAAGTTATGTATCATATTTTGTTCTGCTGTGATGTGAGACTCTGTGTTGCATTGGTCCTTCTTCTTCTATTCTAATATCTCTTTCTTACCTCACCCTCTAATTTCTTTCTATTGACATCCGGGTTTCCAGTACAGTTTGGGTTGGATTGGTGTTGTTTGATCAGCTCAAAAGGTACCGAAATTTTGGGTCATCACAATAGGCATTTGTTGACAATACTATGGGGGTCTAGGGTAGCTAGGCGGTCAATAATAATTCTATGGGGACCTTGGCACTAGTAAATTAAATTGGGGACTAAGTCTAGGGGTGACTTATGTCGAATTGCATATTTTTGTTTTGGGATCAATATCAGTCGGTATTCCTTTTTATCATACTACACCGAGTCTCACAAGGGGTGGAGGCACGCTTATACTGTACTGGGTAGTAAGAGGTCAAAACGTGGTGGGTACGGGCGCGTTCTAGTGGGGTGGTGAGCATGCATCACGCCAATCAGGGAAGATAAGACGTTGCAGCGTCAGTGATATTCGCTATGTCCTTAGAGCTGATGGGTCAGGTTTGATAAACCCGGGGACATAGTCAGCGTAGGTTATCACAACAATGGTTTAGGAGCAGATCAATGGGTAGAATTAAGTTATATCCTAATTTATGAATTGTAGCGATTGATGCAGAAATCGAATGATTTAACAATCGATTATCTTGTAGAAGTATACTCTTATCCTTATTTACTATGTTGAACTTTAATTTATTATCCTGTCTAGATTTCCTTTTTCTATCACTCATGCTGGTAATTACAGAACTCACCAGGCTTTATGTCTGACTAGTTTTGTTTTTCTTTTCTTCCTTCCTTTCCCCCCAGGTTCTCAGGGTGGAGGATCTAACATTTGAGAGAGTTCTGACCCATCTCAGTCCTTTGGAGATTATCATCACCTTGTTTGTACTTACATGTACCTTTCCATGTTTTATTTATCTTCTATACTTAATGTTGAGTAGGATATTTTTATTTTGGTACTCTGATTTGTTGTTGTTTATGAGATAGCTATGTTTTTTATGACTTATGATGTAATGGCACTTCTTATTTGTTTTAAATGAAAATTTGAATTTTGTTGTGTTTATTTATGCTGTCTTGTGAATTTTAGCCTCTATGATGTTATCTTGTGCTTATACGCTTCATATTTCTTAATGAAATACTGATATGGGTCTCTTTATGATATGTGGGGTGTTACATAATTTAATTATAAAAAATACGATAGGAAGAACAGAGAAATACTTACAAAAAACCACTAAACATTGTAAGAAAAACCATAAAAAAACTACAGAAATACCACAACTATTATAAACCATATTTCCTTAACTTACCCAAAAATTTGAATAATTACCACACTCATTTGTAGTCCTTAGCTTTTGTGCGCTTGCAACTCTCTCAGATCTTGTCCCCAGGTTGATAATAAATATTTTTATTTTTACGAATATCTTCGGTGAAAAAAATTTAAATTTTAGGTCCGTCTCACTTAAGAAAGAAACATTTAAGTTTTAGGTCTACCATCACGGGCCCTGTATATATATGTTTTTTCCTTTCTTTGCTTGTAAGTTTCTGAATTATTTTTATTTCTTATTTCTTTAATAACTTCCCTATGCTAACTTCGATTTCGACATGTTATATCTGTAAATTGCTTAGAAAATTGGCACGAACTCAATAATGCAACTCTATTCATTTTTTAATTAATTATGTAGTTAATCATTATTATTTAAAATTTAAGATTGTTACATTCATCTCCTTCTTTAAGGATTTCGTCCCCAATATCTATAAGGACAGAAGAATGATATAAGTAACTACAACCAATTCCTACATCCGTCTACTCAACCATCATCTACTGCATCCATTGCCCTAAAGTTTTATAATGTAATTTATGTTATTATGCAATAGTGTAGTATATATATCTCTAATTAATGCAAAAGATTGGACGATCTATTAATTCAGTCAACCTTTTTTATTCAGATATGTTTGTGCCATGTATCCAAATGTATGCAAATATCGTAATAATAATTGATATTTTCTATACATGTGTCAAAAACATCGTCCACGTGCAATAATCATATGATAATAATCCATTCATAACAACTATGGAAGCAAAATAAAATAAAATGCACACACGTCCATTTGCATATGCTTAATTTCCTAGTTTGCCGATCTCTAATAGTGCTAGTCCGTGTACATGCACCCATTTGCATCTACTAGCAAACACATGCAACTGCCTGTGTCCATCAAACATAACATATTTTTTCATCACATTTACGACAAATTATACCATCCATAGGATTAACCTAAAATCTACTCTTCCCAAGGATACTAAAAGAAGGAAGATTCTATTCAAAGGAAAAGTTAATGATTGAACACCTAAAGAACAATTGTCAAAAGAACGAGGGTAAGAAACTCAGATTCTCTTAAGTCGCCTAATTTGCTATATCTGAAAGTTCTCTATAAAATGAAAGATGTTATTGATGAACTTATTAATGTTTTGGCAATGTGGGCCGATTTTTAAAGTGATCAGTAACACTTTTATTATAACAAATAATAAATAAATTTTTATAGGAGACAGGCAGATTGTCTAACTACTACATTCGGTTTTTAAGGTGGACCGTCTACCATAGATGATTTTTAGAGTGGTACGACCACTACAACTATGCCATCTTAAAGCACATAAGCTAATCTAAAAGACTAGATCAGTACTCTAACTAGACACCACGCAAGGTGTAGAACAACTTGCCTAAGCAATCACATTACAAATTACATAACTTCACACAGGGAAAGATTTCCTAACTCCACACATAAGAATTACATAGAAAATTACATTATTGAAACAAAACAGTTTGAAATAACATCCCACCACCTTGCACAAAGAGCAAATTATCAAGATAAACAAGTTCAGAGATAAGGAAAATGCAAAACAAGGAGGCATGTCGCCAATTGCCCTGGATCAGATAGCTAAAAACATAACCCAAAGAGATATAAACTTCGAGCATCTTCACCAGATAACATGATCACCAGAAAAAAGGCAACCGAGGCTGTCACATGGTTAGTCGAATACCACCAACAATAGCATAAAAAAAGAAAACGGAGGCAAAAAACATGACCACCCACAAAATATCCAGCAGAAACGAGAGCTGCTCTTTACCAATATTTCTATATAAGGTGAAAGTGATGCCAAGTGAAACAACACTCCATCCTCTTAGTAATACCCTTCCAAAATTGCCATATCCATATACAATGAAGAGACAAAACAGATATTGTGAACAAGAAAACGCTATTACATCTCAGCACAAATAAGAACAGTCAACTACACAGCCTGAGCCCAAGTTGAATCATTCAACATTAAGAACCAGCACCCCAACAAAACCAAAACCAACCAGATGACCAACAAAAATACAAAGTAAACATATCAATGCCTCAGAAAACTTCACCATAACAGATCCACAACAAGCACATCAAAATATCGATCCACAACTAAAAGGCCTACCTTTTGGATGGATACAGAGTTAGCAATCTTGAGAGAACAGCATGGAACAATGGTGTTAAGTCGCGAGTAGGTGGAGATCAAGGCAAGTAGTGGCCTAGGTATAAGTGAGGAAGCACAACAAGGAGTAGGGAGAAAGAGTAGTGTAAGTTAAGCTAGGGTTTAGCAAAAAAGCATGAAATAAGTATCGCGATCAAACATATTTGAGTAGCTAGAGAGAAAAACAAACTGGATCTGAGTATGGGCGAAGGCGGCATTTATCCTACCAATGGTGAAAGTTGGGTTAGAAAGGAGAAGAGGTTGGGACTGAGGAGAGGAATGAATAGATTGGCGTATAGTGAGAGGAGGATGAAAGGAATCAACATAAAAGTGGAAGAAAGGAATAAGATGGGAGGAAATACCCAGTCGTCATTGTTGAATAAAAATAGTTGCCTTTCCTTTTTTTGTGAATTTATTAATGTTTCATTACATGATGAATGTCAATGAATCGTATTTCACCTCCAATTTACCTAACTAAATGATTTCTCTTATCATTATTGAGCCATTCTAATCAAATCCACTGGATATCTTTAACACCTTACCCACTCTAAATAGTATAGGAAGAAACCTCCTAAGTAAGTTAACTAATTTTACTTCAAAAAGTTTCCGTCTTTACTTTTACTATCTTGCATCCCTTTATTCATTCAACTTATATTGTCCAACCCCATAAGGACACGTTTCTTTCCAAAACTCAATTTTATCCTCCTAAATCTTATTTGAGAAATTTTAGCAAGAAAATTATTATTTATGGAGTTACTAAAAATTTTCTTTCTGAACATATAAATGTAGTTATTTTAGGAAATTTCAAAAAATACGGATTTCATATAAAGCGTGCCATCTTTTAAAAATTACCATTTTTAAAACCATATAGATATGTAAGGTTTGACTCAAAATGGACTTATAAATTTCCTTCTTCTTTGATAAAATATTCTTCTTCAACAACTATTTAGCTTATCGTTTTTCCATTTGAAATCTTTATATCCTTTCCGCCTAAAACATTCAACCAATTTCCCAATTACTATTTATTGCTCATTTTGAAGCAATAATCATGTAAGGAGCATTCTTGGGTTCCATCGATCCAATCTTAATAATTAGGTATTACCTTATCCTCAAAACTTTTAGAATTCTTGTCCCATGCCTAAATGACAAATCTTTGGTGAACACCAAACTCTTGACTTCAACCATTGCTAAGACTAAGATTCATCGTTATGTTCCCCTCCATAATCCAAGGTACACTTACAAGGTAAAAACATTTTAAGGGCACTAATATGTGGTTATTAATAATTTAAGCCTTTCTCAAAATAGGTAACGCTTTTATGACCTAACTTCCAAAACTAATGGCAACCATTCCAAGGTAAACCTCCACCATGGGTCCTTATACTTAATACCGCCTGGAAAAAATTGGTATTAAAATATTAATCAAAACTCTTGTTAAGTTTTCAAAAAAGTTGCTTCACACTTTTTATAATTAAAAGCTAAAACTTTCTTGGCGAGGTAAGTTAAGGGAACGAACATCTTACAAAAATTTCCAATAATTTTTCTAATTCTAGAAAATTCCTTACATTCCAAGAATGATTCTTGGAAAACTTTGTTTGTGTTCTTATAAGGTCCCAAATTTCTTTACCAAATACCAATCTACTCCTTTCTACCATCAGATTAGGCCAATATGTTATCCTTATAGAAAAAGCGCACAAAATATCCTGCTTATCAAGTCAATAACAAGGCTCAAGCATACGCTAGTCCAAAAGGTAAAACAAACTATTCTCAGAATCCAATGGGTGTTCTATAACGGTTTTGCCTAAATTTTCCCCAAAATATTTTGTTGTGGTTAAATTCCAATGACTTCCTCTAATACATCCAGAAAGCCCCAACCAATAAGAAACGAGGTCCAAACTACCATAAGATAGATCAAAGGAAAAAGATAGTTTACCTCAATCAATCATCTATAAAAAAAAATCTAGGGTGCATCCATTACGCACGCTCTAAGTAAGTATCCACCCTCCTAAATCTAAGGTAACTTATAGCTGTCTTGTTTGGACTCAAGATCAACACATCTCTAATAGTGCTAAAGCATCACTCTATATCTAGAAAACTTTTAAATAAAGGTACGATACCCCATTCTCTTATTTTCCTCAAAGCCATTTGCCTCACGAGCAAGGCCATAGGTTTGGCATTGTCACAAAAATAAATTCAAAAGTTGATCTCCCTCTTATGAGGTAGCCCACTAACCTCTTCTGACATATCTAGAAAATCTCGAACCATGGGAAAAAAACCAATATTTTGTAGAGTTGCACCAAAGGAATATAGGAAACTCATCATGAATGACCTCCTAAGGTCGCAAGAAATCTTAAGGATTCATCCATTGCAAGTCCTTAGCCTGGCAACCCTTCTCTCGTAGTCAAAATAGCCTTATAAATGGCTAATCGATCTATCCCAAAATTTCCCTATATCCCAAAAATCCAAAAACGTAAGCATCCCAATTAAACTTTATTATTAGTGTTAGAATATGGGATAGCCAACCATGTAGCTAAACTATCTAAACCCAAAAACCAACCCCTATCCGAAAATTCCTAAAGCATCCCCTTATATTTATAATTTATAGTTTCAAGCCCCAAGTCATCATAAATAACGGTGTTGATCCTTCCACAGGGTTAAGAAACTACTATTGGGTCTAGAAAAATGCCTAAGTGCAGATAATCGACAAGTGACATAGCAGTAAAGGAACGCGACACTCCCAAATAAAAAAGAGTACAAAACAAAAAATGGAAATTAACACTTCCATGGAAATTTCTTACCCTTGTCCAGTCCGCCACTAGATAGAGTTTGCTCCAAAACCTGAACTTGAGATGCATGTCTGCCAGCTCTTTGCACCGCACCAATCTTATGAGAACACTTCCTCTTAATAAGTTCAGGATCCCCAAAGATATTAAACTTTCCTTTTATCAAATCCCTTTGTAGTCCTTGGCACAATGACCAAATATTCCATGATTTTGGCATCTTTAACCTTTCTTAAACTAACCCTCTTGATTTCCCCCAACTTTCTTCTTGCTATTCTCCTTCTCATTCTTCCATAGTGATTTTTTAGAGTATGTCGTTCTTGGGACTTCCTTAGATTCTTCCTTAGCAGCCTGAGTCATAAGTGCAATCTCCATAAGGGACTCAAACGTCGCTCCTATAGGCACACGAGTTAAATGGCAACCCTTAGAGGCGTTGGTCCAATCCCTTAGCAAAATTAAGTGTCGTATTACGTTGTGTATTAACCAATTCTAATATGAATCTTGATAACTCGTTAAATTGGTTTATATACTCCTAAATGATAAATCCTCTTATCTCAACCAAATGTATTTCTTTATATTTAAACCCTCCTCGGCTATGGATAAGGACCTCCTCTCGAACCTATCTCTGAATCTATCCAAACATATCACTCCTACCTCAGCCTCCACTACTTTCCATCAATAGGAAGCCTCCTCCTTTAGCTACAAAGAAGCCAACTAAGCTCTATCTCTATCCGCAAGCTGAATGAGACTGAATATTCTCTCTGTACTGCATAGCCAAGTCTGTGCCTCCACAAGAATCTTAGTCCCTAATAATTCCTTTGCATGAAGATTAGAAAAATAATCGCAAACCCTAGAACAGTCGGATACCGCTGGTGGATTAGCGGGAGCTCCACCGTTAGGTGCTGAATCTTACGCGTTTTCTTATGGCTAGTCTACTAGTACTGTGGCCTTAAGATACTGACGGAACCTAGAAATAATGGTGATGCCCTCAGGAAGATTGAGGGCAATTGTCATACTATGCAAGAGAAAGATAGAGATTAAGATTTAGAGGAATCAAAGGAAGATTTTACTGGACTTGAGGTGGTAAAACTTTATTTTCAAAACTATTTTTGTTGTTGTGAAAATCTAATTTCTTTTGAATTTTTTTTTACTTTATAAATAACTATTTATGAATCCTGTGACTTTAGGTTTGATACCAAATGTAACACCCATCACCCATTAGCATTCCCTAAAGTAGGGTTACGCTAAGAAATGTGGAGCGTTGTAGGTATAAGAACCTTATCACAGAGGCTAAGACTCAAAAGACATGAAAATAAACATAGTGGAAACATTTAATTTAAAACATAATTTATTATTTCAAAAGACAACTTTCGTTTCATATAAGATACCAAGTCATAAAAACCATAATCCTCATAAAGAAATACTCAATCTCATAGAATATCAGAGTATATTCCCTTTTCATACAGGCCAGTACAGCTAATCCACGGAAAAGGATGAAAAATAGAAGAAGAATTCATCAACAACTAAATAGATTCTCCGAGAACGACCCTCCAATAAATATGAACAAACAAATCTCAGCTCTGCTAGCCTAGTGGGGGAGAAAATTGAAGAAATAGAAGTGGGTCAAATATAATGTCTACTGAATGGATTAACTACTAGCACGATTAAATGAGATAAAGGAAATAGACTTAGTAATTGTTCTAGTGTCATAAGGAAATATGTACATATACAACTAAAACTGGTTTCCGAGTACTTAGGTTATTTTTCTAGTTCAAACTGTTATAATTGTTCGCATGTTTGCATTGATTCAACTACTATAGGAATATGATTGTTATAAAATATGATTTAAATGTTAGCATTGCACTGTGGATCTGCCCATCATGAAGTTGATCACCACCTCGCATGGTTTATTTCACCAATAAAGACATTGTTTGTGATGAATACCTAATCCTATCCATTTATCGGCCTTTCCCACCCTTCTACCACCTCGCATGGTAGAATGTCTCTATGGACCTACCCGTCGTGAATTCGATCACCGCCGGTTTTATCCACACGTTCAGACATAGTTTTGCGCGTGGATGTAGTAGAGAATTATTTCCCATCCTTGATTCCGCATGCATGATAATCGCCAGTTCCCACTACTTGTCACCCCAACTCTTTGACAGCTTATGTATCTACTTTAGAATAAGCATGCCTAATCTCAATCCCCCATGTTGAGGCCATCAATTTTTAACCTGAAAAGGAATACTGCTCGTACGGGTCCCTAGCATAATTTGTACCACTTGTTTAGTCTTCCTAATCTGGGCCTTATTTATTAGTCAGTTATATATTTACTTCAGCATAAACATCCCAAGCCGCAACCCATGTGTTGAGACCACCAGTTTTTAACCTGAAAAGGGAAGTTGTGGGTATGGAACACTATTATTACTTTCTTATTAACCTAATCCAAGATATAAGTTTTAATATAATAATACATTTTATTTCCTCTTCCTTTCTTTTTAGTTTTAACTCATGTGTCATAATTTTACTTGCAAATATTCCAGATTTACCTATTTTAGTTTTTAATTAATAATCCTGCTGTCATAATTTTACTTGCTAATATTTCAGATTTGCATATTTTAGTCTTTTTAATTATAACCTTTATGTTATAATTTTACTTGCTAATATTCCAAATTTTCTTATTTCATTCTATCTTCTTTTCATTATTATTTTCTAATATGTTCGTACGATTATCATAATAATATGCCCATTCTCTACTACTTTTCTAATTACAAAAATTGTTATAATTTGCTGAAATCCCTACAAATTTTACTAATTCAGTCTGATTCCTTTTAATACAGATCTACAACTTATACATATATTTTTTGTAAATTTAGTTTCGATTATTTAATATGTGTTCGCAAAGTTTATACTTTTTATTTGTTTTTCACGCGCAAAAAGAGGATAAAATATGCATGTATTAACTAATATTTATAGATCTGGGAATGTTTTAGAACAAATGTGAATAACCGTAGAAACTGACAATAAAATAATTGCTAAGGGAAAAACACTGAAAACTGACTTATAGAATTTAACTAAAAAGAAACTGTAAGGAAGAACATAGAAATACTTAAAGAAAACACTAAAAACCAAAAGAAAAACTGTAAAATAAACTAGAGAAATAATACAACTATTATAAACCCTATTTCCCTATATTACCGAAAAATATGAATAATTACAACACTCGCATATAGTATTTATCTTTTTCATGTGTGCAACCCTCCCAGATCCAGTCCTTAGTTTGATTATAAATAATTTTATATTTGTAAATCTCCTCCCAAAGAAAATTTTAAGTTTTAGGTCCGTCTTAGTTAAGAGAGAACCCGAAGGGAAAATATTTTTTATTATGAATCAATAGTTTGGCCTAGGGCCTTATATATAGTGAAGCTAGAGGATCTCAGGCCGTTAGATATAAAGATTAAATTTGGTCCATCCACATCATAGACTAAATATTAACCATTAGATTATAAAATCAGTGCATTGATTTTATTGAAATAAATTTTAAAACAAGTTTGTCATCCTTGGACGAGATATCGTGAGGGCTATAATGCGGGTCGACCCAACCCAACCATGGGTCGAACCTCAATGGTCTTGTACACACATACACACACACAACATATATATACTCTTTCTTTGCTTTTAACAATACTAGCTCCGATTTCAACACGTTATATAAATGTAAATTGCTTGGAAAATTAACACAGACTCAATGGTGTAACTCTTATTGCTAAATTCTGACAATTTCACAAATTTATCTAATTCTTAATTAATTTGAAATTACTTATTATCACTTAAAATTTAGGGTTGTTACAATATATGATTTTTCCATTTCTTGATTACATTTTAGTTAATTACCCATAATTTACTTAAGGCTTAATATTCGTACATTTATTTAATAGGTATTGGAAATCTCTTACATTCAAATTTCCAATTGAGTGGGGGCATTAGCCTCTTGTTAGCGAAAGATCACCCATATATTTAATTTTATTTTTTGAGCATTAGGTTTGAATCCTTTGGGCCCTATGATGCTTATCGGATTGGTCATTGGTGGAGAGAGACCTTAGCATATGCGAGTGCTACCTGCACTATGATCTTTTGTATATTACACTCCTACATCTTGACTTACACATGGATTTTTATCTGTAATGCGGATTAGAGTCATTTACATTAGACAAGTAATCCCTGGATTGGTATACAACTATAGGTAAGAAAACAATTAGGAGACTGCTGGACTTTTTATTTTCTTCATGATGGGAAATATATTATTTCTGAACGCTTCAAGCATATTATCGATTGGATATGTTGTAGTTGTTGCAGAGTTAGCATTTGATGTCCATTCATATATGAATGGAGAACTCCAATTTTAACATATTTGTGCTGCTCTTTAGATCGTCAACATGTTGTTAAGACAAGCACCATGCCGATGATAGGTTTCTAGGAGATTCTACAATATCGATATTGTGAGTACTTTTGCAATTTGACTTACCTGACAGCAAAATTCGTGTTACCTCTTTATTTTCCTCGAGGTGTAGCATGGTATGGTGAGAACCGAAGAATGGTGCAAGGAGGTGAGGCATGCCATACATTTGGTATGACATGTAATCAGATTGAGCTTTGGACAACATGATAGATATTATTAGACATCATGGTTCTCCTTATACAACCGACGAGAACGTAGTGCACACTAGACTACTATATGTTAGACGTTTTTTACAGGTGTCATTTCCATCTACATGAGGATATCATTGGTTCACCAGTGAGCATAATTGGATACAAACCTTAGATATTGATTTTGTTCCTAATGATCTTCACCCATTTACACCATTTTTCAAGGTGTAAGACAACATTGCTTTATATGAAGATCAAGAATATAAATGGTGGTTGGCTAGTTAGTTCATCATCACCAGTTTAGACCATGCATTTTTTGGGTGTTGGTTTTATACTCGATGACATATAGTTACTTGTATTCATGTTGCATCCTTTGATTTAGTATGATTTACATGCATCTAGAGAGGTGTTTTCCCCTTATTTTATAGGACCTTACCCAAAGCATTCAAGCATATCATGCTCCATAGACATCTCAGTTATCAGATTATGCTTGGACAATTTGTGTTCCTATGATACCGGATGGTGATTGATATATTGATATTTTTCGGGTTAAAGTATCGCAGTATCCAAATTTGACAATTTTTCATATAAGGATTTATCTCAAATGCGGCTAGGTCTATGAAAGATCGTATACTCCGAGCATTGATGGAGCATGAATGATCTGACTACTTATGTTAACAAGTTTGCAATCGGTAATGAGGTGGGTATCATCCTAGACCTAGAGTGGATATATGATCTATATTTTATCGATTGGATATTTAAATAATTTTATTTAAATACTAATCGTTAATTATTCAATTGACGATTCAAAAATGAGATTTCACAAAAAATGAATTAGGACTTGGGACTAGTTCCACTGATTATGGATTGTTCATTACACAAAGAATAAGTATAAGGATTTCTATATTTCGAGTTGGACCATTTGGTAGTCGTAATAATCTACAGTGTTGGATTGCAATAAAAGTTATATATTTGGAATCGCAGTATTGATTTGTTATCCACCGTCAAGTTTTGTAGCAATTGAATATATCGTTTGATCATGCGTAAACAAAACACGTGTCAATTTCTGTAAGAAATTGACATTGTATAATTTGAGTTTTAAAGTATAATTTCTAAATACTATTGAATTAGGTCTTGGAACAAGTCCCATTATTCTCAGAAGGCCTTTTAATATAGACGACAATAGGTGACATGTTTCGATTGGAGGTCACAGGTTTTCGGGCCCGTTTGGGAATAAAATAATATTTAAACCCTTAACGCCTATTGGTTAGAGTACTGTTCAAGGGCCATTCCATTTTTCTCCCCTTTACTATTCCATTCATTTTATCAGAGAACGACCACATCTTCTTTTTTACATCTAGAAATCAAAATCAAAACATCTGTTCGATGACAAATTCAAGATTATATTCAGTGGAATCGAAAAGAAAATCTCCACATGCTTATATTCCTAGAATTTAGTGTGACATCGATTTTAAGTTTGCCAATTTTGAGGTTGTATTAGGGGTAGTTACGGCTTGAGATTTAAACCATAATAGATCTTAGGATCGACGACATTGGGTTTCTACACAAAGGAGCTTTGGGTAGAAGGTTTTGGTTAAGCTTGGTGTAAGGAGTCAAAACATGTCTTCTACATGGGTTAGGACTGCTTACTATCAGATTTCATATCATGGCATTGAGTGTCATGCTGTGGTGATAAGCGGGTAGTTCATTCAAAGGTGAGTACATCAGTGAAAATGATTTTAGATTTCGTTAAAGATTCTTTGAGTTATGGAAAAGAGGAGTCTTAAAGATGGGTTTCCTGTTTTCGAGATGCACGACTATATGGAGTTTAGGGAAGAAGAATTGGGTAACTACGAAAGGTGGTTATCTCTATTAATTATTTTATTAAGTGTTTAGTATATCGTTTAAGTCGCGAAAATTATATATTTTACATACTAGGTCCGATTTGGACTTCATTTATTCTATTCGAGTGGTATTGACGATCTCTACACTATGGAGCTTGTTTGCACTAATTTGATTGAGGTGAGTGATGTTGTCTCCCACAGAACTGTGTTTGTTCATATAGTATAGATTTGACATTTTAAACTGATTTCTAATTGTAATATTTAAGATAGTTGAACCTAGTAAATAATAAATATTCAAAAAAGATTTAAATAGTTTAAACCATGATTATCACATTTAACCTAGTTATGCGCTATTTACACGTTATTGCATGCTATTTTGACCGCATTGTTAGATCAAGGTTATTTGGACACTTATTTCACTTTGATTGTTATAAATAGATTATATTTGGTTTATTACTGCAATCGTGAATGCTTATATACTACTTTAGGAATTTGTATGACTATCATTTGCATGGTTGAATTGTTTGCTTAGTTTAGCATAAAAGTTAGTTCCTAGGCGATCTAGTATTAGGAAATCTCGTTTGTTAGAGTTTGGGGTGCTTATTGAAAAAATGCACATGTCGGTGCATATCGATCAGGTGCACAAGGATGATAACTCAAACAGATGAGATAAATTCTCGAAGGAGATTTAGAGCACATGGTTGGATTCAACGATGGAGCAGCATCGGAGCTTGGCGATGGATTTGAAGACAGGTAAATACTGAAGCTTAATGTTCGATTTGAAGACATATGATGGTCTTGGCGATGAATTGGATTTCATTACAAATTTCAGATGTTTTCCTTAGATGGGTATTTAACCAATTCTAGTTAAATACATTATCTGAATAGTCGTTATCGATTACTATGGAGTGGTCGATATCACTACTATTGTTATTGGCTAATTGGACAATTCGACATGGATGATGGTGTGATTTCGAAGAGTAGTAAACGATGGTTTCATTCGATAGTGGTTTCAATGCGATAGCTCTTTAATTAGTGGTTCGGTATCCAGTGATGGTAACCCCAGGATGAGAAGCGAAGCAGCGACTTTGATAAAGGATAGAGATATTATGGAATGTAGAGTAGTGATGTGGATTAAGAGGGAACTGCTAAAGAGGAGTCATTGTAGTAGTCCTAGGATAGACTTTGCTACGAATGACTTATTCAAAGCGGTTATCCACACACTTGGTTTTATCAATCACTCGAGAAGAAGGGTTACAGGTTTGATGTCCATTTGGACAAAGTAGTTTCCTCCTGTTTTTCGTCGATGGGAGACTTATGGCATTCACCTGGACTATGTTGGTCCATACCCGTGGGCATACGAGTAGGTATAACCTAGTTCCTAGCCAGCTAAGTGGCATGGATTCGATTATCATGGAAACTAAGCTTTATCAACTGAGTGGAATGGATTCGAGTATCATGGAAGAAGAGTGTTATCATATATCTAACACATTAGTGAATGAATATGAGGATGCATGATGGATGTTATGGTTGCTTAATTATTTATCACAATTTAGTACTTGAACATCTATCACACTCTCTTTATATAATATTTATCACAGTACACCATATATCGATTGTTATGTGCTAACTCCGTGGATGCAAGGACAAGACATATATAATTCCTTATTACCTCTATGCCATATATACTATTACGACTTGTACGGTACTTTGAGATTTATCGCTTATACCAGACTATTGTTTGACTTAAGGTTTTACTTCCCTCTTATTATCGTGGGTACTCATCCACGATGTTGTTGAGCAGACTAGATGACATGTATAAGTATTGCTTGGAGCCGCACAGATGGTTTAGTTAGAGGAAACATTTTACCTATTTATACATGTATCCTTATTGTTTATTCAATCGTGTGAAACTGTGGAACCTACATAGTGTTATGTATTCTTAGTGGAGATATTTTATCAGCTTGGGTTTAATTATCATTTGTATACTCATTACTATTCTGTATAACTATATAAGCCTATGTACTCTGAAAGGAAAACACGAAATTTTTTATTCACAATGAAAAGTTACAAGATAAACACCAACTTAAATATTTACAACATTTCCAATGCCAAGAATTCTAGCAACAAACTACGAAATTGACACTAAATGAAAAGACTGACAAAAAGGAAATACAATTAATCTTAAATGCCCGCCAACCTTCAGAACCAGGACTTTGCATCGCAGATTAATATCAACCCATCAAGTAAATTTCTACCAAACACTAATTCGTGAATATATTTTTTCAAACCAAACATAACAGTAGCATGCACAAACAATGCCAGTGATCACATTTTGTGCCTTAAAGCCCTCCTTAGCAACATCATATTGCATTGAAGGTTTCTCACGAATATGAATTCGTACAAAGATGATTTTGTCAACAATATCACCATTTAAATTTCCAAAAGTAGTAACATTACCATCAACACAATTGGCCTTGTCCAAAACTGACCGATCCTCTATATTAACCACATTTAAAATCTCAAAATCTTCACTAACTTCTGGAGCAACTGCAGTACTATTAACTTTACCATCTGTATGTAGTAAAACCGACACTGAAGAGATTACATAAAAAATACCATGTAAAGACATACATGACAACCGATAGAGAAGATCACATGATTAATGGTGACCAGGGCCATCAAAGCATGGTATATTCTCTACTGCAACTAGTTTAGCAGAAAGAAGAGGGAGCCAGAAATCTTTGCATAGTTGAGAGCTCGCGCTTCACCTGTGCCGCGTAGCACGAACTCCCAGTTCATTAAAGCCAAACTAAGCAACAAACAAAAATTCAGATTACGTTTCATTACAGTCCTTACCCCCTGCATAATATTCACACATGCACACTCAAAAACATCTAACCACTAGTAAGCTACAATCATCAATCTCAAGCAACATCAAGACGACCTACCTCCGGCCATAGACAGACACCACAAACATAAAGTGCCCAACAAAACCTAGATCACATCCAATAAGCAAGCAAGCTACCATAAGTCACCAAGTGAGAGAAAAGGATCGTTTCTTCTTGGTAAATAATTGAAAGGCAAACCAGGAAAGAGTCTGGCATGACTCGAACAAACTGAACGACAAACATGACTTAAGCCAGAAGTACACTCCGCGATGAAGCAGAGAAGATACCACTTCCAAAGCAAGACGAACCAAAGCCATTTGTTGTTTAATTCCATAGCGGTTCCCATGACAAGAGCATCAGCAGATCCCGACTATCCTAGTTCTTCCTTGAAACAGACCAAACATGTCGTTAACTACTAGGCAACGTAGATTAAAATCTCCTGGAAACTTCAAATGGAACATTACTGAAACCGAGAAAGAAAACATCTCGACATAAGAACTGCTAAAGAGAACAGTGCGACTTCCAGAAAAAGTTAGGACCTCGTGCTAAGGAAACATATCCGAGGACGGAAGCAAGGTAAAGAGAAGAAGATGGAGTGGCAGCGGATCGATAAGGAAGGGGGTCAGAAGTTGTAGGTCAAATTTGAAATTAAAATTATAGTTTGGGAGAAATCACACACAACGAAAGCAAGCGAATCGATAGTGAGATAGGGAGAGTGAAGATAAAGGAAAATTTGTGAAGAGAGAGCAAAGTCAGAAGAAGAAATAATCGCTTGTCACCATTAACTAGGGCTGTCGATGGATACCCGAAAAATCCGAAATCCGTCCGCATCCGTATCCGAAAAGCGGATAAATATCCGATATCCGGAAAAGCGGATGCGGATACGGATATAGGCGTATCCGCATCCGAAAATTATCCGTCCGCTTTTTTTCACAATTATAGCTTAAATTATGTATTTTTTAACATAAATAAATATACTAATTTATTACTTTGCAAAATTAAATGTCTGATAAAAGCATGTTAATTGCTTAAAATTATATATTATCATCATATTTATTTATTTTTAGCACTTTTGTAATCAATTGGGTCGAAAAGCCTTAATATTAAGCTTTAAAAAATCATTGATGTTCATTGATTTATCAACTGTTGGCGGAGCGGATAATTATCCGATATCCGTCCTTATCCACGGATACGGATATCCGATATCCAAAAATGGTTTCTGATGCGGATACGGATATAGCACTATCCGTATCCGAAAGTATCCGTTGACAGCCCTACCATTAACGAGTTTCTCCCAAATCGAACTGATCCTTGCTAAAGATATTTTTTGCGACTAAGCCCATGTACATTGATTATGTGGTTTATATAGTGATTAGTGCCTCACCTGTTTTATACCTATGATTGTACTATTATATGTTATCTGATGCGCTATGAGATATACAACAACATCTGTGATTGTGTTTAGGTTCTGCTATCTTATTTATTCTTTCTCTACTATTTCCTTCTTTTCTTTCTTTTTTCTCTTCTTTTCTACCATCCCTTTCTGTTGATGATCGCTTTTCATCAATCGGGTGTTTATACAACATAAATTTTTGGTTATGAGCACCGGTTGTATCAGATGTAACACTTGGTAGTAGAGCTTAGGTTGCGCTGTCTAACTAAGCAGTATTGATTTCGATAGTTAATATATATAAGAGAGTATACATATTTGTATATGCCTTAATTTTTCAAACCTATATATTAGTAGCATATACAATATAGGCTGTTTTGCACATGAATAGCTTTTCTCCATTAATGATTGATCATCCTAACCACTTTTCTTTGATAATCGAGCGAACGAGGAAATACTACTAACTACTCCGTCTCTGGAGTTGAGTATCGAGCAGAATCGAGAACTATTAGCTTCGATTTATAATTTATGTTTCCATCAATGATACGAACCATTATTTGGGATGCTCTAATTAGTTATGTTGCTAAAGTGTAGTGAGTCTATCTAGCGAGTCATTCTTGAAACGAAATCAACTATTATGGTGCGAGAGATGTTTAGGTTCACTTAAGGGTTTCGACAACTTGGAGTTGAATGTTTAATGAATTAGGAGTCAGGTATTAAGAGACTCTAAGCTTGAGCCTGAATTGGTCAAGATTCTTATCGCTTTCGATTCCTGAAATCGGTTCTCTCAAGTTCAGTTCACGGTTTACTTCGAAGATATTTGCATCGAATTCTTTAAAGTCGATTAGGAGTTTGCCAATTTAGGTTACATGTTTGACTAGAGAGTGTGACCTAATTCGATGTACTATAGAAGTATGGCTAATTATCTTCTTTATCACTAGAAAGTCCAGAATTTGTGGTTGGGTTGAGTGATCGATTCGGAGGGTGATTATTTCATTTCGAGGGAATGATGATTTAGAGGACTCGATCGAGGAAGCCTGTGATGTTCGAGATTGTGCCCAGTATAAAGGTTTGTCCTTCTTTTTCGAGACCAATCATGGAGACATGTACTGATCGTCATTTCCATTCGTCAAGTTCTCCCTTGATAAAAAAGACAGGAAGCAATGTCACTGGAAGCAATACCACTACTTGATATATGTTTCCATTAATGGTGCTTCCATACGTGTTTTAGTATCAATATTTCATCGTTCTACCTGATCTTGTGGTTCGATGGATGGAGCAAGATTGAGACTCATGATAATTGATTTTCTTTCTTGATTGTGGCTTACCGTGTTGAGGGCTCAGTTAGATTATATATGTGTGTAACATATCATGTTTGGTCGTCAGAAATTAATAATTTGTGCGACTACAGTGTCCATGGCGATTAATTTCAGGCCTTGAGGTAGGCGAGTGTTATGGTATAGCTAGTCTATAATTGGCAATATACATGGTTCGTTAAAACTAAAATTTCATCGAGTCATATTTGAATGTTTGATAATTTGTTTGCTTGTTGTTGATTGTTGGACTTAATTTTTGAGTCCAGTAGTTTAATTATTGGGATAATATAGAATATTCACTACTACAAAAGTAGGCTACAACATCGGATCTTTAACATCAGTTTCTAAAACCAATGATGTTAAAGGAACTTTTAACATCTATGTTAAAAGTTTTTACAAACATCACTTATTAAAATACTTGTGACTTACTACTTTGTACTTGCATCTCCATTTAGTCAGTTTTTAAGCCTAGCAAAAGTTCCCACTATTTTTTCATTTACCACCTAAAATTATAATTTTCCCTTTCGCCATATAACATCCTAAATCCCAAATTATCCATTACTGCATCTCTAGTCCTAAATTTGTGTTACTTCTCCTTTTCTAATTCCTAAAACCGATGCCTCCATATTATACTCAATGCCATCACAGAAGAGATGCTTGTGGTTGCTTCACTATGCTATAGTGTTTGCGTTGGAGAGTTAAAATCGCTGCTGCTTTGGCTATAAACGAACAACTTGGGCTTAAATCCTTCTCTAAAAATTAACCTTGAATTCATAATCTAGAATATTGGGAAGCTTGTACTCTTCACAGGTTAGAGTTCCTTCCCCAATAAATTTTAATCAGTAATTTTCAGTTTTTAGAGACTTTGGCATTTTTGCTTCAAGCGTTATGCCATGATAGATGATTATGTGATAGGATTTTAATATTAGTTAGTTATGGAAATTATATACATAGGATTACACTTTTGGATAGAAAATACTTACTTTGATAAATCCATTGCGAAGTGTAAAGTAGTCAGCTTTGGACAGTGAACTGCCTTAAAAAGCAGATCTGTGTGGTATAATCTATTACTTAAATAGTAACACAAGATGATGACACCCGCGATGTTGACGATTCAGAACACTGTATTTCAAAACAGCAAAATATTATGTACTCTGCCCTTTTATTATAACTGATATTTCCCAATACAACCCCCCAGAAATACCGAAGGGGATTGTTAATGACACCCCTTTTTTGGTTAAGGGGTGTCACGAAAGTTGCTTTTTCAATTTTTGTTAAGAGGCGAACGCTGCAGGTTAGACACCCCTTGGTTGTTCATTGAATCATTTACATCCGGTTGTTCACTTCTTGGTTAACAGGTAATCAACTTCGCCCTTTCCTTTTTCAAATAACTCTGTCCTTTTTCAAATAACTCTGTCTTCTTTAGTTTGAACTTATTTCTTTGGATCTTTTCCATACGCATTATTGTTTAATTATTACTCCTATGCTATAGCCAAACCAACTGTCGTGGTTTTTCTTACCATAGTTTCATGTCTGTTCACTGATCAGAATTTTAATTTAACCTTTCTGCTTTTTACTCTTACATCTGAATGACTTTGTTTGGAATATTGGTTGGATTATGGAGTGTAACCCATGGCAACATGGCTTTACTTATATACCCACTACAGCCACGCTTGTGAGCCTTCAGTATCTTTTTTTTACAACTATCGCTAATAACAGCAATATATACTTCTACTTGATGGTCCTTCTATTCAGCTGATTCTATTCTATGGATCCTGGGGTTTGTTAGCATGAGTTCGTCTACGTTTTTGTAAAACCACGAGACTAACCTCTATACTCTGATCTTTATACAATGAACTAAATTAGTGTAATCATTTTTTTGGTCTCAATTCTCTCATTGCTGATTGGTTACAGTTTAAAGTCTGCATCTCATTCTTTTTCACTTACATTATTGACTCTAAAATTTGCGGGGATAGATAAATATTAACCAACTGGTGGTAATGTTTCTCTACTGCAGCCATTTTGGTAATTACAAAAAAGTTACTTTAACTTTGTCTTTCTGCTACTTCTATCGAAACACCGACGAAAGCAAATTGGAAGAAATTGAATTGGACATACGAACATTTTTAGTCTTTTTTCCTCGAATGCACATTTTGAACTATCATCTAATTTGTTAAGCAAACAAGGAATGGAGGATGGACTGTTATTTTCAATTTTTAACCCAACTTTCCTGCTACTCAGTTGTACAACTACGAGTTCTAGCAACTGGTGATCCGCAATCTTGCTTCAACTCCGATTAATCTATTTTTTTAGTTTACTAACTACTTCATGTCCACAGTCTCGCTGATTACACGTACTTGCTTTTTATGGTGCTATAGGTATATTAATATGCATGTTTCACTCAGTTTAAACTCCAGTGATTCACAAATTGTAACCGTATGGAATTTGCCAAACAAAATTTTATTGTGAAGACATATGGGTAACATTCATGGTTGACTGCTGCTAGCGCTATATCTGCACTACTGCATTAATAAAGTAGGGTGCTCTATATTGCATGATGCTAGGATAAGTGCTGAATCATCTTATTGATTAAAGATAGTCTTCTTTAAGTTAATTTATCATTTTGAATTTGGTTATTGTATGTACCGAAGTTTCTTTAGAGATCATGTTCTTAAACCTTTATTGCATGATAAGATATTCATATCTAATTCTTTTAATGGTGCCATTGATGGCTTCATTTATATTTCACAATGCGTAATATTTGCAAATTTTACGTCTGTTAATAATAGCTGATTTTGAATTTAAATTTATCCTCAAGCATTGCAAATAATAAGATAATCAAATTGCATTCTGAAATAAAGGGTTGTCTGCTTCTGACATATATATATATATATATATATATATATATATATATATATATATATATATATATATATATATATTGTTGATTTGTATTTGCTTTACAGCCTGTAATGTTTGTACAAGACATTTTTTACACGTGAGTTATATCAAAAGAGATATTACATGCATATTTCTAGCTATGATAAATTTGTTGTATTGCATGTTTCTTTGAGTACTTTCTACTGTATGAAACACCCTGGACTTTCATGCTGTGGTTACAGGATTGAAATAAGATATTATTTACTTATGCTAATTACCCAATATTTTCCAACCAGATTTCTTGATGATCCTGCTATTGGAAAGCCAACTATTCCTTTATGGACAATGATCACACCAATTTTGGTAATTTTCTTTCTCACGGTAAATCCATATCATTGTTGAAAAATAAACTTGGTTTTTAAGGAAACATGAATTATGTGACAAATTTTATTCTTGTATTTAGGAAAGCACAAAATAAATGGTAATAAATATTAGAGTTATCAAAATAAGATTAGAGAAGAATCTAGACTAAACAAATATGTAAAATGAGGAAAAGTCTAGAAAAAGAAAAGTCTAGAGATTCTCTTTTATATAAATTAGGATGTAATCACTCATTTGTATCAATCAAGCAAATATGAAACAAATTATGTAATCAATCAATAATCAAGCAAGAAAAAGAATCAAGCAATAAATTTTTTTTCCTCCCTTAAAATATTCTACTTTCTTCTAATTTGTTTCTCTTCCTCCACATAAATTTTTGACAAAGTGGTATCAGAGCAACACAAATTTTCCAACAAAGTGGTATCAGAGCTAGGTTGAAATTATGGCATTTCTATTTCTTTCGACGTTTGTTCTCACAAAAGAGAATTTTGAGGAATGGAGCAGTAGGAAAAAAGAGGAGCTAATCTCCAAAGGTTTATGGGAGATTGTTGAAAATGGCTATGAATGGCGTAAAGACATGCAGAGTATGTCGCAAATGGACAAGAAAGCCTTTGCGAAATTAAAACGGAATGATTACCGTGCTCTTTCTGTGATTGCTGAGAACGTCGATGAGAAAGCTTCAGATCTCATTTTTAGAGGAAGGTGTACAAAAGATTCATGGAATCTCTTGAAAAAGGTGTACGGAAAAGATGATGCAAAGATAATGAATGAAGATAAGTTGGTTGATGAGAAAGATGAAAAGAAGGATAGCGAGAGTGTGAACGAGAAGGAGCAAGAGAAGAAGAAAGAAGAGACTATGTCAGAGCCTATGGAAGAAGAGATGATGGATGAGATAGAGAAGGAGAGGAAAAAGGAGGTGCAGAAGCAAAAGGAAGCTGGGGATGCTGCTTATAAAAGGAAGGATACTGAAGTTGGGCTTGATGCAGATAATGCAATGAATGTTTATAAGGTGGTTGAAATGAAGTAGAAAAAGAAAATGCAGCTAAAGTTGAAGAAAGCTCAGTGCTGATAGTCGAACAAAAGAAGAATGAATCTGATATTATTGAAGTGAGTTCGGTCATCGAGGCAGAAGAGAAGAATAAAACTGCTAGTAACGTTAATGTTATTGAAAAAGAGAGAGATTTGAAACATATTGAAGTTGAGTTTTGCGCTAATGATGTTGAAGATGCTGACGGTGTGGTGGAGTTGAATGAGGTAGACGATGAACAAAAAAATCAAGTTGAAAAAGCAAGTGAAGCGGTGTCTGATACAAAGAATGCCGATAATGAGAAGCTTGATGATGTTACTGAATCTAAAATTATTGATGAGAGAGAGGATGCTATCGTGGAAGAAGAGTCTAAAGTCGCGCTTGAAGCTGTTGGTGAGAAAAAAGCTAGCGCTGTTGTTTGTTCGGTACTAGTTAACACAAACAAAGAAATTGAATTGAACAAATACTGTAAAAGTGAATTTTTTAAAGAATTTAAAGACGCCATATATGACTCATTCAAAGTTTATGACACCGGAACAAGATGGAAGCTAGAACACATACTTTTTGGAATGTCTTGTGCGAATGAAGGAGGACAAAAAGAATGGAGCACCGTTGAGGAATTTGCATCGAATATCTTCATATTGGGAAAGAGGAAGAAACGAAAAAAGAAAATTTGGATAATTTCTTTAGTCCTACCAAAGCACGTAAAATACAAATAATCAAAACCTTGCATCAATTTGCAAAACCAAGTTTACGGGGGGATGTTGAAAAATAAACTTGGTTTTTAAGGAAACATGAATTATGTGACAAATTTTATTCTTGTATTTAGGAAAGCACAAAATAAATGGTAATAAATATTAGAGTTATCAAAATAAGATTAGAGAAGAATCTAGACTAAACAAATATGTAAAATGAGGAAAAGTCTAGAAAAAGAAAAGTCTAGAGATTCTCTTTTATATAAATTAGGTTGTAATCACTCATTTGTATCAATCAAGCAAATATGAAACAAATTATGTAATCAATCAATAATCAAGCAAGAAAAAGAATCAAGCAATAAATTTTTTTTTCCTCCCTTAAAATATTCTACTTTCTTCTAATTTGTTTCTCTTCCTCCACATAAATTTTTGACAAAGTGGTATCAGAGCAACACAAATTTTCCAACAATCATATCATAGGAAAAAAGCAGCCTTTTGGTCCTCGGTTATGTGATATTACACAATGCCTATGTAACATGCCTGTAACTAATGTATACATGTACAGGAGGTATGAAGGTTAAATTTTGCACCATAATGTAGCACTTTATCCTGTTTCGTGCAGGTGCATATTATAGAATAGCTGCTTTTATGAACATGTTTTACCGTTTTGAATGGATTACTTTTATAGTCTTCTACTACAAGGCAATGTATTTGAAACTTCAAAATTTTATTCTGTAATGTTAATTTATTATCTGAAATTCTCATTAGAATTGGTCCAGCTGATGCCACCTAAAGGATCTCATCTAGATCCTAGTTTTACTCTCACGTTGAGATATTTTCAGCCACCTAAAGGATCTCATCTAGATCCTAGTTTTACTCTTACATTGAGATATTTTCAGCCACCTAAAGGATCTCATCTAGATCCTAGTTTTACTCCCACATTAAGATATTTTCAACCACCTCATCTAAAGGATAATGTAGATCCTTATTTTACTCTTTCTCTCCTTCTTTGGCTGCACAAAAATAGAAGATAATTTCATTGCTATTGTTTGTATGCAAGCAGCTTGTAAAACTCCAGCAATTAATTAATAAAGTTTGCCTTTCGTCCGTGGTTTTTTCCTGTAAAGGGTTATTCCATGTTAAATCTTGTGTGTGATTCTATATTTTGCTTGCTTCTTTGATCATTTATTTATTAACAAGTGGTAGCAGAGCGCTGGTTCGTTCAACATGGCATCGTTAACGTACGGTCTTCCGCTATTGGATCGGAACACTCCATTCTCATTATGGAAAGTGAAGATGCGGGCTTTGCTCGCACAAGCTAATTATGATGATGCATTAGATGGATTTGGAAACAAGAGATTTGAAATATGGACCGATGATGAAAGAGAAGGGATCAGAAGGCTTTGTCTCAAATTCAGCTCCATCTACATAATAATATTTTGCAAGAAGTTTTGAATGAGAAGACAGTTGCTTCTCTTTGGCTGAAATTGGAGTCAATTTGCTTGACCAAGGATCTCACAAGTAAGATGCATCTCAAACAAAAAATATTCCTCTACAAATTGCAAGAGGGAGATAATTTGCTAGACCATATTTCTAATTTTAAAGAGATTGTTTCTGACTTGGCTGCAATGGAAGTCAAATATGACGATGAAGATTTGGGTTTAATCCTGTTATGTTCTCTGCCCAGCTCTTACTTAAATTTCAGAGATACCATATTACATAGTCATGACACTCTCACTCTAAATGACGTTTATGAATCCTTGCACGCCAAGGAGAAAATGAAACAACTGGTGTCTTCAAATGGATCAAGCTCTCAAGCCAAAAGCTTGTCCGTTCGTGGAAGGACAAAGGAGAAAAATTCAAATAATGGATCTCGAGGCAAAGGTTCAAATGCCTATAAAGGTCGATCTAAATCTAAAGGCAAATACAAGTCTTGCAAATATCGTAAGAGGGATGGACATGAAATATCTGAATGTTATAAGCTTCAGAACAAGGAAAAGAGAAATGGCATATACAAACCAAAGGATAACAAAGAAGATGAAGTTAATGCCAGTTATGCTCGTAATGATAGTTTTGATAATGAGGTGCTAGTTGTTACCGTGTTTGCTGGATATACTGAGATTAAGGATGAAGGGATACTTGAAACTGCTTGCACTTTCCATATGTGTCCTAATAGAGATTGGTTTACAACCTTAGAACCCACAAATGATGCTGGCTCGGTTTTGATGTGTGATGATTCGACATTTAAAGTAGCAGGAATTTGTTCTATTCAGATCAAGATGTTTGATGGTGCAATCAGAACTTTAACAGATGTTCGGTTCATTCCCAACATGAAGAGAAATCTGATTTCTTTAAGTGCTCTTGATGACAAAGGGTATAAATATTCTGGTGGAGGTGGTATCCTGAAAGTCACAAATGGTTCTCTTATTGTAATGAAGGGTAATCTTGGGCAAACAAATGGCCATTATTATCTTCAAGGCACTACTATTTCAGGTAATGCTGCCCTTGTTATCTTAAATAATATTTCTGATTGTGATATTGCTAATCTTTGGCATATGCGTCTTGGGCAAATGAGCGAATTAGGTCTGTCAGAGTTGAACAAGAGAGGAATTCTTGATGGGTACAACACAAGAAAGCTGAAGTTCTGTGAGCATTGCATTTTTGGCAAGCATAAGAGGGTGAAGTTCAACACTTCAGTTCGTACAACAGAAGACATTCTAGATTATCTGCATTTGGATCTATGGGGACTGTCTAGAAAAGCATCCATGGGCGGTGCTTGTTACATGATGACAATTATTGATGATTATTCCAAAAGAGTTTGGCCTTATTTTTTGAAGCATAAATCTGAAGCTTTTTCATCTTTTAAAGAGTGGAAGACTATGGTTGAGAGACAAACTGTAACGCCCCACACCCGCTAAGGTCACTCACTAAGGGAATGCCTTAAATTCGGTGGAGTATTTTAAGTGAATATAGAACAGAAAAATTACAACAAGACAGATATAAATAATACTTGAAATTTAAAACATCATTTCATTGCAGCAGAAGATAAACATGTTTGGTTACATATCAAACCAACTAAAACAAGAGTCAAGTACTAAATATCCATCCTGATAAAACATAAGTACATAATCCCACTACATAACTAATAGCCATAATAGAAAAGATAAGCTGGGCTTTACATCACGGTCCAAGCTCCAAAAGATAGGTAAAGCAATCTGATCAAAACCCACTAGTGCTAGGCCCACTCTGAGAACCTGAGGGTTGTGAAAAAGATAAAAACAACGGGGTCAGACATAAGTCTGAGTGAGCCCTATAACTTTAACAATACAATCATTAAAGTAATTAGGGTATGATATAAGCTTGGTACGGTGATGACTGAGGATAAATGACTTCAGTAAGCAGCCAACTAGACATAGGATGAACTAAGATAACGGTAAAGACGCATCTACCCACCCAAGGGTAATTACTACACTGCACCACACCAGTCATTCCTATTTAAAGGTTGATCCCACCCAAGGACTTAGAAAATATAACTAGTAGTTTCGTGTATCCCTAGCTGACCACATAGGTGCCGTCTGCCCCTATCTCCACTAGGTGTACCCACTACTCCCCAAGCGATCGGCTCCCTAACGTAGATACCCGTGCTGGCCCCACAGTGGGGTGTATCACTCCCCAAAGTGGCAACCCGATACAACCAACGGTGCACGGCTTATACCTACACGATGCAACAACGTCTTACCTACCAGCCCGGGCCCACACACGCATATGAAACCCGTTGGACTTGCGTTGCCACCGCTAACCCGTTTTGGCCTCTTATAGTCAAGCCCAGTACGCGTGTCCCGTCCTCGACATGGGTCGAGCCCAATAAGATACATATGGGTTACCGGTTGAAATGGGCCCCCCATAAGCTACCCACCTAAGCTTGTCCCTTTTTCTAGTGCATCCCACTTAACCCTTTAATCATGTTTAATTACATGTTTCCACTTGGTTAAGTATTCTAATCGTATTTTCTATTGCCGCCCAAGGCAACCCACTAGATTTCCACATGCCACCCAAGGCACTTACTTGTTTTCCACATGCCACCCACTTAACCCCTCATGCCCCACTACATGCTTATCTGGTTAATTGTTTCTTAATTGATTAAGAACGTAACCTTTGTAAAGACCTCTCACATTAGACTGTCTTTTATGGCAGCTGGATTTGCCGGTCGGTTCCGGGCAGCCTTACGCCATAACAGAGTCTAACCTCGTGTCTTTACACTTGTCACGTATTTAGTTTATGCCTAAGACCTCTCACATTGGGCCAATCATTTGTAGCCGCTGGATTTGCCGGTCAGGACTGGACAGTCTTATGCTACAAAAGGGTCCAACCTCGTGTCTTAGTCGATTAATTACACCTAATTAATCACCCCCATAATTTGTATTAATTATCCCTAATTAATTACAAATTTAACGATGTACATAATTGACTCAATTATGTCCATCCACTTTATGGTATGCATAATCATACCAACTTCACACCATTTTTATTAACATGAATATTAACCCCATCGTTCCCCACGTAATACGTTGACATGACATACTTAGAAGTGGAGATTCATCACAAACACAATGGGTTCAACTTGCATAACATTAGCATCAACATGGGTTTTAAAGGTGTCAACATGCATATATGACCATAGCATCAAACCCAACTAGCATAAATAATCAACCCAAACTTGCATGAATCACATATGTCATAAAGAGGGTAACTTGCATAAGTTACTTATGTCATACAAAGGGGTAAACTTGCATATGTATGTATGACATACAAAGGTGTAAACTTGCACATGTTACTTGCATATAATCAAACACCAAACTTGCATAACATGTCATATATGAACTTGCATATAATCAAACACCAAACTTGCATAACATGGTGTCATAATGGATCAATGTTTATCATAGTGATTTGCATAACTAGCATCATGAGCACATAGCATAAAACTTGCATAACTTACATAACATCATGAACACATAGCATATGACTTGCATAACTTGCATAACATCATGAACACATAGCATATGACTTGCATAACTTGCATAACATCATGAACACATAGCATATGATAACATAACTTGCATTGATCCACATACATAACCATAACCTCATTATATCCTATCATAATTAGTTTAGCAATTGCTTGCTAAAGGCATAGAAACTCACAACTTGTTGATTAGCACTCCTATGAAGAAGATTAAGTTGCTAGAGTTGATTAGAAGTTGATTTGAGAAGCTATCTTCTTCTACAATTTGATGGAGGCTCCTTCAAGTTGCATTTTGACGGCATAACGACGTTGTATCTATTTTTAGTATGAATTAGGGTAGTCTTAGGGTGTATTTATAGAATTAGGATGTAGTTTAGGCCCTTAGATTAACCCTAATTTAGTTTAGAGCCGTCAGATTTCGTCACAAGCCACCAAAACACAGCCCAAAGCTCAAATCAGTGCACCCAGGCCAAACTGACCAACAGGGGGGGGTCGACCCCTGGGTCGACACATGGGTACATGGGTCGACCCCTTGGGGGGGGGTCGACACCCATGTCGACCCTAGTGTCGACACCCTCTGTCTGGCGGGAATTTTCCCGCCTCTTCTGAAATTTGAAATTTGAATATTTTAAATCTGTTTTGAATTTTCTGAAACTTCGGATGGCCATAACTTCTTCATACGAAGTCCAAATCACGCAAACTCGGACTCTATCTCAACCAGAATTCCGAGACGAACACAACGGCGCAACCCGTTTCCCTTAATTCTCACGTCTGAGATTAATTATTCTTTAATTACTAAACATTAATATTAAGTGAAATTCGGGGTGTTACACAAACTGAAAGTAAGGTAAAGAAGCTTTGGACTGATAATGAGATGGAGTTTTGTTCAGATGAATTTAATTCATTTTGCAAGGATGAAGGCATTGTTAGGTACTACACCATACCTCACACTCCTTAGCAAAATGGGGTTGCCGAGCGTATGAACAGGAGTATCATTTCTAAGGCTCACTACATGTTGTAAACGTAGGTTTGGATATGCATTTTTGGGCTGAAGCTGCTTCCACAGCCTGCTATCTCACCAACCGCTCTCCCTCTATTGTTATTGGTAAGAAAATTCCATTGAGGCATGGTCTGGTTCTCCAGCAAATTATTCTGAATTGAAAGTTTTTGGATACATTGCTTATGCTCATGTTGATAATAGAAAGCTAGAGCCAAGAGTTGTTAAGTGCATTTTTCTTGGTTATAAGTCTGGTGATAATGGCTATAAATTATGGAATCCTAAAACAAGTAAGGTTGTAACTAGCAGAAATGTTGTGTTTAATGAATCTGCTATGTTACATGATATTCCATCTACTAATGATCTTGTTGAGAGTAAGAAGAAATCATATGTCCAAGTGGAGCATATTATTGATTCAGATGCTACATCAAACGCAGAAATTGAGGGACATGATGAAGCACCCATTGTTGAGGATCCTCCAACAGTTATGCAACCACCGCAACAATCTATTGCAACAAAAAGACCTAGAAGGAATTTAACACCAGTAAGAAGGTTCATTGAGGCATCAAATGTTGTTGCTTATGCATGTGCTGTAGAAGAAGAAATAGAAGGTATTGTCGAGCCTTCTTCATATTCTGAGGCGTTATCTCTAGTGATTCTGATAAGTGGATGGCTTCTATGCATGATGAGATGAAGTCACTTGAAAGAAATGACACTTGGGACTTAATCCAGTTGCCTAAAGAAAAAAAACGTATTCATTGCAAATGGGTTTTCAAGAGAAAAGAAGGTATTTCGCCAAACGATGAAACAATGTACAGAGCAAGATTAGTTGCAAAAGGTTACAGTCAGATTCCAGGTATTGACTATAATGAAGTTTTTTCCCCTGTTGTGAAACATAGCTCAATTCCCATTTTACTCAGTATTATTGCTATGTATGATTATGAGCTTCAATAGTTAGATGTAAAAATTGCATTTTTACATGGAGAATTAGAAGAGGATATTTATATGCATCAACCTAAGGGTTTTATCATCCCTGGAAAAGAAATTCTTGTCTGGAAATTAAAGAAATCTCTTTATGGATTGAAACAGTCACCTAGGCAGTGGTATAAAAGATTTGACAGTTTTATGCTATCTCAAGGTTTTAAAAGGTCCAATTATGATAGTTGTGTCTATTTGAAAATTATTACTCATTCAGCCATTTATTTGCTACTTTATGTCGATGATATGTTGATTGCTTCCAAAGATAAGGTAGAAATTGAAAATTTGAAAAGGAAGTTGAGTAGAGAGTTTGAAATGAAAGATTTAGGTGATGCTAAGAAGATTCTTGGCATGGAGATATCAAGAGATAGAACTTCTGGAAAATTATACCTAAGTCAGAGTGGGTATGTTAGAAAAGTGCTTCGCCGCTTTAATATGCTTGATGTCAATCCTGTAAGTACTCTTCTTGCTGCATATTTCAAATTGTCATTAGCCATGTATCCACAATCAGACGAGGATACTGAGTACATGTCTAGAGTTCCCTATTCTAGTGCAATTGGTTCACCTATGTATGCCAAGGTTTATTCGCGTCCTGATTTATCACATGCTTTGAGTGTTGTTAGTAGATTCATGGCCAATCCTGGAAGAAAGCATTGGAAAACAGTTCAATGGATTTTCAGATATCTTCATGGGACTGCAAATGCTTGTTTGCAGTTTGGTAAATCTAAAGATGAACTTGTTGGTTATGTGGATTCTGACTTTGCGGTGATTTGGATAAAAGGATATCATTAACAGGTTACGTTTTCACCATTAGTGGTTGTGCTATGAGTTGGAAAGCAACCTTGCAAACTACCATAGCATTATTTACTACTGAGGCCGAGTATATGGCTATTTCTGAAGCATGTAAAGAAGCTACTTGGCTGAGAGGTTTATACTTTGAGCTTTGTGGAGATATATCTTGCATTACTATATTTTCTGATAGCCAGAGTGCTATATGTCTTACAAAGGATCAAATGTTTCATGAGAGAAGTAAACACATATATGTTAGATATCACTACATCCGAGATGTTATTGCTAAAGGTGGTATTAAGTTTGCAAGATAAGTACTCATGGCAATCCCACTGATATGATGACAAAGCCAGTTCCAATTACAAAGTTTGAGCTTTGCTCAAGCTTGGTTGGTGTTACAATATAGTCTTTAGGGACTATTGGAGCAAGACAGATATTTATTTGTTGAAGGAGTTCGTTTTTTGTAGTTCATCTTTCTACTTCAAGATGAGAATTCGTCTCAAGGTGGAGATTGTTAATCTGTGATCCGAAATTCTCATTAGAATTGGTCCAGCTGATGCCACCTAATGGATCTCATCTAGATCCTAGTCTTACTCTCACGTTGAGATATTTTCAGCCACCTAAAGGATCTCATCTAGATCCTAGTTTTACTCTTACGTTGAGATATTTTCAGCCACCTAAAGGATCTCATCTAGATCTTAGTTTTACTCCCACATTGAGATATTTTCAACCATCTCTTCTAAAGGATAATGTAGATCCTTATTTTATTCTTTCTCTCCTTCTTTGGCTGGATGAAAGTAGAAGATAATTTCATTGTTAATGTTTGTATGCGAGCAGCTTGTAAAACTTAATTAATTAATAAAGTTTGCCTTTCTTCCGTGGTTTTTTCCCGCAAAGGGTTTTTCCACGTTAAATCTTGTGTGATTCTATTTTTTGCTTGCTTATTTGATCATTTATTTATTAACAGTGTAATCATAGGGTGATAAAGTGACCAAACCGCTCCAATGAATGAGAACACAAAAATACCCACCTTGCAAGTTGATAAACCTATACGTTCATCTCTGATATTGCCAAATTCTCATCATCCCCAACTTCCAAGCACGACCAATGGGTATTGTTCATAAATTTTAATTCATTCATTTAGTAAATAGAAGAATTGTGATAAAAAACAGTGAAAAGAGGTAATTGAATTGCATATGTAAAATATAGTAATGGGTTTTACTGTAGTGCTAAATGCTTGAAGCTTCTTTCCAAAAATTTGTTATGTTTTATATTTTCTGAAGTGCTCTACATTTTTTATGCTCTAACTGTACTCAAACTACACCTTCTGTTCTTACTATGATTACTCCTGTCAATGCAAAATACGTTATGGTTCAACTTTTATTACATTTATATATATTCATCCACAAATTGTTTTCTTTTAATAATACGTCAGCTATTTAATTTAAGGAAAAATTCACAATTTTTTTTTTAAACTTGCACTAGTATGGAATACAGAAGATATTTTGCCTAAATAAGGAACAATAGCACCTGTAATCTATTATATCCTTTGATTAATGCATTGATGACTGCATACTCAAATTTCTAATGCAAAATCAAGCAGATTTTCTGTCATTTATCACATGCAATATCATTAAATTACAATTTACAAACTATACTTTGTGTCGTTCTGCAACAAGAAATTTAGCCATACTTAATTATCAGTCTACAAACTGAAATATATGAAACACATCTCTGAAAAT
Source organism: Allium sativum (assembly GCA_030737875.1). Taxonomy (NCBI): domain Eukaryota; kingdom Viridiplantae; phylum Streptophyta; class Magnoliopsida; order Asparagales; family Amaryllidaceae; genus Allium; species Allium sativum. The sequence goes on along the minus strand of CM060926.1, from coordinate 486,789,339 downwards.
ATTGGTTCTTTCTTTTTCAGTGGAATTAATTGTATAGTGTAACATACTTATTTCAATTGTTCATAGAATATTATTGAATGTAACACATAATATGACTGGATTTGCTTAAATTTTGATAATTTCGATTCATGTCAATGCCATTAGATAGACGATGATGATCTAGAGTAATTTAGAGAAACTATCACTTTAAAGTTTCAAAGTGATCAAAAGATTCAAAACATATTGAATTGGTCAACCGCAAAGGATACAAATGTTTGTTAACACAGTTAACAGAAAATTTCATGCATTGATCTTAGTTTTGATTTCCCTAAACTGAGTGACATAATATGACACCTATTCTGCTATTATGCATACCATCACTTAATTATTACTCATTTATTTGGAGTTATCAATTAGTTTGTTAATCATGTTCACTATAATGGTTTTCCTTCATACTGAATTTGTTAATTGCAGTCTAATTTTGGCGTTGAACAACCTTTTCTGCTCTCTAGATATAGGAATACTTTGATGTGTTGCCTTCGAATGATATATGTAAGACTGGTAGTTTATCAACTTAGATGCCACAATGAAAGTTTCAGTGGTTTTTAAACACCTCAATATAACAAAAATACTTCTTCTATATATAATACTTTACATTTAATTATGAATTTTATTCCGTTAAAAATTATATTATAACACATATAATTGTAAGTCGACACTGGCCCAAAATATTAATTGTTATTTCTTCTATTCTCCATTTTATGGCGAATACAAGTTGATGATGAATTGGGTTAAAGAATTATATATAAGCTTCTCCAACAATATCACTACAAGCATGCTTTATTTATAATTACTTAAAACACCCAGGTCACTATGCATTTTGATTACCTAGCACATGTGCATTGCTTTTAAGTTAATAATTGATAAAAAAAATACTTTACTGTGTCAAATTCCTTAATGTATCACACATAATAGTTTCCTCAATTTACTACACATATAAGTAAACAAATTACTACCTTAATTTATGATACAACATAGTTTCCTCAATTTACTACACATATAAGTAACAATAGAGACCACATGCATATATACATAGCTGTAAATACTTCTCGCATGTTTTTTTTTAATGTTTTTTTCCTTTTTTCTGGTGTTATTCACTGCTATTTAAATCTTTGATTCCATTATTTCTATGGTTTTTTCGGTAATTTGTCAACATTCGTTATCACTTTAACTTTTGCATGAGTAAATGTTATAACCATATTGATCTTAAGATATATGGATATTTGGTAATTATTTATTATATCTGCCTATTTTATTTTTAATTGATTATGTAAAATTTTCAGATTTCAGAAATCTATTCTTGTGCCCTATAAGCTATCACTATGGTATTTGCTTTCAAATATAGAAAAGGCAATTAGGTAGGAAAATTTTTCATATTGTGAAAGCAATGTAAAATTATTTATCTAAAATTATTATCAACTAAACTTTTTTATAGCAACTGCACCATGGCTATTGTTTTATTTAGGTACACCCATGTCGATAATATGAAACATTTTGAACTTTATTTAAAAGTTTGTCCACCTTTCTTTTTATAGACCTAAGTATCACAAATATTATTTTAAAATATTTTTAGTTTAGCAAACCCTTTTTACTAATTCAAATATCAGTTATAATGATCTTCAATCCAATTCATGCAAGCATACTTATGCCTATAAACTGAAACAGCATCAAAAAGAAGGACACAACGTACCTCGATCAACTGCATTGTACATTAGTTAATATGATGGTTTTACATGTGATCGTGACACAATATATTTCTGCTCAAAGCGTGTCGTACAATGTTGGGGGAATCATACCAATATATAATTCGAACCAGATTTATCTATTACCAATATATATTCCGAACCAGATTTATCTATTTTTATAAAAAATACTATGCTACTGCTCAACTCAAACTACATAGCCTATCTAGTGTAAATTAAATCACTGAGTTTGAGCTAACATAAACAAGTCGGTTACTTCATTGTTCAAATAGATAATGAAACGAGAAAACTAACCACTGTCCCAAATTAATAAATTTTACATCCTATCAACCTTACTAATGAAACTGGTTGAAAAGTGTAACTTTAGATCATTAGTAAAATCATGACTTTCCATTATTAAGTAGTTTAACGTCTGCATAAACTAACACATAAGAAACTTTGTGAATATGGTTTTAATTTTCATACTAACTAGTGCAATGTGATACTAATTAATTACAGCCACCAATATAATTTAGATTCCTAGGTCACAAAAAGAAAATACAGAGTATACATCGACCTAAAATTTACTCTACCCATGTGCTTTATGTTCTTGATGTGTGAACTGTGAGGCACTGGGCTCATATAAACCATGTCTTACTGGTCTTCACTCGCGACAATTGTCTTGTTTCTACTACAAGATAATAATTTATGTTGTGAAATCATAGTTTTCTTTCAGGAAATGCATGTTTCAACCCTTTCGCTTAATCAGTAACATAATAATTTATGTTGTGAAATCATATGCTACACCTGATTTATTAGCTACATCCAATCCTTTACTAAAAGCTCTGATCAACTGTAGAGGATACATGTTAGCAATTTTTGCACATTAAAATTTTGACATATTATTTGTAAGTTTGTAAATACTATCCTGCATTTGTTAAACTCCTTTTTACTTTTACTATCCTGTGTACTCAAGCATATTGCTTATGCTATTATTCGTTATTTTTGTTTTTTTATCAACATGTTCTGCTCATCCACAGCCAACTTCCCACCTGCATTTCCATTATGATGATAATAATATGAATTCAACACTCTGTGTATCGTACGATTATGTTCATTTTCTATTATTTAGTTTTTCTTAATGTACATCTAATGTGTTATGTGCTCATCATATTGTTACAATAAGAACCTGCCAAGGAGATGGCCATCACAGAAAGAGGATACATCTTGATGGTTGAAACCACCTGCCACATAGAAAACAATATTACCTTAATAAAAGGAATGTATACACCTTTACGAATAATTTGAACTTGACCATTTGATTTTTTTTCATAAACTTGACATGGGTAATGGATAGAATCTATATCCGAAGGTATTTGACCATCAGTTGGAAAAAATCATGGCGTTTCGTAACGTTTCCTATTTATACCATTCCTTCATCTATGACTATAATTTCATATGCAATATTATTTAGGTTCCACCATATAATTTTCTAACCTAATTCAGTACAAATAATCTAGCATTGACATTGCACGTATCCAAAAATATGTCAATCTTTCATGGTACTTAAGCGTTAACCATATTGTATTGCCATACTGCATGAATTCAAATTTGAAACTACATAGTATTAATTATTTATCTTAAGAGCTACCATGATGGACATACTCATGCAAGAGTGTTCCCCTTCTTTTTTTTCCAGCCCTTTGTTTGACATAATCATGTCAGAGTGCTCCCCTGCTGCTATGTTTTTTTCTAGCCTTTTGTTTCTCATTCTCCCTAACATACCTGTGTCGTTATACATAAATACGTATATTGCAATCTATATTGCAATCTAACAATACGTTGTTACACGTGGTGCACACATCTAAACAATGCTAAATTTCGTGGGTTTTTTTAATTAATCGCTCAACACATTGGAATTCCCTCCTGCATGCATTCTCATTTCTATCAATATTACATACTATTTTCAGTTGAACGGGGTAGACAAAATTGAAAATACATTCAATCTTATCGTCGGTTTAGAAGCTGTCGTGGAATTCAAACTAAGCAACTGTGATATGAACAATACTGATGTTTATCTCACCGCTAATTTTTTTTCAAAAAGGAATACTATGGCTGAAGTCATTGGTGTGCAATCACAGATTCACTTACGCTAAATATCAAGTTAATGTTAATAATTTGCCGATTGATGTTGTACCGACTGATTTCTACTGTGATAGCTAATTCCACCAAGCGAGCACAGCTCCACTCAGGATTTTCGATCACCTATGGACCATTCCGTTACACGAAATTCAATCATCAACAAAGGAAAAGAGAAAGTGACTGAAGTATATTTTACCACTGTTTTTAGTTACATTGATTTTTGGTTTCAGGAACCTGTTTCTATAATAGATTTGAAAACAACTATGCTTCCAACAAAAAAGGGGTTACTCGAGGAATTTTAATTCAGGTTCGAATACAGAATGTCACTGCTTTGGTTGTTATTTTCAGTGAAATTTACATGTGACTTTTTTTTTTTGGTTTCTAAATGTGGAACCTTTTTTTCCTATTTCCCTTATTCTATCCATACCAACGTTTTTTGTTCATGCCAACAGAAGAAGTAAATATAAGTAGGTAGGACAGAAAACTACATCTGACATATTGGCCTATAATCGCTATCAACAATTACCAACAATCCTTCATGCTAACGGTTTTGCCACTACTCATTTTCGTAATACACTGTAGATAATCTACTGGCCTTGCTACCAAACTGATCATTTCTCAATACCGATTGACATATATTTTTTCGGTTCATGAACACAAAACCGACACGCGTATTTACTACTTGGCGACAACCGGGAAATTTATTGCTATTTTTCCTGTCCGAATAAAAACCAAATTTATTGTAAAATGTACAAACTATTTTACTCATCATGTTTTTATTTTCTTCCCAGAAATTGGATGACAAAAGAACTGCATCTGTTTCACCATCAATGAAGAATAGGGATAAAAGACAGAAAAAATAGCTTCTTCACTGTTGCGCTCTAACTTGCTCTAGCCTGCCGCATATTTTCACTACGTAATCAATTTTCCTAGGTTTCTTTTATTTATTAAAAACACACAATACTTGGTTTGCTGTACTCTACAAACTATCTTTGTTTATTGTTGTTCATCTCACATTTGCTGTTTAAACATTGTATTCTACCTATGAATTACATGGCTTATAACTACGGATAGTCGCTGCAGATTATCTACTTATATCTATCTTTCATTCACTTCACTTGCATTGCATTCCAAAACCTCTTTATTTTCATCCATATAGCTCTATTGCGACTATTTGCTTGCCCTGTTATTCGTACAATAAACATTGCACTTTTTTTTTGGCTGCCTTTTCCTAACATTCAATTTCACTCTCTGGCATTCTTCCATTTTTAGTTTTATTTTATTCCCAACATGTACCTTGTGCTATAATGTTGATCCCCTAATACATTGCACATGTGCTTGCTACTTTCCTACGTTTTAGTTGTTACATAACTGTGTTCACTACTTATATGCTCATCTAATTTTATTTCTCGAACCAATTTTTTTTTCCAAAGACATGTCTAAAACCCTACCTACTTGCACAAATTTTTATTCTGCCACAAATTCTACTTCAAAGACATAGATAATAACAGGTATTTCTATCCCAAGCCGCATTCAATAATTTCACCAATTGCACAACCAACAGTACTTACACGTCTACTGTCATTACTACTCCACTCTTTTAACTAAAACACAAGCATAAACTAAACTCTGCCCGTGTGCGAAGCATGGGATACTCACTAGTAATTAATAAAAATACAAAATTACAGATGTGACAAGGGGAAATGGCTATCCGCGCACGCCAATGTCCGAGAGTCTGTTTCAGGGAAAAACAATAATCCAAATCCGAAGTACGATAATGTAAAGGGAGAACACAACTTTTATAGTGGTTCATCACTAACGCCTACGTTCACTCTATAGTAATCATTCATCATATAGTCATTGATTACAAATTTTGTACAAGTTCGGACAATTTCTTTGTACATTGTTGTATAATAGAACAACAAAATGTTTGTTAATTCCAAACTTTGACCAAAATGCCTTTTTTCTTCTTCATTGAGCCAAAGTTGAAGAATTGTCCAAAAAGTAGCTTCAATATTCAAGAGATTCCAAAGATATCCCAAAATGTCCAAAAGCAGTGCAAAAATCTAAGTAAATGTCCAAATGTTGTAGGAAAACATTTATGCAACGTTTAGAAGTCCAAAAGAAGTCCAAAATCCGTGAAGATATGATGAAGGGAGCTATTAATGGTTCTTGAGTGCTTGAATCTCGTATGTCAAAGTGTAGGAAGAGTGCAAATGAGCCAACCCCTTTGAATGCCAAGCTTGGGGTATTTATAAGTGACTTTTGGGACCAACAACCCGATTTCGTATCCTTGGGGGATGTGAAATTTGTATACGAAAAATGGTGTCAAAAATCCAAGTCGAAGTCAAAAAATGCATCCTTGAGCTTAAAAAACTCGAATCCCAAAAATAAGCTGAAAACATGTGCAGATCAGGCCAAAAACAGTGATCTGTACGGCGAAATCGTTTTCCAAGGTGATCTGCCACTTTGCCAACTTCGCGTCCCAAAAACCGGTGTGCTAAACCCGTGTTTCTCAAGACAAAAACCATGATACGCCAGCGTTTCCATCATTGCCAAGTTTCTTGGCATTTACCGAAACTTTGTATCCCGTGGCCAGTCCACATTTCTCATCCTGAAAGTCGCAGTGCTAAGCTAGGGAAATTTTGAATCCCTCCATAGTGCTCAAGTGGTTTTCGCATTGCAAATTTTCACATCCAGCCCCTTCCGTCTTTTTGTATCCCGAAATCTCGAGTTGCACTCAGGGAAAAACGAGCAAGGGCTGATGCGAATACATGGATTTCACATCCTTGGTTGTAATGCAAAATTTGGGATGCGAAAAATCCAAGTTGCCAATTTAAGTTCCGGAGCCGATTTTACCAGCCGATCCAACCGATGCGCACATGTGGCTTTCCACATTTTCACAGTGCAGATCGCTCCATTTTTTCGTGCCAAGCCAGATGATCAACCACTTTACCAGACATGATCGGCCAAGCATGAACACATGATATTTGATGATTTTCACGTGTCGACACCTGTTTTTGAACATACCGAACCAGAAATTTCCCAAGTGCTAAATTTTGGTACCGTAAGTCACACAAGACATTTTTCATGATCGTGCCATGTTGATCAGTTGTTTTTAGTGTATGACACCTTTTTTTTTTTAACCAAAATGTATATATTTTTCCACGATGAGTTTTCCCACATGATCGGACTGACACACTCAAGCATTTTGAGCTGATCGGACTGAGCCGATAACATATTTTTATGATACTAGTTTTTCCAAGCCCATTAATGATGATTTAACTAATTAATGCTATTTCCCACCTTTTTCGAATACGTTGCAACTTCAACCAAATTGCTTAATGTTTTCTAACGACGTTCTCGAGACATGACCGTGTCGCTAACCAGAATCCTAATGTGTGACAACTGTAACGATTCGGATTTGGCCCGGAACTAATCGATCGCAAAATCGACTAAGACCGTTCAAAAACCCAAATATGCTAACTTTGGGCATACAACACATCAGAACAAATAACAGAAGACTTTTATTACATTACATTAATGTTACATCAGAGTACAAAATATCAGAGGACATCGAGATAAATGCCACAATGGAAGATTAAATTGCAATAATTGTAATACAATGTAGCGGCAATAAATAACTAACACAGCGGAAGGCTATCAGTGCTCTGGACACAACCTTAAGCTTCAATCCATAATCCTGCTCAATATATCTGCAAAATAAGCTACTCGACTGCCCTGTGGAAAATATGGGCACCCGAGTTTGCAAGTGAAACGAACTACAGGTCAGTCATGGGATTGGTATGAGAAATCTTACTTAACCTATTTAAAGGTCAATCACAAGACCACGCCGCTAACGCAGAATGTGTTTACTCCATTGGATTGCCAATGCATAAACATCAACCGTAAATAAACATATGGATCTATAATGCATCTATCAACATGCAATTTCTTAATCTACCCATTTAGGCTTAACCCCTAAACTTAGATTTCAAAATCCAATTCACTTTAAAGAAATTATTTCTTTGGACTTTATTTCCCTATTTCTTTTATTTCAAATTATTTGAAATACATATCTATTTTTTTATATCAAAGTAGATTTCACTTCAGGATTTGAAAACAAAACATTTGGAAATAAAGTCCAAAGAAATAATTTCTGTAAAGTGAATTGGATTTTGAGATCTAAGTTTAGGGATTAAGCCTAAATGGGTAGATTAAGGAATTGCATGTTGATTGACGCATTGTAGATCCATATGTTTATTTATGGTTGATGTTTATGCACTGGAAATCCAATGGAGTAAACCTGTTCTGCATTAGCGGCGTGGTCCTGTGATTGACCTTATTATTAAATAGGTTAAATAAGATTTCTCATACCGGTCCCATGACTGACCTGTAGTTTGTTTCACTTGCAAACTCAGGTGCCCATATTTTTCACACGGGTAGTCGAGTAGCTTATTTTGCAGATATATTGAGAAGGATTCTGGATCGAAGCTTAAAGCTGTGTCCAGAGTGCTGATAGCCTTCCGCTGTGTTAGTTATTCGTTGCCGCTCATTGTTTTACAATTATTGTAATTTAATCTTCCATTGTGGTATTTATCTCGATGTACTATGATATACTGTACTCTGATGTAACATTAATGTAATGTAATAAAAGTCTTCTGTTATTTTTTTTTGATGTGTTGTATGCCCAAAGTTAGCATATTCGGGTTTTTGAACAGTCTTAGTCGATTTTGCGATCGATTAGGTTCGGGCCAAATCTGAATCGTCACATTTGGTATCAGAGCTAAAGGTTAACCTTAGCTTCGGAGTATAACATTTTTAAAACAATTCATCTAGATAGAATCAGTAGTATTATAAGATGAGTACCTCATTAGAGATAGGATTAGTAATATCCTAGAATGAGCACAGCAGAATAATGCATATTAATCAGTCATTACATCATTATCATCTTATCATATGCCTCTACCTTTAACCTTTCCTTTATAATTACCATTTCTGTTAGTCTGACTCTTTCCTTGATGGTACACAACTAACTAGATAATGAGCACTAGAGCAAGAGCTAGAGCCCGAGGCAGAGGTGGGGGTAGAGGACCAGCTAGAGATGAGACTCCCACAGCTCAGGGGCAGTCCACCCCAGAGGCTGTAGCACCACATCAACCCCTGCAGCCATTTGACTTGGATAAAATGTCCAAGAAATTCAGAAATTTAGTGGGTGTATCCTTTACCGGGTGAGAGACTGTGATTAAGGCACAGGCATGGCTAAAGAACTACGAGAAAATATTTGAAGGCCTAGAATTGGAATATCAACGCTAGCGCTTTTTGGCAACATGGCTATTGAAAGACGAAGATGAAAATTAGTGGGATACTGTCAAAATTGGCAACAATGCAGCTGACATGTCTTGGGCCAGATTCAAAGAACTCTTCAACGATAAGTATATCCCTCCGCAGTAAGTAGAGCGGCTCCATGATCAATTTGCCAATCTACAACAGGGTGATATGACTATTTCAGAATATGTGCGAAAGTTCGAGGAACTCTCATGCTACGCCCCAGAGCTAGTTCAGGAACCAGTGCAGAAGAACAAGAGATTTATCAATGGCCTCTCCAAGAAATACTTGAGTAGAGTCACTGCTCACATCAAGCTCCCCTTTGATAAAGTGATCGAGATGGCTAGCCATTATGAGGATAATGACAGAAATGCACAGCAGGAGCATGAAAAGAATCAGAATAACAACAAAAGAAAGCAAGCTGACAGGAAAGGAGAGGCGGACAATTCTTCTACCGCCAAGCCCTAAGGGAAAAAGAAGAGGGACAAATCCAAGGTGAAATGCTTCAATTGTCATAAGATGGGGCACTTTGACTATGAATGCCGAGCCCCGAAGAGACCAAGAAGGAATGAATCTAGCCCCGGTCAGAATAGCGAACAGAATTCTCATAGCCCCAGGGAATGCTTTAATTGCCACAAGCCAGGGCATCTGATCAAAACTTGTCCATTGCTAAAGAAAACCGAGGTGGCGCATGTCTATGATGGAGCGGCTGCACCGGCTTCTTTCGAAGGAGCAGGTAAACCTGATGTTTTGGGAGGTACTCTTAACATTAAGAACATTCCTATTACAGTTTTGTTTGACACTGGTGCATCAAGAAGTTTCATTTCTAGTGACACGATTAAAAAGCTGAAATTGAAACCAAGAAAACTTGAAGAACCGATTAGAGCCCATAGTCCGATAGGAGGTTCACTTATTATCGATTAGTATTGTAGAGTGCCTGTTTCTTATTCCTATTTCCAATTCCCTTTTAATTTGACCATCATGAATTTCTCCGGGTATGATATCATACTTGGAATGGATTGGCTAACGAAGTATGAGGATGAGGTACTATGCGTTGAAAGGGTAGTCGGAATTAAAACCAAATTCAGGGATATTATTGCTATACCATGCCACGGCTCAGCCACAGATAGGAAAGAATTCTGCTCTTCTTTGGAAGTCACTCCTGCTTTTATTGAGGATATTCCTTAACGCAGAGAAATCGACTTCAGGATTGACTTAGTTCCGAATGCAAGGCCCGTCGTGCAGGAGATTGACACTGAAAGAAAAAGAGGAGATGTACAATCAAACTAAAGAGCTTTTGTGGAAGGGTCTAATCAGGCCTAGCTTCTCAAACTGGGGTGCAGCAGTGGTGTTTGTCCCAAAGTCAGATTGTACCCTTAGACTATGTGTGGACTACCGTGACCTAAATAAGCAGACACTGAAAAATAAATATCCACTGCCACACATTGATGATCTGTTGGGCCGCTTGAATGGAGCACAAATATTCTCTAGGATGGACCTAGCTATAAGGTTCCATCAATTACACATCACCGAAAAATGTGTTCCTTTGACAGCTTTCAGAGGGCCAGACTTATTCTATGAATGGCTAGTAATGCCCTTCGGCTTATGCAATGCTCCAGCATACTTTGTTGATCTGATCAATACAGTATTCCGAGATGTTTTAAATAAATTCATGCTAGTTTTCATCGACGACATCCTGATCTTTTCTAAATCCACCGCTGAGCATGAAAAGCATATGAAAGAAGTCTTGGAGATTTTGCGAAGAAATGTGTTGAAAGCCAAATTATCTAAATGCATATTCTGGCAAGAAGAGGTGAAATTCCTCGGCCATGTTTTATCAAAGGAAGGCATTTCAGTATACCCAGGAAAGATCTCAGCCATCCAAGATTGGAAGCAGCCTAGCATGCCTACAGAAGTCAGGAGTTTCTGAGGACTGGCTGGCTATTATCGGAAATTCGTTAAAGATTTTTTGAAATTATCTTGTCCATTGACAAAGCTGACTAAGAATCATACAAAGTTCATTTGGACACCTGAATGTGAGGCAACTTTCCAAGAGCTAAAACGGAGGTTGACCACTGCTCCTGTGTTGACCATTATCGATGGCAATCTGGATTTGGAAGTCTGGACATATGCTTCCATTGAAGGTTATTCCTTTCATCTAAACAAACATGTCAGATATAACATTTTTAACGACAAATCTCATTTTAACATGTTATCCTTTTTATATGTTGAAGGTATTGGTGCAGTGCTAGTGCAAAGGGACAAAGTAGTTGCATATGCTAGCCGTCAGTTGAAACCACATGAGAAGAGATACCCCACTCATGATCTTGAGTTGATGGCCATCGTGTTTGCTCTAAAGATATGGCGGCACTATCTCTTGGTTGAGAAGTTCGAGCTATATAATAATTACAAATCCTTGAAGTATTTGTTCACCCAAAGAGATTTGAACTTGAGGCAACAACGTTGGATTGAATTTCTTGCGGCCTATGACCTGGACATCTTATATACTCCAGGAAAAGACAATGTTGTAGCCGACGAAAAATGCAGACAGCACCAATCTTATCATCGCCAGTCTTATCATTATGCCTACATTAATGGATAAGATCTCTGCTATTCAAAAAGATGATAAATTTATTCAGATGATTAGTGAGCGTGTTCGAAAGGGCGAAGCATCAAGCTTCCAAATAGAAAGCAAGGGGACCCTTAGACTGTAAGGCCGAATATGTGTGACAGATATTCCTGAGCTAAAAAGAGAGGTTATGGATGAATGTCACAAATCTAAGCTTAGCATCCATCCAGGAGTAAGCAAGATGTATCATGATCTTAAGCGTACCTTTTGGTGGAAGGCGATGAAGAGGGACGTTTCCATATATATTGCTAGATGTCCCACCTGCCAGCAAGTCAAAAGCGATCAGCAGAAGCTAGCAGGATTGTTGCAACCACTAGAGGTTCCAGGTTGGAAGTGGGACCAAATTTCTATAGACTTTATTGATGGCTTGCCCCGGGCTAGAAAAGGCAATGACAGTATATGGGTGATTATGGATCGCTTCACAAAGACTGCCCATTTTATCCCTGTCAAATCTAGTAGAACAGCTCGAAGTTTGACATAGCTTTATTTCAAAGAGATTGTTAGACTACATGGAGTTCCTAGTAGCATTGTTAATGATCGCGATCCGATATTTGCTAGCAAATTCTGGGAAGCTTTCCAATAAGAGCTCGGGACCAAGTTGAATATGAGCACCGCTTATCATCCCTAGACAGATGGCCAGACTAAGAGGGTGAACCGCATATTAGAAGACTTGTTGCGAGCATGCATCCTTGATTTTGGAGGGTCATGGGAAGATAACTTGCACTTGATTGAATTCTCTTATAATAACAGTTAACAAGCAAGCTTGTAGATGTCACCATTTGAAGCATTATATGGCAGGCCATGTAGATCTCCTGCATGTTGGGTGGAACCTACCAATTGATTAGTGTTGGGTCCCGACATGATTCATGAAGAATCAAATAAAGCTGATTTTATTAAGAAGCGACTACTGGCTGCTCAAAGTCGATAAAAGAGCTATGCAGACTCACGAAGAAGGGATTTAGAATTCTCTATTGGTGATCTTGTATACTTGAGGGTTTCCCCACTGAGAGGTGTAATTTGATTTGGGAAGACATGGGAAGTTGGCGTCGAGATTTATTGGTCCATTTCCTATCCTCAAAAGAATTAGAACTCTCGCTTATAGGGTGCAGTTGCTTGACTGGTTGCCAGGGGTTCACGATGTATTCTATGTTTCTCAACTCCGGAAGCATGTTCATGATCCAGACTTAGTTGTGAAGGAAGCAGCACAACAAGATTTGGAGATTACCCCAAGCTTAGCAGTGAGAAGGGAGCCAATGAAAATTGTTGGCAAAGAAACCCGGGCTCTGATAATTCAGTCAAAGTTCAGATTTGAATTTTCAAACTAACACGTTATTTCTAATTCCTTTAGAAATTAAAATAAATATCTTCATTCTAACTTCGATTAAAATAAATTTTTAATCGTTATTATTTAAATTAAATTATTTTAACTATTCAAAATTCATTGAAATAGCCAAAATAAAAATTTTAAATTGGTTCTGATTTTTAGGGTTGTTACAACAACTTTGACCAAAAAGAATATCAACACTTCCCCTTAAAATATGTCATGCTTGATCGAAGGAAGACGAGTTTTGCGAGAAAACCAGAAATCTAGAAACCAAAGCCAGGAGGAGTCTGAAGCACACTTTTATAATCAAAAAACCAAAAAGCCACGATCATGCCAGATTATATTAATCGTGAAACCAGAAAGCCAGAAAACCTGAAATCCAACGAAAGCCAACGATCACTCGTGATCGTTTAAAGATAACTAGACTTGGATAACCGGAGGACTACAGGAGCCCAATAACCTATATAACCATGAAATCCATAATTAGGAAATCGGGAAAACCCAAAATTCGTAAATCTAGAGTGACCAATAACCAGATATGCAGATGGATCGCCTTATTTGATGATCCAATAACCAAACGAGCAGGATCCACCAACTAAATGATTAGGATCCAAAACTCACCACAAATCAAGGCAATCTTGTCAAGGTAGGACAAGAGACCAAGATAGCCATGAATGAATAATATTTTCACATCACTGACAAGTCCAAGCGACGAACCAAATATCACCGACAAAACGTGTAAGATCCAAAGCTTGCCACAAATCGAGGCAACCTTGTCAGTGTAGGCCAAGATAGCCAGACGCTTATTAAAGTTTGCAATCCTGTTGTAGGATTCATACTTCACAGGCAAGCGTCCTTACTTTGCGAAGTAATTTTATTAAAGTTCTGAAAGTTAGGGATTTTTTAGTAAAGCTAATGAAAAACACAATGGTTCATCATCTATAAAGAGCATGTCTAGGGGGCTAGCCTGCCTCCTGTCATGGGTATGCGGACTTGGCCATTTTTTGATTCTAAATTCATTCAAGAGAGAGAATGAATGGTTTATCATTTGCAAAGAGCATGTCTAAGATCTTGCTGGTTCTTGTTACATGGGTAAGCAAACTTAGCCATTCAAAATCCAAAGTTGGGAAAGGTAAACTTTTCATTAATGAGCAGAGGGGGTGATGGCGCATTGTCGGACAAAGAGCACGCCTAGGGATCCCGTCGGTTCCCATACATGAGTATGTTGACTCAACCATCTTACAAGCCATAATAACCAAAAATGATACGTCTTTGAGGACTAAAGTCCTTAAAGCAAAACCATAGACCGAGACCCAAATAACCCTATCCAGAGAAAGCCGAAACCAATCCACAAGCCAGAGAGATCGAGAAGTCCATAAGCTGGAAAGTCCAAAGTAGGAAAGCCAAAGATCTAAAGGCAGAGCACAAGCAGCAAGAGAGCCAAAGTCCAAAAATTCATAGAAAACCAAAACCATGAAACCTAAGAAGCCAAACAAGAGAATCCACAGAACCAAGACCAAAATCCAAAAAATCAAGTGAAACAGAGAGCCAAATAACCAAGATATCCACAAGCCACAAGATACTACTGCCCTGAAGCATGAATCCGAGATACCAGAGCCATAGTGAAGGTCAGTTGAAAGCCGGACCACGAGCACTAGTCCTAAGCCTATCCTAAGTAGTAGTAGGGGGTTGTGCATGTCAAGGTGCCACAACTTGAGTCTTAACAAATCGTGCTAGATCACCGCGTCTAACACACTCTTCAATCATGTCCTTAAGATGCCAACACTCATTCACTTTGTAGCCATGGAGGGCATGGAATATACAACAGCAACCAGAATCCCATTGTTGCTGCGTAGGCTCCTACCTTAGAGGTCGTTGGAATGGAACAATAAGGTGAAATTCCAAAAAGATTTCTTCCAGGGTATGAGTAAGCTACGAATAAGACGAGAACTTAGGTTGCTTTCTAGCTTCCAAGTGATTGTTCCAAGATTTTCCTTTTAGAAACTGTAGATCGACTACGCAAAACATCTAGAACCGCACTTCTATTGGGAGTGTGGGTTCCGCCAAGTGTAGAGGGAGTGACACGATCCAAGGATCGATGCCATCCTGTTGTACATTTTACGAGGTTGTCCCCAAGTTTTGAGTTACGGTCTGTCGAACATAAGAATTTGTTCCAATGATGTCTTCTTGGTCAGTCGACCTTACAAAACCATGCAATCTACCTTCAAGTACAGCGAGAAAGGTATTCATAACCTCTGCTTTTTGATCCAAACAAGCAATAAAGCCTCTAGACAAATTCGCCAAACCCTCTCGAGTTACCAAGTCTGGAAGTTCCTCAGTCATAGAATGTTCTTGACTTCCTTCGTTACTAGTACTTTGTGCCTCAGAGGTAGCGTCGAGCCTTTTCCATTTAACCATGAAGAAAAGCAAGTAACAAAGTCGAAGTCGACAACTCAAACTAGAGTCGGAAAGGAAAACCAAGTCCGAAGTTGAAATCTGAAGAAGAACTCGAATTCGTGTGCCACTTCCTAGCACGCCAAAGTATTGGCATAGGAAAATGGTTATTTGCGCACGCCAACGCCAGAGTGTATTTTTGGAGAAACAATAATCTAAATCCAAAGTTCGATAATGTAAAGGGAGAACACAGCTTATACAGTGGTTCGACACTAACGCCTATGTTCACTTCATTGTAATCATTCATCATATAATTGTCGATTACAAATGTTGTACAAGTTCGAACAATTTCTGTGTACAAAGTTGTATAATAGAACAAAAAAATGTTTGTTAATTCTAAACCTTGATCAAAATGTCCTTCTTCTTCTTCGTTGAACCAAAGTGTTTAGCAATGTCTAAAAAGTAGCTTTAATATCCAAGAAATTCCAACGATATCCAAAAATAGTACAAAAGTACAAGCAAATATCCAAATGTTGTAGGCAAACGTTTAGAAGTCCAAAATAAGTCCAAAATCCATAAAGATGATGAAGACAGTCATTAATGATGCTTGAAAGCTTCAATCCTGTACGCCGAAGTGTAAGAGGAAGGAAAATGAGCCAACCCCTTTGAATGCCAAGCTTGGGGATATTTATAGATGAGCTTTGGGACCAATATCTCGAATTTCGTATCCCTGGGGGATGCAAAATTCGCATTCCAAAAACTGAGTCGAAACCAAGCCGAAGTCAAAAAATGGCATCCCGGAGCTCAAAAAACTTGAATCCCAAAAATTAGCTGCAAAAACACATGCGGATCAGGCCAAAAACAGTGATCTGCAGAATGAAATCTTTTACTAAGGTGATATGCCACTTTTCCAACTTCGCATCCCAAAAACAAGTGCAAAATTAGTGTTGCTCAAGCCAAAAACCATGATCCACCCGCGTTTCCATCCATGCCAAGTTTCTTAGCATTTACCAAAACTTCATATCTCATAGCTAGTCCACATTTCGCATTCCGGAAGTCACGATGCCGAGCTAGGGAAATTTCGAATCCCTCCATGGTGTCCAAGTGGCTTTCACATTGCAAATTTCTGCATCCCTCCCTTTCCATCTTTTTGTATCCCTAAATCTCGAGTTGCACTTAGGGGAGATATAAAACGAGGCTGATGCGATTGTGAATACATGGGCTTAGCATTTCGGTTGCGATGCAAAATTTGGGATGCAAAAAATCCAAGTTGCAAAGTTAGGTTCCTAAGCCAATTTTTCCAGCTGATCCGACCGATGCGCACACAAGGTTTCCACGTTTTCACAGTGACGATCACTCTTTTTTTTTCGTGCCAATCCAAATGATCGACTATGTTACCAGACGTGATCAGCCAAGCATGAACATGTGATTTTTGATGATTTTCACGTGTCAATCACTAGTTTCTGAATGTACCAAACAAATTTTTTGCTAAGTGCCAGATTTTGATGCAGTGAGTCGCGCAAGCCATTTTTCGTGATCATGCAATGTCGATCAGTTGTTTTTGAGTGCGCAACACTGATTTTTACCAAAATCATATATTTTGTGACGACTAGTTTTGCCACGTGATTAGACCGACACGCTTAAGCATTTTGAGCCGATCGGACCGAGTCAATCACGTATTTTTATCATGTCAATTTTTCCAAGTCTACTAACCATGATTTTACGAATCGACACTATTTCCAAACTTTTCTGAACATGTCTCGACTTCGACCAATTCGCTTTGTGTTTTCTAATGACGTTCTCAAGACTTGAGCGCGTCACTAACCAAAATATTGACATGTGACAGCTTTGACCAAAAGTGTGTCAACAATGGAGGTTGCTGGAAGATGCAGCTTGACTTTGAATACTTGTGTTGGACAATTTTGTAATTTATGTTAAAGGTTTTAATTAGTTATTGTCTCTTCTTAAGTTAGGACAAAAGGGTATATTGCGCTAACTAGGAATTATCATGCCTTTTCATATCTGGAATCCCAATTATGAGTTTGTGTATTTGATACAAGGCGCTCATTAGTACATGATACCAGTTATTTGTTCTAGTTTAGTGCCAGTTATTGTTTACTTTTATTTTTCCAATGTATTTTTATTTGGAAGATTGCCTGAATAATGCTATGCTATTATATCTCAAGCCAGGAAATTCATCAACCTTATAGATGAGCTATATAATCACCACTGTTGTCTTATTTGTTTCGCATCTTCCTCAACTTATATCTTTTCTAAGGAACATAAGAGGGAACACTTTCTGATTTAGGGAGGTAATATAGGTAAAATCTTTATGGTGTCAAATAGATTATTTTAATATTGAATTACTCTTTTTGATTAATGGAGCTAAATGAAAACAAATTTTCCTTCTTCTAGTGTCCAGTTTGAAACTAAAACCGATGACAACAGATGTAGATCAGATGTTTTTTCAAAAACTAAAACATAGCATTGAATCGATCATCAATTCTTGTTATGTGAAAATATGTCATGATAAACTGCATATACTGGTCCGACAAGCTATGTAGCATTGGCTTGTTATTGAAATGTTTTCACAATGGTAGGTTTAAATTTGTAAAAAAAGAAGAAGTAATTTTGCACTACTCATACCTTAATGAATATTAAGATCGTAAACTATTGCATAATTCTGTATAGCTAATATTTGCTTGTTTGTTGTTGCATTAGCGGTTTTTAGCTTGTATGATACAAAATCATCTTCTGATAAAGCTTAGATACATGCAACTTTTTTGAAAAAAATTATTTTAAAATTTGCTAAATGTACATGTACATAGCAACAATGTTTAGATTTAAAATCTATATCCTTATCTCCTGAATATCGCTATCTTCCTATATGCATGAGCACACATAAATATAGATTTTACGAATTATGGGAAGTGGAATGATTAGTTTAGTGTTAGTTTGCTACTTGGTTTTATGCCTACTCTTTTTCATGTCTAGTCTGAAGCTCATCAGTTTGAATGTGAAGCTCATCCTATTACTGCCCCTGCCTATATTCTAGAGTGGGAAACACACACACACACACACACACACACACACACACACACACACACACACACACACACACATATATATATATATATATGGGTTGAAAATTTTGCATTTTTTGTTGGGCATTTGCACACTATGTCTACATATATAGATTTGCATGGGTATGTATACGTGTGTATGTATATATATATATATATATATATATATATATATGCATGTATATATAACATTATATTTGTTTTAGGCCTTGATCTTATGTCGCATGCTGGATACTTGAAATGTTTCACCTTGTTGTTATTTGAAAAGCCAGGATTGTATATATCACTTGTGCCTAGTGTGTTAGAGCATGCCTAGGCCTTGTTGTATATGTTCATGCACATTGCAGCCTTGTTTTACAGAAAAATCAGAACCCTAGTCGATTTGACACTTGTATCAATTTGAAATGACTTGATCATACTCAGAGAGATTGCTCGAATTTGCTGGTATGTGATTCAACTTTATTCCTTTTTCTGGTTTGATTGACTTGAGCTTCTATGGTTCGAGTTTTGGTTTTGTTGGTGAATAATTTGAGACAATACTAACTGTTTATACTCGTACTCGAATCATAAATATGCCGATTATGAAAATGGTTATATATAGGATTTAAAACCATGCATATTCGTATGATTTTGAATTGTGAAATTGACCGATTCAATTCCCTTGACATTTGCATTGTGATAAACTTGACTTTGTTTTGTGCATAATCAAAACTGAGGCAAGTTATCAAAACTGGGGCACTTTTGAAATGATACACTTTTATTTCTGACACCATGTGCACTTGTCTAGCTGCTGATGCAATTTGTATATATACTATATTTTTTCGCACCTATGTGTGTATACAAATACGTTTTAGTACGTGTGTATACAGATTGTTAGCATACTACAATACACGCTGCTATGAAACTATGCACTGCTTTGACACTCGAGCTTTCTCTAGTTCATTGCTTATGGACACTGCATTTTCATACTCTGATCCGACTATCCATGAGAACATTGATATAAACAGATATTGCACTAGATATTAGCTAATTAGCCAGATATTGCACTTGTTCAAAAATGATAAGAACAGATAATATAAAATCAAAATGTGATGACAAACAACTGAAATACTTGAGACAGCAATATAAAAAATATACTATTTTTAGTTCAAGTTATATTTTATTTTCCAGATGATAGGTAATGAAGATTGGACAACTGGATACAAGCTAGAAGACAGAGTTAAGTGTATATGTCTATGTATGTGTGAGTGAGTATTTCTAGCTATACCACCCCGTAAAATGTACCAAAAAACATAAATATTAATAATTAATAAAAAATAAACAATTTAATAATAAAAATATAAATAGGCTGGAAAATGATATTTTTTAGCTTTAAGAATTTGGTAATGAGAATCTTTTATTTCGATTCGTGGCGAAATTTTGAGTTGTTTTCATATATGATATGCTGAAAACAGTGATAGTATGAAGAAATTACAAGCAAATGAAATTAGACAATAAATGTAGAAATATACATATATGGTCAGATAAATAATATACATGTCTAAGAAATAAAATAAATATGGATGAATTTTAATTTCAAAAATAAAGATAAGAAGGAGGGGACAAAGAATATCGTAAACTAGGTAAGATATAAAGCAAATAAATAAATGTTACATATAATTTAACACCTTAGCCCTATATACATTCACCAGGCACTTCAGCGACCAGGTGGTGGACCTCCCTTCTTTGGGGTAGGTCGACCGCTTGGCTGCTGAAACATCCAATAACGCTATGTTTGGTTAGGTTTTAAGGGGTAAAATATATAAACAGACAACTAAGATTATATATAAATACTCCAACGACCCAAGCTTACACAAGCAACTATATATAGACCCTTAGACCTCACAACTAAACCCTAGCCATTTTTCTTCATTGTGACTCCACTTTGCCTCTGCCGCCATTGATTCCAGAATTAGGTTTTTTTATTCATCTTCTTCTAATCTATTTCTCTTTCTCTCTAATCTCTTATAATAGATCAAGATTATAATATCTTCTTGGAATAATATGAAGTGTATGTATATAAGAATTTAATTAATTTATTCTTATGTATATATAGATCTCCAGAGTTAGAGATTCCATCCAAAAGGCACAACAACATTTGATCTACGTCCTTCAAATCAATGTGAGTGTAATATTGTATTTCCTTAGGCATATTCTACTTTTATAGATTAACATATTGATTTGTATTTCTAAGATGATTTGCTATAATGATAATATAAAAATACAAAACATTCAAATCCTCTATTTTTATGTATTGCACAAGAATTGTCCATTTATTGGGTTTGTGGATCTTGGTCTTAATAGTGAATTGAGAACAAAAAGGGGTGATGTGCTTCTTTTTTATGTAATTTATCCTTATGTCCAAATATTTGATTGTAACCTAAAAAGGTTTATATTTGGTTTGATTCATTATTTGATTTGGTTTGTGTTCTATTCTGAATCCAAACATATTCGGATTTGAAGCCATATAAAATATGAACATTTTTATGTGCAATATAAAAAAAAGGGTAAATTAGATAGAATGAAGTCTTTATATATACATGTATATATTTATGTATATATGTGTATATATTTATATTATACTCTATTCTTGGTCCATTACTAAAATCATTCCAATAAGCCTAGGATGCAAGTTGAAATTTGTATCTGTATTGTGTTTTCCATTCACTACTATCCGTTATTATACAACTATGCCATCATACCTTAAATGTAGTGGTCAAAACATGGAAATTAACATGTATACCTCAAACTTAGGACAACTTGACAATTTTTATCTTGATAGAACATTCTTTCATTCATATGAAAATTAACGTTATTTATAAGTTTTAAATATTATACTTATATAGCGTAATTAACATAATAAATGTGATTAGTATAAGATTTGAATTTGAAATTTCCCCATATATATTGATGGCTTGTGTGTGCATGAATAGAATGGCTTGTATATATATTAATAGTGACAGACAAACACTGGGTTAGTTGCCATTTGTGGTATAAGCCTGTCCAGAACTAATTAGCAAATCCAACAACCACAAGTAGGCCCAACTAATGTGAGAGGTCTGGGTGCCATGGGACATTCAAACCTAAAACACTATGGCATGAGGTTAAACCTACTTGTAGTAGAAGCCTGCCCTGAACCGCCTGACAAATCCAACATCTACATGTATACGGTTTAATGTGAGAGGTCTAATGTATGTGTATATATATAAATTATTGTGTGTAAATAGATAGGTTTACCACACCTTGAGAAGGTCATAAGTGGTTGACTCTCTTCTTATCTAGTTTGGGTCTTAAGTGGTTAGGTCTAAGATCCCTTCCGAAGGTTTATTTCTTGGAGAGGAACGAAAGTCATAGGACCCACCCTTATTAGATTCGTAGTAAGTCTAAGGGTCCACTATCTCTAAAGTGGTTAGGCATAGCGGTAATGGAGTAGGATAGTTCACGGGGGATGTTCACTTCCTCTAGAAGCTTGTAGGGGCACAACTAGGGATAGGACTAGTTTATACAAGATATATGGCCATAGATTGCTCACCAACTGTCTAAGGGAAGTCTTAAGAGACATACGTGTTCTATCGTAATACCAATTAAATAGTAACGTTCGCAATGCTACTTCTCATATAACAAGTGAGAGTATAGACTTAAGAACGTTGACTTGTTAGGACGGGGTCTTAAGAGGCTAGGATCTGCATCAGGGTTATAAGAGATCATAATAATCCACCTTTAATAGAGCTATAAGTGACCGAGAGTGCCCGCCTCATTGGGTCTTTACCCGAAATATAGTAATTAGTGATTGACTTGGATATCCACCTAATTGGTTAGATACTTTGTGTTCGTGTGAATGTTTGTGTGTTGCATGGACAAACCTTGATACATGTAACCTGCCAAATCTAGGGCATGGATTTTAAGTAAATACTATATTTCAGTCACACAGAACTTTATGTTTTGACCCCTCTCCTTAATGTATCCAATAAGTCAGTAGGTGGGGTAGATTATGTTGATGACGCAATGATGGAGGCTCTGGACGAAGACAAAGATGTTATGATTTTATTAGTTATTCTTGTTGTACTTCTTATGGCAACTTCTTAGAATGAATCTATTGATGTATCTATGGAATAAATGTATTTTTGATAAGTCCATGTTTGGATTCTATGGTTTTTTTATTAAATGGTACATTTTATGTGGATATTATTTTTTTCTCATTCTGCTATGCCAGATTTTCATTTGAAGTGTCTATATATTATTCTATGCAAGTGTAATTCCTTACAGGAACCAACGACCGGTTTAAAATGGCTTTAAGTTTTGATGGACCTTTTCTAGGTCGAAATTTAGGCCCTTTCCTGGTGAGTTGTTATATTTGATATCAGAGCATAGGTTACCCGATTATAAAGAAATTATGCGTATGAGAGGCGTATTTGTATTTTGAAAAAGGTTTTTCAAACTATGTATATACATAATAAATATCTACCCCGATAAGCATATGCATCAATACTAGGCAACTTTATCGTTTTTATCGCTTTTCAGCTTAAATACTATCTCAGTAGTATCGACTGAAGGATTCTTCCTTTTCTTTTCAGATAGTAGAATGGCTGATAATCCTACCGAGCAGGGAGACCAGGCAAGGCCTCGAAACTTGCCAGAATGGTTCCAATAGTATCTTTGTACTGTGGAACAAGTCCCTGTTGCTAATCCCACCCCAGTGGTGCCTAAAGCCCCTACCAGTGAGATTGCCTTTGATTTTTCTCATTTATGTAAGAGCTTCGCGAATCTTCGAGGAAAATCGTTCACTAGAAAGGAGGGTTTTACTAATGCCCAGTCTTGGATAACGGACCGTGAAAGAATTTTTGAAGCTACTGAATGTCCCGATGAAGTAAAAAGAAGAATTGCGGCCTGGCACTTGAAAGATGAGGCCCTTGGATTGTAATGACATGGATTTCGCCCGGACCTAATCGATCGCTAAACCGATCAAGAGGGCCACCGAAGTGCCTGCGCTTCCAGCGCAGGAGGGACGAGGAGAGGTCGTCGATGTGCCGACATCCGATCGAGTCCAGGTCAACCCGTTGGCGCGCGGTGGTCAACCCTAGCTGGGAGGATTTGGGTTTCAGCGGGTTCTATAACGATGTTGAAGATGGATTAGGGGTGATTATTAATTAGTTAAGTTCCTTAATTACTTTATGTAAATTAGTTAATGTAATTAACGTTCGAATGGTTGTAACTTTTGCATACGGACACAAAATCGAGAAATTCAAATTGCATTAGAACCGTCTTGACGAACACTACGCATTGGAACTGACTAGGACAGAAACATAGCAAATAAAAATTTCAAGCAGATTCAAATTCCAACTGTTCAAAAATTCAGAAATAATCTGACGGAGTGGAAACCAAAAGTGAGAATTTCTCAGTAAAATTATTTCTGTACAATTATTTATTGTGTAACTGCATATATGAACTGCTCCCCGTCGTCTATAGACATGGACGACTTGTTTGCTTGTATTCTGTGTGAAAATATATATGTGATGTGAAATGTTGTATAATGAAATATATATACAATGTGAATAATATATGTATACGATGTGAAATAAAATATATTTATGTGATGTGTAAAATATATTTAGGCGATGTGAAAAAATATATATGTATACGATGTGAGTTATATATACTTGAAATGAAAATGATATACATATGAAATGTGGAAACTATATATTTGAAATGTGAATAATATATATATGAAATGTGAATTATATATATTTGAAATGTGAAAACGATATATATATATATATATATATGAAATGTGAAAACGATATATATATATATATATATGAAAAGTGAAAATGATTTGATAGTTAAAAATATATTTTTTAACATATATATGAGATGTATAAAATTGTCCTTTATATGGAATATTCAATTTTGAGATAAAATTGAAATGGAAATTGAAATCGTTTTGAAAACGAATTTAAAACGATTTATAAAATACGTTTTGAATTGAAATCGATGATATATATATATATATATATATATATATATATATATATATATATATATAATGGCCTGAATAGAACGCGCAGCGCCACGGCAGTTTGCGAATTTAGACCATTAACATCGAATGGACATTACGGGAGATCCGACCGTCGGATTCTTCTAAAACTGAAACCGATGGGTTCATATCGAAAAGAGCTTTCCAATGAATACAAGATATTTGAAATCTAATGGTTGAATTTGGAGATATGTCCAAATCTATTTCAGAAAAGGTCGCTATGGATGCAGTTCGGTGTCCGTTATTGGAAATCGACTGTACGGGCGATGATAAAATTATTAAAAATATGGAAAATTTATGTAAAATCATAATAAACGATTTGGAAAGAGTTCGAATGAAAAATTCTACATTTGTAAAGATAAAAATATATTTTATCGGAATGAACTAGTTATTAACTTGAATAATAATTTATTTATTTAAATAAATAAATGGGATTTGAAATGGTTTTTAAAAAATAATCAGAATTTCCAATATATGGATTAGAATGGATTTGAATCGAAATTATCGTTGGAATATTTCGATATTGGATTCCGTGATTATACGGATATTGTGATAGGAATTTGGAAGATATCGATATCGTTATTCCCGATATGATATCTGTTGGTTTCAGGATTTGATGTTGAATATAAGTCGATACTATCTGTATTCAAAACCTTATATTTAATGTCAGATTGGACTGATTGATTGTTTGGATTGTGCTCGACCAGTTTATGGCAAGATATGCTCTTACATTTAATATTGGGTTGGGTAGAAATACTGGTAGGCTAATACCTTGTGAAACACTTCACGATTTGACGGTAAGGTGTTTAGCGATGTATTCATTTCATATTTAATGAATGATTGTGAAATGATATTTTTCTTAAGTGAAAAGAAATGTATTCCCGATTTTGGACAGGGAAAGTTTTATAAAAATGTTTTGTAAAACAGAAAAGATTTCGAGGCCTAAACCCGATATTATCGAAGAGATTTTGAAATGTATTATGTGTTACATTGTGGTTCATCACATATTTGATTAGTTGCTATTAATGATGTATCTATTTGGTGGCGGAGAATTCATTCTCTTGCTTAACACCCTTCTTTGAGACGTACGAGCTAAAAGGTTATGTGATTAATAGTGACTGATCATATGTGTGAATTACTATGTGAAGTACTATATTTTGAATGTACTTGTGATTATTATGTTGTGAAATGATTTTCCCTACTTTGGGACATGATATGTTTTAGTATGTCGCTAAAGATTCGGGTAACCCTGAGACTAAAAGTATGGGTGAGAGGGCGGTGTATGCTCTCCATGTGTGGGAGGTGCATCGTCGGTGTAGCCTGCTCCTATGTGGGTAGGTGCACGTTTATATATATCTAGTTGCCAGGTGCGTACCCTTTGCCTTGTCAATGGGGAGCACGATATTTGGTTGCATACTTGTTTGTATGCATTGTTATGTTTTGGAATTCATATTTCCAAACGATTTGATTTGAGATCCCGAAGTGAAATCTACTTTGATATAAAAGGTTAGATATGTATTTCGAATGATTTGAAATAAGAATTCGGGAATAAAATCCAAAGGAATAATTTCTGTAAATTGAATTGGATTTGGAAAATCTAAGTGTGGTGATTAATCTAAATGGGTAGATTGGGATATTGCATGTGATTGATGCATAGTAGATTCGTATATCTATATTGGTTGTTGTTTATACACTGGCATTCATGGGGGTAAACCCATTCCGCGTTAGCGGCGTGGTCCTGTAATTTGCCTTGTCATTTTATATAAGTTAATTTTAACTGTAGAGTTTCTCACACCAGTCCCATGACTGACCTGTAGTTTGCTTTTCCCTCGCAAACTCGGGTTCCCTTATTTTCCACCTGGGCAGTCGAGTAGTTTGTTTTGTAGATACTTATTTTGAGCAGGATTCTGGATTAAAGCTCAAAGCTGTGTCCAGTGCATTTATCGTCTTCCGTTGTGTTATTTTATATTTCCGCTGTGCATTGTATTACATTTATTGTAAAATCATCTTCTTCTGTATTGATTATATTTCGATATACTCTGATATTCTGTGCTCTGATGTAACATTATTATAATGCTTATAAAAGTCTTCTGGTATTTGTTCTGATGTGTTGTATGCCCAGAGTTAGCGTATGTGGGATTCGAACGGTCTTGATCAGTTTAGCGATCGATTAGGTCCGGGCGAAATCCATGTCGTTACATGGATGGTGGAATTTAGTGTCTGGAGTGAACAAGCCCCGAACATTTACATGGGTCAAATTCAAAACCCGTTTCGAAGCAAAATCCTTGCCATGAGCAAAGATGACGATCCAGTTGGTGAAATTTATCCACCTCAAGCAAGGAAGCTTGAACCTACAAGAGTATGTGGCTAAGTTCATCGAATTGAGTAAGTTTGGTAGGGTTTAGTAAACACTTCAATGAACAAAGCCTTAAGGATTGTTAAAGGGTTTAACTCCCCACTAAAGGAAACTTTATTAGCATAAGTAACGTTTGGGGCGTCTTTAGAAACCCTAGTAGAGACAACCATCCTGTGCACGGCCGAAGGCTCTAAGAAGAATAAGGAAGGTGAGAAGGGGGAAGGATGTTCCAATAAGAATAAGAAAAAAAGAATGGTGGAAGAACAAGAAGAAAAGGGGGGAATTCAAAAAGGAAGCTAAGACTTGTACGAGGAGCAACCGCAAGGGCCATGAGGCTAAGGATTGTAGGACTTCGTTAGCAAAGAAGGAATTCAAAGGAAAGTGTTTCAACTATCATGAGGAAGGACACATGTCTAAGGACTGCCCAAAGTCCAAAGTTATCCGCTATGGTCGGAATTATGCAACAGAGGCAACACCGATTCAAAGCCGACCCCAAGAGACCAAGGACAACCCGCACTTGAAGGTATAACTTTTGTTTTCGGAATTTCTGTATACACCTTGTTCGATTCTGGAGAAACTCATTCTTTTATCTCTAAGAGACTACTTAATATGTTGAACCTTCCCATATCTATCTCTAGTAATCCGATAGAGGTGGCCAACCCTATCAGAGGGTCTAAGTATCTTGAGTTGTTTTACAAAGGCCTAGTATTTGAGATCGATGATGTAAAATTCTTTTGTGAAGCGTAAGCCTTTGATTTTATGTGGTATGGCCTTATACTAGGTATGGATTGGCAATCATTTTATGGAGCCATCCTAGATTGCGACAAGAGAATTGTTTGTCTTAGGAGCCGAGGAGGACGCAGTCTGAGTATTCCTTGTAATGTTAGGAACACAAATAAAGCCTTATTATATTCCTTATCTCCTAGTTCGGAAGGATCATCTTCGGTCTCTGTAGTATGTGAGTTCTTGGATTGAGGAAGTTACGGGACTTCCACCCCACAGAGAAATATCCTTTTGTATTGACCTAGTGAAGGACGCTAGACCAATAGCATTACCCTTGAGGCATATGGCGCCTAGGGAAAGAAGGGAATTGGATAAGCATATTTCAAAATTGCTACAAAAAGGTTTCATCCAGCAAAGTACCTCAGAATGGGGTGCATTATTGTTTTTGCCACGAAAGAAGATGGATCTTTATGACATTGTGTGGATTGTAGGGAACTTATTAAGCTGACCAAGAAGATAGGTACCTCTTACCTAGAATCGATGATCTTTTGACCACTTGGGAGGAGCCCGAGAATTTTCCTAATTGGAATTTGCCACTAGATTTCACCAGTTGAGAATTGCGGAGGACAGTTGGATAAAACAACGTTTAAGACACCGTATGGATTGTTCCAATGGGAGGTTATGCCCTTCGGATTGACGAATGCACCCGCCTTCTTTGTTGACCTTATGAGTTGAGTGTTTAGGGGCATTCTAAATAATATTGTGGTAGTCTTCGCAGATGATATCCTTATATTTTCCAAAGAGCATGAAAATCACTTAAGACAAGTTCTAGGGATATTAAGGAAGAACCAATTAAAAGCAAAATTCTCAAAGTCCCATTTCTGGAGGGAAGAAGTTAGGTTTCTAGGACACATTGTGTCAAGTGAAGGCTTGGCCATAGACCCTGCAAAGATCGAGGCAATTATGGATTGGAGGATACCTTGAAATTCTACGGAAGTAAGAAGCTTCCTTGGATTGGTCGAATATTATTGGAAATTCATTAAAGACTTCACAAAGATTGCTACTCCATTAACCCAACTAACAAAGAAGAATTTGGTATTTTCTTGGAGAAATAAATATGACATAACCTTTAAGAAATTAAAGGAAGTATTAACTAGTGCACCAGTCCTAATTATACCTGATGGCTCGAAATTGTTTACAGTTTACACTGATGCGCGTGGGACCTGTTAAGGAGCGGTCCTTATGCAAGAAGGAAGAGTAGTTACTTACGCTAGTAGACAACTCAAGGATCCGAAGAAAAGATACCCAGTTGATGACCGTGAATTAGCTGCAGTAGTGTTCGCCCTTAAAATGTAGAGGCATTATCTTTTAGGGGAGAAATTTGAACTTTTTACTGACCATAAGCCCGTAAAGTATTTATTCACTCAATGTGACGTAAACTTGAGGAAACAATGATGGATGGAATATATTACCTCATTTGATTTCATGATTCCGTATAACCTGGGAAAAGGAAATATTATTACAGACGTGTTAAGTAGGCAACATGAAACCTTGAATGCGATCTCAAAATGGAAACAATTAGAGTTTCTCTCTAATTTTAATTTGCATCCCTCACCAATAACTTCTAATGGTTTTCTTGGAGCTATGATTATTAGACATACTCTAAAAGAGAGCATTCGAAGTGCACAAGATCTTGATGAAGAATTATGGAGCTTAAAGGAGAAAGGGGAAATAAGGAGACCTTTCCCTATTCGATTAGATATTCGATTGAAGACGATGAAAGTTTACTTTGGGATGGATGACTTTACGTCCCTAAAGATGAAGGATTGAGGAAAGAAATTCTAGAGGAGTTCCATAGGTCAAAGATGACCATACACCCCGGTGGAGGTAAAATGTATAGAGATATGAAGAGGAATCTCCATTGGGAAGGAATGAAGAGAAAGTAGCTGAGTTCATAGCTAAATGTTTGACATGGCAAAAAGTGAAAGCAGAGCAAGGAAAACCTGGAGGATTATTATTACCCTTAGAGATTCCCATGTGGAAGTGGGAACATATTTCCATGGACTTTGTTGATGGACTTCCTAGAAGCCAAAAGGGAAATGAGGCTACTTGGATTGTGGTAGACCGTTTTACTAAAAGCACCATTTTATACCAATCAAGAAGACCAAAGACTGGAACCTCATTAGCCCCTTGTTCACAAGCGAATTTTGGAGTAGCCTACAAGAACATTGGGAACGACCCTCAACTTAAGCACATCCTATCATCCGCTGACTAATGGCCATACGGAAAGCGTAAATCGGATCTTGGAAGGCTTGCTTAGAGCTTGCATCATTAACTTTGGAGGAGTTTGGGAGCAGCACCTACCGCTCGTAGAGTTCACTTATAACAATAATTTTCAAACGACGATCGGTATGTCCCCTTTTGAAGCGCTTTACGGGAGGCCATACAAATCGCCAACTTGTTGGTGGGAAACTACCGTGTTCTACTCAAAGAAGACTTCATCCATGATTCCACAGAGAAGATATCCTTGATTAGGCAGAGGATGAAGGCAGCCCAAGATCGTCAAAAATCGTATGTCGATAAACGAAGGAGGGGACTTGAGCTTAAAATTGGAGATTTGGTATTTGAAATAGTATCCCCTCTCAAGACGACCATTCTGTTAGGAAAGACTAGGAAGTTGGCTCCTATATTTATTGGACCTTTTCGCATCATCGAGAATATAGGATCTTCGGCTTATCGAGTGGATCTCCCAGAGCGTTTATTAGGAATCCATAATGCTTTCATGTATCTCATCTGAGGAAATGCCTTCACAGTTCTACTATCAGACTCGAGCTTGATGAAATTAGGGACATAGGAAATCTCAAGTTGGAGTCCAGTGTCCTCCGTGCCATTGCAAGGATTGTAGAGTAAGGAATCAAGAGACTCTACAATAAAACCGTTCGCCTCATTTGAGTACAATAGGGAAATGATCCTATGGAAAGCACACGAGAGACCAGGGATAAGATAAGACAGACTCACCCAGAGCTTTTCTTGGGAAATTCTTCCTCAAATAACATTTATGGATGCATCGTGATTTCTAGATTGGATGTTAGGAATTGGATGCAACACCATTGCACATCACACTCATATAGAAATATACGCATAATTGGGTTGTTTTGCATACATATCACATCACTTATTACACCTACATGTTAGGATTGAGCTCACTTTAGTGGCTCTGCTATTCATAATCACTGTGAGTCATGGATGTTTATGGATGAACTAAAGTATAAAATGGATGTTTTGAGCGAGTTTTGATTTTCGCCGCTTCAAACAGATTTCAGGACGAAATCTATTTTAAGGGGGAATGTAATACCCCGTAAAATGTACCTAAAAGCATAAATATTAATAATTAATAAAAAACAATTTAATAATAAAATATAAATAGGCTGGAAAATGAGATATTGCAATTTTAAGAATTTGGCTACGAATTTTTCTATTTGGATTCTTGGCGAAATTCTGAATCGTTTTCATATATGATATGCTGAAAATGGTGATAGTATGAAGAAGTTACAAGCAAATGAAATTAGATAATAAATGCAGATATATATATATATATATGGTCAGATAAATAATATATATGTCCAAGAAATAAAATAAATAAAATATATATGGATGAGTTTGAATTTCAAAATAAAGATAAGAAGGAGGGGACAAAGAATATCGTAAACAAGGTAAGATATAAAGCAAATAGTTAACGTTATATATAATTTAACACCTCGGCCTCATATACGTTTATTAGGCACTCAACGACCAGGAGGTCAGCTGCCCCCTAAAAGGGGTGTTGACCACCCTTCTAAGGGTAGTTCGACCGCTTGGTGACCGAAACGCCTAATAACACTAGGTTTGGTTAGGTTTTTAAGGGTAAAATATACAAACAGATGAATAAGATTATATATAAATAATCCAATGGACGAAGCTTACACAAGCAATTATATATAGACCCCTAGACCTCACAACTAAACCCTAGCCATTTGTCTTCATTGTGCCTCCACCTCTGCCGCCATTGATTCCAGAGTTAGGTTTCTATATTCATCTTCTTCTAATCTATTTCTCTTTCTCTCTAATCTCTTATAATAGTTCTAGATTAGAATATCTTCTTGGAGTCATACAAAGTGTGTATATATAAGAATTTAATTAATTTGTTCCAATGTATATATAGATCTCTAGAGTCAAAGATTTCATACAAAAGGCACAACGATGTATGATCTACACCCTTCAAATCAATGTGAGTGGAATATTGTATTTCCTTAGGCATATTCTACTTTTTGTAAATTAACATATTGTTTGTATACGTAAGAGGATTTGGTACGACGATAATAAAAAAATAAAAAATCCCCAAATTCACTATTTTTATGTATTGCGCAAGAATTGTCCATTTATTGGGTTTGTGGATCTTGGTCTTAGTAGTGAATTGAGAACAAAAAGGGGTGATGTGCTTCCATTTTATGTAATTTATCCATATGTCTAAGTATTTGATTGTAACCTGAAAACGTTTAGACTTAGTTTGATTCATTATTTGATTATTGTTTGGGTTCTATTCTGAATCCAAATGTATTCAGATTTGAAGCCTATCAAATATGAACGTTTTTATGTGCAATATATACAAAGGGTAAATTAGATAGAATTAAGTCTTTGTATATACAAGTATATATACATGTATATATTTATGTATATATGTGTATATATGTATATTATACTCTATTCTTTGTCCATTACTAAGATCATTCCAATAAGCCTAGGATGCAAGTTAAAATTTGTATGTATGTTGTATTTTCCATTCACTTCTATCTGTTATTATACATTTATGCCATCTTGCCTTAAATGCAGTGGTCAAAACATGGAAATTAACTTGTATACCTCAAACTTAGGACAAGTTGAATTTTTTAATCTCATTAGAACGTTCTTTCGTTCATAAAAAAATTAACGTTATTTATACGTTTAAAATATTATACTTACATAGCGTAATTAACATAATAACGACATAATAAATGCGATTAGGATAGGATTTGAATTTGAAATGTCCTCATATATATTGATTGCTTAAGTGTGTATTGAAAGGCTTGTATATTAATATTAATATTGACACATAGACACGAGGTTAGTTTCCATTTGTGGTATAAGCTTGCCCGGAACCAACCGAAAAATCTAGCAACCACAAGTAGGCCTCACTAATGTGAGTGGTATGGGAGCCATGGGACATTCAAATCTATGACACGAGGTTAAACCTACTTGTAGTAGAAGCCTGCCCGGAACTGCCCGGCTTATACAACGTCTACTGTTAGGGATTGCGAAAATGATAGTTAAGGCAAAACAAACACTAGAGGGGGGAGGGGTGAATAGTGTTTGTGAGAATTTAAACAAAATCTAGAACTTATGTGAATGACAGAATGAATCAAACGCCACAAACACAATCACAGATTCAAACAAAGGCGCACAAATAAATAGAAATAAAATGAAGAAAAGGAAAGAACACACCGGATTTTGTATCGGTTCGGATTGCTCCTACGTCCAGTCCCACACAACGCTGGATTACGTAGAGTTTTATTACTATTCCAATAGTTAAGTACAACCTCCTTGATTTCATGGCTATAAGGGATACCACCGATTAATACTTCCTTGGTTTCACGGCTACAAGGAAACCACCAATTCCTACTTCCTTGGTTTCAGGGCTACAAGGAACACACCAATTCCTACTTTACTCAACCCAAGCAATTACAAATAACCCTATAACTCTTCAATCGCAATTGATTCAGAGAGGGACAAGAAGAGACTGTAGAGAGAAGAAGTTTAAACAAAACAGAATTGAATTCGACAGAGTATAAGTGCAGAAATCATAGAAATGATTTAGAAAAATGATATAAAGAAAGAGGATGAAGTTAGAGAAGAAGAGATGATTAAAAATTCGAATTCAAGCCCTTCTTATAGTGTGTGAAAGGTTGTAATGTTTCTGAAACGTTTCAAATGGTGAAAAGACACTTCCTTTTAATTTTTAATTTCTAACGGTTATAGGTCGACATAGTCTTTTCTACATGTCGACATACTCTAGTGTATTTTGAATTTTAAAACATTTTCAAGTGTTTTGATCTAAATATAATTCTGGAAATTCTTGAATAAAAATCTAGTGTTGTAAATTAATATTATATAGTAGAATAACATATGAAAACATAAATATGAACTATATGAATATATTTATAAAATTATAAGGTTTTAAACTATATAAAGTATAAAAATAAAAATAAAAATATATAAAACTTAAGTTTGAAAAATAAAAAACTAGCAAAGATAAGGAATAGAACAAAGAGAATTGAGGATAGAAAATAGAATTTGAAAATCAGAGTTTGAAAATCAGAATTTGAATATTGAACCTGGAGTGCTATTTAGAGTCTTACATAATCTAGACTCTATAACTATATTAAATCTTGAATACTCATGAGTTATGAAATTTGTCTGAATTTTGAATCTTTATCATCTTTAAACTGTACAGTCTTCAGTAATATTTCCTGTATATAGTTCCTGCATATGTGTGTGTGTGTGTATTCTATGCAAAAGTGTTAGTATATATTTTATAATCAATGAAATTGAAATAAGGCTGTTGTCATCAAAACTCCATACTCCAACAATCTCCCCTTTTTTTATGATGACAACCTTAGTTTATAAAATATCGTACTTGTATATACTTGTTGATGATGATCCTTCTAATACTCCCCCTGTCTATAAGAATCCTATAAACTATGTCTATATTATATAATTTCTCCCTCTTTGGCATTATCAAAAAGAAACCGAAAAGGTACTCCCCTTAAATTGTATAACTTTCTTAATAACACTTAAGTAACTTACCAAATAAAGATACTCCCCCTTAATCTATTAACTAATCCTAGGTAGAATATTCCCTTTTAATCTTAACCTACAATATGATGATCAAATACAAACCAAACCAATCCAAGTATTTATAATTGCATATGTTTGTTTGATACATAAATACAAACCAAATCAAATCGCACCATATGTCTTAATATATACAAGTTTCAAACTATAGAATCCAAATCAAATCATACCACACCATATGTCTTAGAATATTAAACAAATCAATCAAATCGTACCAAATAACTAAACGTTTCTTGGAACTTAAACAAAACCATCTTCTCCAAATATAGGATCCTTCTAAATGACTTCCCAGTCTTCATCTTCTTTGGTTGGTGGAGCCTTTGTGAGATTATTATCTTCATCTTTGAAAAGAGAAGAGATTAGCCATCGCATTGCATCAAAATGCTTCTCTTGTTGTTCCAACATCTTTATTTGACTTAGTTCTAGATGACGCTTATTCCGTAGAATGATAGAGAGAACATTTTTGAAAGAATTTAAAGTTTCTTCTAGATTTTCACTAAGATTATTGATAGGATTTGCCATGGATTTGATAAGAAATGAGTAAGGAAGAAGGAGTAATAGAATAATGAAATTTTCTAGAAGAAATAACTTAAATAGGGTTTGGAATTCGTCGGATTTTAACTGGACGTGAGTAGTTATTTAATTTTAAAATTTGAACCATTTTGAAAATCTATCAGTTATATGTTGACATACTCTTTTTGCTATGTCGGTATACTATAGGGAAATTTTTGGAAATTTTGAATTCTTTTGAACTTTTATATTATAATTAGTTTTATAACTTTTTCCAAAAACACGAAAACAATTTTATCATAAATAAAACTCCATTCATTACATGATGTTAGACCGAAATCTGGGCCTAACACCCAAATCCAATGCGAAAACCTCGCAATCACAGATTAAATGCAGAAAAAGCAGTAAAATAAAAGATGGCACAAGAGATTTTTATAGTGGTTTAGCTCAATCCAAGACTACGTCCACTTTATAGTTTCTTGAATTCTAAGAAGCTATTAAAATACAGTTTTCTTGCAGTTTATACACGAAATCCTCGTATTTACGATGAAAAGAAGTGAGAAAATTGGGGATTATACACGAAATCCTCGTGTTGAATTAAGGTAGATCGGCCTTCTTGTCGTTGCAAAATCCTTGCAATGGCAATGGTTGAAGATAAGGGTTGGAACGGCCGAGAAGAAGAAGAGCTAAAAAGTCCCCCAAAATGGCCATGTTATGGTGTATTTATAGGCATAGAGGAGCTTCTGAGCGGTTCGGTTCGGATGTGCCACGTGGCAAGCGCCGAGGAGATCTCAGAAGTAAGTGGAGAACGTGGAAAAGGTGGTTACCAGGCGTGCTTTGCCAAGTGGAGCTAGATCCATGAAACTAGCATGCGGTTATGGCAAGAGAATCGGTAAAAGGTTGCGTGCAGGAGCAGGTCCAGGGGGTCGGTTCGGATCCGATCAGAACCAAGTTAATGTCTCCGATCCGATGACTGGAAGCACTTCTGTGTAGAATACTTCAGGCGGGTCGGGTCTTCTGTGCTCCGATCCGATCCGAAGAGTACTAAATTTCCTTTTGCAAAGTTATGCCATTGGGTCCTCTCACCCGATCCGAACCGTATATCCTTTCCCAATAGGTTATGCCAATTCCAAATCCCAAGTTCCCGGTTCTGCACGCGTTCACGGAAATGGGCGTAACTTTCAAACCGTAAGTCTGTTTTAGCCAAACGAAAGCTCGATTAGAAGCTGATTCAGAGAGCCACAAGAATTACTGAGCTTAGCCTCGTAATTGATGTTTTTGGGCCCAAAAAAGGTTGTTTGATAGGAGTTTCAGGCCAATCTTTGTCTGTGATGCGACTTCAACGAAATCGCTCCATGTTTTCTTATGATATTCCCTATACTTGAGCGTATTGTCTACCAGAAATTCTATGTGTGACTGCTTTGACTAAAAAGAAAGTTAACATTTTTCCCCTTAGAACATTTCTTGCTGGTTGAAGTAAAATGTGTTCTGGATAATCCAAGGCCACGCCGGGCCTGCTAGCTGCAATTATCATCCATACCTGCGAAGAAAAGAGAGCAAAAAGGTGTGTCAAATCCTGACAAAACTGATTACACTTTCGAGCATAAAGCATTCTTGGGCATTTGTTTGAGTATAAAGCATACTCGAGGGACGTTCGATTCATCCTGCCAAAACTTGGCGAGGGACTAACCTTCCGGGTATAAGCCATATCAGGAAGTTCAAACTGAGCATAAGCCATACTCGTGTTTTATAGAGTTATTTTGCCCAATCCTGACAAGATCGTTCGTAGTTCCTGAGTATAATCCATACTTAAGAATCCTAGTGAGTACAATCCATACTCATGTCGGGATAGAGCTATACTTGCCAAAACCTGACAAGATAGTCTGTCCCTAGGCATAATCCATGCCTAGGGGTCCAAGATAAGTATAAGCCATACTTTAATTGAGATCGAGAATCCTGCCACAACCTGACAAGATACTTAAATTTGCCAAACATAATCCATGTTCGGAAAGTTCTTCCTTATTCAATTCAAAATACAAAACCAAAGCAAATCCTGATTGGTTTGTCATCGAGTGCAGAGCACGCTTTGGAGCTAAATCCTAACCCCAAACATGTGAACTCCGATTTAGCCACCAACCGGAAAACCTAAAGAAGGCAAAGATACATATCTTAAATCCTAATAAATGCTGAAAAAGCAGAGTGGTCCAATCCAGATCAATAGATGATGAGCCTACAGGAGCTCGATCCAGGGTCATTCCCTCTCCGGGGAGCAGGTGGTGGCAGCGCAGGTGAAGGCGCTGTAGGTTGTTTCACATACTCGGGTAGCTCTCCACGTCTAACCCATTCCTTAATCAAGTCTCGCAAGTCCCTGCTGTCATTTGTGTCATGACCGTCCATATCATGAAATATGCAGTATTTTCCAGAGTCGCGTTCTCTTGCGATGGCTCCCTTTTGGGAGGCTTTGGATAAGAGACGTCACCGTTTGTCTTTATGTAGATGTCAGTCAACGTCGAATTGAGTTCGGTGTACTTTTCATATCTAGGCCCTCTCCAGGGCTGAGCATTGCGATCATTCATGACAGTAGCTTTCCCTTTGCCTTTACCAAAATCGGACGATTCTCCGTCTTTGAGCATGTTAACATTGAGAATTTTCTTTTCGGACATTGCGTCTTCTTCACGCAGAATCTATCCGATTCAAGGTAGAATTTGCT
Organism: Allium sativum; assembly: GCA_030737875.1. Taxonomy (NCBI): domain Eukaryota; kingdom Viridiplantae; phylum Streptophyta; class Magnoliopsida; order Asparagales; family Amaryllidaceae; genus Allium; species Allium sativum. Next base: position 486,751,419 of record CM060926.1, on the reverse strand, counting down.
GAGATTTCGCGGTGGGTCTCAGTATAAGGATTTTTTGAACTCCGAGTTGTCCAGAACGCCGGATGCTGCCGCCATCAATACCATAGATGGCTCAGGTCGATCAACTGATGCTGCTGCAACATTGAACCTTTCCAAAAATGAGCCCAGAGTTTCTTTAGGCCTCTGCTTGATTGTGGTGAGAGACATGACATTCATAGGTCGAGCAATGTGGACCTGAAACTGTTCAATAAAGCGAGCGACCAACATGTTCCAACTGTTGATCGATTCAGATTCTAGCTGCCGAATCCACATAACAGCTATATCGGTCAAAAAGAGAGGGAAGCACTTTGCCATGATGTTTTCCGACGCCGATTGAACTTCCATATGACGTTTGTAGCGCATCAGGTGCATGGTAGGACTCGTCCTGCCGTTGAAGGGCTCCAGCTGTGGAAGTTTTAAATTTGGGGGATTGCGAGAATTCCTGATTTCCTGTGTGAATGGATTGTGATTGACATCATAAATGTCATTCTGGTAGGTGCGGCCTCTCGAGAGGCGTTCAATGAGGTTGGTGAGCCGATCGCCTTCAAAGAGTTGTTGCGGATTGCCAAGATCAGAGCTGGTGCCCCCAACGTTGAGACCAGAAGAGTTCGGAAGTGCATAAGGTGTTTGGAATGTTGTCTGGTTCGGATCGGTTGCCTATAGGTTAGAGGGGTCAAACCAACCCAGTTCTGGCTCTCTGCTCCGAGCGACATTAGGTTGCTGTTGAGCTAAAGCTGGTTCCTGGGTGTCCATCCGAACCGAAGCGGATGTAGGTCGAACCCGAGCAAAGCCTTGATTTCTAGAAGGGAGACTGCTGCCCCCAAGCTCATGTAGGGTTGCGGTTCGAATCGGGTCCGAACTGACCCGATGATGAATGCCTCCCATTTCCATTTGCGTTGGATTCAGATTTGTTCCTCGGTTCGGATCGGGTCCGAACTGATTCGGTTTGTTATCCCTGCTGGGGCCATTTCCATACCATTTCCAATGAATTATGCATTGTTGCTCGGTATTCCTTCCATCCGAACGAAGAATTGGTCGATCATCTCCTATTGTTTGTGGAGGAGATCATCTTTCCTTGCCATATGGGTTCTCAATTCATCGAGAACGCCGTCCAGTTCATCTCTGGTTAAGTATGTTGATAGATAATCATGAGAGGAAGCCTCCTGGTTCGCCTCATTCCTCGCACCTTCTGTACCAACATCTTCAGCAAGAGGGAAGGTTCCATCTTTATTTCGTTTAACCATTAATCGAATAGTCGAGCAATCCGATTCCTTTGAGGTTAGAAATTGAAGTAGTATCGTTTGCCCCCTTCATGGCGCGCCAAAATTTTAGACTGAAATCTAGGCCTAACACCCTAATCCATAGCGAAAAACTCACAGTCACAGATTAAATGCAGAAAAAGCAGTAAAATAAAAGAGGACACACGAGATTTTTATAGTGGTTCGGCTCAATCCAAGCCTACGTCCACTTTATAGTTTCTTGAATCCAAAGAAGCTATTACAATACAGTTTTCTTGTAGTTTATACACGAAATCGTCGTGTTTACGATGAAAAGAAGTGAGAAAAGTGGAGATTATACACGAAATCCTCGTGTTGAATTGAGGTAGATCGGCCTTCTTGTCATTGCAAAATCCTTGCAATGGCAATGGTGGAAGAAAAGGGTTGGAATGGCCGAGAAGAAAAAGAGCCAAAAAGTCCCCTAACATGGCCATGTTATGGTGTATTTATAGGCCTAGAGGAGCTTCTGAGCGGTTCGGTTCGGATGTACCACGTGGCAAGCACCGAGGCAATCTCGGAAGTAAGTGGAGAACATGGAAAAGAAGGTTACCAGTCCGTGCTTTGCCAAGTGGAGCTAGATCCATGAAAATAGGATGCGGTTATGGCAAGAGAATCGGTCAAAGGTTGCAAGCAGGAGCAGGTCCAGGGGGTCGGTTCGGATCCGATCCGATCCGAGTTTATATCTCCAATCTGATGACTGGAAGCACTTCAGTGTAGAATACTTCAGGCGGGTCGGGTCGGGTCTTCTGTGCTTCGATCTGAAGAGTACTAAATTTCCTTTTGGAAAGTTATGCCATTGGGTCATCTCACCCAATCCGAACCATATATCCGATCCCAATGGGTTATGCCAATTCCAGATTCCAAGTTCTCGGTTCTACACGTGTTCACAGAAATGGGCGTAACTTTCATACCGTAAGTCTTTTTTGCCAAACGAAAGCTCGATTCGAAGCTGATTCAGAAAGCTACAAGAGTTACAGAGCTTAGCTCCATAACTGATGTTTTCGGGCCCAAAAAAGGTCGTTTGATAGGAGTTTCGGGCCAATCTTTGTCTGTGATGCGACTTCGACCAAATCGCTCCATGTCTTCTGACGATATTCCCAATACTTGAGCATATTGTTTACCAGAAATTCTATGTGTGACTGCTTTGACTAAAAAGCAGGTCAACATTCTGCCCCTCAGAACATATCTTGCTGGTTGAAGGAAGATGTGTACTGGATAATCCAAGGCAATGCCGGGCCTGCTAACTGCAAGTATAATCCATACCTGCGAAGAAAAGAGAGCAAAAAGGTGTGTCAAATCCTGATAAAACTGATTACACACTCGAGCGTAAACCATGCTTGGGCATTTGTTTGAGTGTAAACCATACTCGAGGGACGTTCGAATCATCCTGCCAAAACCTGGCGAGGAACCTAACCTTCCGGTTATAAGACATACCAGGAAGTTCAAACTGAACATAAGCCATACTCGAGTTTTATTGAGTTCCTTTGCCCATTCTTGACAAGATCGTTCGTCGTTCCTGAGTGTAATCCATACTTAAGAATCCTAGTGAGTACAATCCATACTCATGTCGAGATAGAGCTATACTTGCCAAAACCTGACAAGATAGTCTGTCCCTAGGCATAATCCATGCCTAGGGGTCCGAGATAAGTATAAGCCATACTTTAATTGAGATCGAGAATCCTGCCACAACCTGACAAGATACTTAAATTTGCCAAACATAATCCATGTTCGGAAAGTTCTTCCTTATTCAATTCAAAATACAAAACCAAAGCAAATCCTGATTGATTTGTCATCGAGTGCAGAACACGCTTTGTAGCTAAATCCTAACCCCAAACGCGTGTAATCCGATTTAGCCAATCGGAAAACCTAAAGAAGGCAAAGAGACATATCTTAAATCCTAAGATATGCTGAAAATGCAGAGGGATCCATTCCAGATCAATTGATGATGAGCCCATGGAAGCTCGATCCAGGGTCATTCCCTCTCCTGGGAGCAGGTGGTGGCAGCGTGGGTGAAGGCACTGTAGGTTGTTTCACGTACTCGGGTAGCTCTCCACGTCTAACCCGTTCCTCAATCAAGTCTCGCAAGTTCCTACAGTCATATGTGTCATAACCGTCCATATCAGGAAATATGCAGTATTTTCCAGAATCGCGTTCTGTTTGCGATGACTCCCTCCTGGGAGGCTTTGGATAAGAGATGTCACCGTAGGTGTTTATGTAGATGTCAATCAAGGTCGAATTGAATTCGGTGTACTTTTCATATCTGGGCCCTCTCCGGGGCTGAGCATTGCGGTCATTCTTGACAGTAGCTTTCCCTTTGCCTTTACCAGAATCAGACGGTTCTCCGTCTTTGATCATGTTAACATAGAGAATTTTCTTTTTGGACATTGCGTCATCTCCATGTAGAAATCTATCCGATTCAAGGTAGAATTCGAAGAGATTCTTCGGCGGGTCTCGGTATAAGGATTTTTTGAACTCCGAGTTGTCCAGAACACTGGATACTGCCGCCATCAATACCATAGAGGGCTCAGGTCGATCAACTGATGTTTCTGCAACATTGAACCTTTCTAAAAATGAGCGCAGAGTTTCTTTAGGCCTCTGCTTGATTGTGGTGAGAGACATGACATTCTTAGGTCAAGCAATGTGGACCTGAAACTATTTAATAAAGCAAGCGACCAACATGTTCCAATTGTTGAACAATTCAGATTCCAGCTGCCGAATCCACATAGCAGCTATATCGGTCAAAAAGAGAGGGAAGCACTTTGCTATGATGTTTTCCGATGCCGATTGAACTTCCATATGATGTTTGTAGCGCATCAGGTGCACGGTAGGATCCATCCTGCCGTTGTAGGGCTCCAGCTGTGGAAGTTTGAAACCTAGGGGATTGCGAGAATTCCTGATTTCCTGTGTGAATGGATTGTGATTGACATCATCCATGTCATTCTGATAGGTGCGACCTCTCGAGAGGCGTTCAACGAGGTTGGTGAGCCGATCGCCTTCAAAGAACTGTTGCAGATTGCCAAGATCAGAGCTGGTGCCCCCAGCGTTGAGTCCAGAAGAGTTCGGAAGTGCATAAGGTGTTTGGAATGTTGTCCGGTTCGGATCGGTTTCCTGTAGGTTGGAGGGGTCGAACCGACCCAGTTCTGGCTTTCTGCTCCGAGCAACATTGGGTTGCTGTTGAGCTAAAGCTGGTGCCTGGGTGTCCATCCGAATCGGAGCGGATGCAGGTCGAACCCGAGTGAAGCCTTGATTTTCAAAGGTGAGGCTGCTTCCCCCAAGCTCATATAGGGTTGCAGTTCGGATCGGGTCCGAACTGACCCGGTAGGGAATGCCCCCCATTTCCATCTGCGTTGGATTCAGATTTTGGCCCTCGGTTCGGTTCGGATCTGAATCGATCCGATTTGTTATCCTTGCTAGGGCCATTTCCGTACCATTTCCAGCGAGTTGTGCATCGTTGCTTGGACTTCCTTCCATCCGAGCGAAGAATTGGTCGATCATCATCTATTGTTTGCGGAGGAGATCATTTTGCCTGGCCATCTGGGTTCTCAATTCAGCGAGAACGCCATCCATTTCGTCTCTGGTTAAGTATGGTAATATATCACCATGAGAGGAGGCCTCCTGGCTCACCTCATTCCTCGCACCTTCTGTACCAACGTCCTCAGTACGAGAGAAAGTTCCATCTTTCTTTCGTTTAACCATTGATCGAACAGTCGAGCAATCCGATTCCTTTGAGGTTAGAAATTGAAGTAGTATCATGTGCCCCCTTCTTGGCGCGCCAAAATGTTAGAGTCAAATCTGGGCCTAACACCCAAATCCAATGCAAAAACCTCACAATCACAGATTAAATACAGAAAAAGCGGCAAAATAAAAGAGGACACACGAGATTTAATAGTGGTTCGGCTCAATCGAAGCCTACGTCCACTTTATAGTTTCTTGAATCCTAAGAAGCTATCATAATACAATTTTCTTGCAGTTTATACACGAAATCCTCGTGTTTACGATGAAAAGAAGTGAGAAAAGTGGAGATTATACACAAAATCCTCGTGTTGAATTGAGGTAGATCGGCCTTCTTGTCATTGCAAAATCCTTGTATTGGCAATGGTGGAAGATAAGTGTTGGAATGGACGAGAAGAAGAAGAGCCAAAAGTCCGCCAAAATGGCACGTTATGGTGTATTTATAGGCCTAGAGGAGCCTCTGAGTGGTTCGGTTCGGATGTGCCACGTGGCAAGCACCGAGGCGATCTCGGAAGTAAATGGAGAATGTGCAAAAAGTGGTTACCAGGTCGTGCTTTTCCAAGTGGAGCTAGATCCATGAAAATAGGATGCGGTTGTGGCAAGAGAACCAGTAAAAGGTTGCGTGCAGGAGAAGGTCCAAGGGGTTGGTTCGTATCCGATCCGAACCGAGTTAATGTCTCCGATCTGATGACTTGAAGCACTTCAATGTAGAATACTTCAGGCGGGTAGGGTCTTCTGTGCTCCGATCCGAAGAGTACTAAATTTCCTTTTGCAAAGTTATGCCATTGGGTCCTTTCACCCGATCCGAACCGTATATCCGATCCCAATGGGTTATGCCAATTCCAGATTCCAAGTTCCCGGTTCTGCACGCGTTCACGGAAATGGGCGTAACTTTCAAACCGTAAGTCTTTTTAGCCAAACGAAAGCTCGATTCGAAGCTGATTCAGGGAGCTACCGAGCTTTGCTCTGTAATTGATGTTTTCGGTCCCAAAAAATCGTTTGATAGGAGTTTTGGGCCAATCTTTGTCTGTGATGCGACTTCAACCAAATCGCTCCATGTCTTCTGACGATATTCCCAATACTTGAGCATATTGTTTAGTAGAAATTCTATGTGTGACTGCTTTGACTAAAAAGCAGGTCAACATTTTGCCCCCAAGAACATATCTTGCTAGTTGAAGGAAGATGTGTTCTGGATAATCCAAGGCCACGCCAGGCCTGCTAGCTGCAAGTATAATCAATACCTACGAAGAAAAGAGAGCAAAAAGGTGTGTCAAATCCTAACAAAACTGATTACACTTTCGAGCATAAACCGTGCTTGGGCGTTTGTTTGAGTATAAACCATACTCGAGGGACGTTCGAATCATCCTTCCAAAACTTGGCGAGGGACCTAACCTTCCGGGTATAAGCCATACCAGGAAGTTCAAACTGAGCATAAGCCATACTCGAGTTTTATTGAGTTCCTTTGCCCAATGCTGACAAGATCGTTCGTCGTTCCTGAGTATAATCCATACTTAAGAATCCTATTGAGTACAATCCATATTCATGTTGAGATAGAGCTATACTTGCCAAAACCTGACAAGATAATCTGTCCGTAGGCATAATCCATGCCTAGGGGTCCGAGATAAGTATAAGCCATACTTTAATTGAGATCGAGAGTCCTGCCACAACCTGACAAGATACTTAAATTTGCCAAACATAATCCATGTTCGGAAAGTTCTTCCTTATTTAATTCAAAATACAAAACCAAAGCAAATCCAGATTGGTTTGTCATCGAGTGCACAACATGCTTTGGAGCTAAATCCTAACCCCAAACGTGTGTACTCCGATTTAGCCAACCGAAAAACCTAAAGAAGGCAAAGAGACATATCTTAAACCTTAAGATATGCTGAAAATGCAGAGGGATCCATTCCAGATCAATTGATGATGAGCCCACGGGAGCTCGATCCAGGGTCATTCCCTCTCCGGGGAGCAGGTGGTGGAAGCGCGGGTGAAGGCGATGTAGGTTGTTTCACGTACTCAGGTAGCTCTCTACGTCTAACCCGTTGCTCAATCAAGTCTCGCAAGTGCCTACAGTCATATGTGTCATGACCGTCCATATCAGGAAATATGCAGTATTTTCAAGAATCACGTTCTCTTTGCGATGGCTCCCTCCTGGGAGGCTTTGGATCAGAGACGTCACCGTTTATGTTTATGTAGATGTCAGTCAAGGTCGAATTGAGTTCGGTGTACTTTTCATATCTGGGCCCTCTCCGGGGCTAAGCATTACGGTCATTCTTGACAGCAGCTTTTCCTTTTCCTTTACTAGAATCAGACGGTTCTCCATCTTTGAGCATGTTAACATCGAGAATTTTCTTTTCGGACATTGCGTCATCTTCACGCAGAAATATATCCGATTCAAGGTAGAATTCGCTGAGATTCCACGGTGGTCTCGGTATAAGGATTTTTTGAACTCCGAGTTGTCCAGAACGCTGGATACTGCCGCCATCAATACCATAGATGGCTCAGGTCGATCAACTGATGCTGCTGCAATCTTTCCAAAAATGAGCGCAGAGTTTCTTTAGGCCTCTGCTTGATTGTGGTGAGTGACATGACATTCTTAGGTCGAGCAATGTGGACCCAAAACTGTTCAATAAAGCGAGCGACCAACATGTTCCAACTGTTAATCGTTTCAGATTCCAGCTACCGAATCCACATAGCAGCTATATCGGTCAAAAAAGAGGGAAGCACATTGCCATAATGTTTTCCAATGCCGATTGAACTTCCATATGATGTTTGTAGCACATCAGGTGCATGGTAGGATCCGTCCTGCCATTGTAGGGCTCCAGCTGTGGAAGTTTGAAATCTGGGGGATTGTGAGAATTCCTGATTTCCCGTGTGAATGGATTGTGATTGACATCATCCATGTCATTCTGATAGATGCGGCCTCTCGAGAGGCGTTCAACGAGGTTGGTGAGCCGATCGCCTTCAAAGAACTGTTGCAGATTGCCAAGATCAGAGCTGGTGCCCCCACCGTTGGGTCCAGAAGAGTTCGGAAGTGCATAAGGTGTTTGAAATGTTGTCCGGTTCGGATTGGTTGCCTGTAGGTTGGAGGGGTCGAACCGACCCAGTTCTGGCTTTCTGCTCTGAGCGACATTGGGTTGCTGTTGAGCTAAAGCTGGTGCTTGGGTGTCCATCCGAACTGGAGCAGATGTAGGTCGAACCCGAGTGAAGCCTTGATTTCCAGAGCGGAGGTTGCTGCCCCTAAGCTCATGTAGGATTGCGGTTCGGATCGGGTCAGAGATGATCCGGTAGGGAATGTCCCCCATTTCCATCTACGTTGGATTTAGATTTTGGCCGTCGGTTCAGATCCGATCCGATCCGGTTTGTTATCCCTGCTGGGGCCATTTCCGTACCGTTTCCAGCGAGTTGTGCATTGTTGCTTGGTCTTCCTTCCATCTGAACGAAGTATTGGTCGATCATCTCCTGTTGTTTGCAGAGGAGATCATCTTGCCTTGCCATCTGGGTTCTCAATTCAGCGAGAACGCCATCCATTTCGTCTCTGGTTAAGTATGCTGATAGATCACCATGAGAAGAAGCCTCCTGGCTCACCTCATTCCTCGCACCTTCTGTACCAATGTCCTCAGTATGAGAGAAGGTTCCATCTTTCTTTCGTTTAATCATTGATCGAATAGTCAAGCAATCCCGTTCCTTTTAGGTTAGAAATTGAAGTAGTATCGTGTGCCCCCTTCCTGGCGCGCCAAAATTTTAAACCGAAATCTGGGCCTAACACCCAAATCCAATGCGAAAACCTCACAATCAAAGATTAAATGCAGAAAAAGCAGTAAAATAAAAGAGGAAACCTGAGATTTTTATAATGGTTCGGCTCAATCGAAGGCTACGTCCACTTTATAGTTTCTTGAATCCTAAGAAGCTATTACAATACAGTTTTCTTGCAGTTTATACACAAAATCCTCGTGTTTACGATGAAAAGAAGTGGGAAAAGTGGAGATTATACAAGAAATCCTCGTGTTGAATTGAGATAGATCGGCCTTCTTGTCGTTGCAAAATCCTTGCAATGGCAATGGTGGAAGATAAGGGTTGGAATGGCCGAGAAGAAGAAGAGCCAAAATGTCCCCCAAAATGTCCACGTTATGTTGTATTTATAGGCCTAGAGGAGCTTCCGAGCGGTTCGGTTCGAATGTGCCACGCGGCAAGCACCGAGGCGATCTCAGAAGTAAGTGGAGAACGTGGAAAAGGTGGTTACCAGGCCATGATTTGCCATGTGGAGCTAGATCCATGAAAATAGGATGCGGTTATGGCAAGAGAATCGATCAATGGTTGCGTACAGGAGCAGGTCCAAGGGGTCAGTTCGGATCTGATCCGAACCGAGTTAATGTCTTCGATCCGATGACTGCAAGCACTTCAGTGTAGAATACTTAAGGCGGGTCGGGTCTTCTGTGCTCCGATCCAATCCGAATAGTACTAAATTTCCTTTTGCAAAGTTATGCCATTGGGTCCTGTCACCCGATCCGAACCGTATATCCGATCCCAATGGGTTATGCCAATTCCAGATTCCAACTTCCCAGTTCGGCATGCATTCACGGAAACGGGCGTAACTTTCAAACCGTAAGTCTGTTTTAGCCAAACGAAAGCTCGATTCGAAGCTGATTCAGAGAGCTACAAGATTTACTGAGCTTAGCTCGGTAATTGATGTTTTCGGGCCCAAAACAGGTCATTTGATAGGAGATTCAGGACAATCTTTGTCTGTGATGCGACTTCAACAAAATCTCTCCATTTCTTCTGACGATATTCCCAATACTTGAGCGTATTGTACTAGAAATTCTATGTGTGACTGCTTTGACTAAAAAGCAGGTCAACACATGATAGAAAGCAAATACATCCAACAAATCAGCACACACTTTAAATACAAGATTCGAAAGCTAATAGACGGTAATATATAAAGATAGATTAAATTAGGTGGCCTAGTTTTTAGATGATGGTGAGGAAGATGAAATTCCAAGCTTTCTTCCTATCTTGACCATGAATTTGGATATTGCAACAACCCAGAATTTCAGAATCAATTTAAAATTTTTATTTTAACTAATTTAATGTATTTTGAATATTTAAAATGATTTATTTTAAATAATAACAAATAAAAATATATTTTAAATCGAAGTTAGATCGTATAAATTTATTTTAAATATAAAACAAGCCTGAAATGGCGTGGTAGTCTGAAAACTCAATTTTAAATTTCAAATGAATATACAGATCTCAAAATAAATCGGATTTCAATTAAACAAGAAATGTTGGAATCTATTTAACTATATCTTTCTAACGAATGTGAAAATTTTCAGATTTCATAATATAAATTGAAAGTTATGTTTAGTTTAAAATTTGAAATAGTCGCTATAGAATATATATATAAATATCAATATAATATATAGCCCTTAAAAATAGCCATCTTGCAAACGACCTCCTTTTTTGATGAAACCACTTTTGTTGGATCCGGAACGTCAAATTATTGCTATATTCCAATTTTCAGAATTTTTGGAATTAATATATGAGCGTAGTGAATTAAAATGTGTTTGGTAATTTTAGTTTGAATTTAATCGACTGGAAAATGACCATTTTACAAACGGCCTCCAAATTCGACGAAATTAGTTTTGTTAGGACCGTATCGTCAAAACATAATTAGATTTATTTTTCTGTAATTTTTGAAGTTAGTATGTGGCCCTGGTAAATTAAAATGTACATTGAAATCAATTTTGAAAGTTATATTAATTTCTATTTTAATTTTGATGAAAACTGATCGAAATAGTCGAATTGGCTTACGGAACATATTCCATTGTGTCCAAAATGGGGGTATTTAGCTAGGGGCGACACTTGTTGGGTTCGATTTGGAGTTCGAATGAAAAAGTAACTTTTTGGAATTAAAAATAATAAATTATATAAAGTCAACCCCCCTTTCTTTCTTCCCTATCGTTCATTTGAAAAAAGAAATAAAAACAAAAACCGATCGCGCTTAACCCTAGCCCGCCGCCGCTTGTGTCACGCCGCCTCATCGCCGTCGCCCCCCTCCCAGTGCCGCACCCCCTTCGGCCATCCCCGCCGCCCTCCCACCTCTCTCCTACTTCTACAACCCCAAATGAACCCAAACTCATCACCCTGGCCCACAACCCGCCGCCACTAGCCACCTGCGCCATGCCCCGACCCTTCAGTCCCCTGCCACCAACGACCAGCCGTAGGCCGCCCTCGATTAAAAACCCAATTTTTAACATTTTTATTTTTACAATTAACCCCTTGACCTTTTGGAGCGAATATCTTCCACCCAGAACCCCTATGGACAAAGCTCCACCATGCCAAAGTCTAGGAGCACGATTTTTTGTTCGATTTGAGTATATGGAAGCCGTATTTTGGATTGCAGAGTTGTTCAAAAAACACGTCCAAAATTAGCAGTCCAATATATGTTTTTTCGTGAATTCTGGGGAAATGGAGCATTTTCGGGAAAAGTCCATTAGGTAAAAGTTGTCCAGAATGGCACGCTTAAGCTAGAAAAAAAGACCGTGTGAAGATTGGAGCTCATTTTCAAATTCTGGAACCAGAACAGCAATGCAGAACATCAGAAAAGCGTGGCGTAGTGGATCTCAACGTGAGAACTCCTTCTCACTCAAATTATTTTACAGTTAAATATTTCCTAGGTTATAGAGGGGGATTAGTAGCTCCTGACACTATTTATTTGTATAAACCTTGGTTGTTTGTTTGGATTGTATTGTGGAAATTTGGATAGTGGTTGTAAAATTGATTGTGAATTGATTGTGGGATTGTTTGGATTGATTGTGATTGACGTGTATGGCGCGAGCCAGTATCCGGAGAGGGGTAATGCTAGACACCGGTTCTAATATCACGCCGTTATAATGTCGAATTTTTCTAAAACTGAAATGTATATGAAATTTTCTGAAATAAACTATATAAAGTAGTCAAGTGTTAAAATAAATATTTTATCATTAAAAATATAATTTTTATCGTATATGTGAAAGGCATAAAATTCTCCTGAAATGAAAATAAATATTCATTTACAAATCAGATGATTTGTTTATATACACCCATTTAACTGTCACTGATTGGGATGATAAATTTTACACATCGCCCAACTGCACAAATAATATTCAGTATTTTTTAGTTGAAACCCCACACGGACATTGGGATGATATTTGGCGTACACTAATCCTAATTATTTAGTTGTATGTTAATCGACTGGTTGATAGACTAGTAAGCGTTAATTATTTATATTTAATGCTTATGCAGTTGTGTAATGCACTATGGGTGATGGATGATTGTTTATCATGATTTCTATATACATGTGTTGGTACAAATAAATAACATTATACGGTAATTGATTGTGTCTGATTTCAATTCAGGAATAACGAATATTTTAAAATAATATTCTGTAAAGGACTAAAATGTGAATTTGATGTCCGATTTTGGATGGACGTGAAAATATTGGAATATATGAAGCAGTATTGATTAAATATGCGCCATTTTAAGCGAACGATATTTATGTCGATTTTATTCATTTTATAATGAATATCGAAAAGAAAATGATTTCAAAATTTTGATATTTTGAAAATATTATCATTTAAATATTATGATGATGAGTACTCAATTTTGATTAAAAATTGAAATGAAACTGGAAATCGATTTTTTTAACGAATTTATAAAATACGTTTTGAGTGAAATATATATATATATATATATATATATTAATGGCTTGAATAGAACGTGCCGCGATCATTCGCGAATTTCGACCATTGACTTTGAATTGATATTACGGGAGATCTGATCTTCGGATTCTCCTAAAACCAGAGCCGTGTTAGTATCGAAAAGAGCTTTCCAATGAATATAAGAGGTTTAAATTTGAACGGTTAGATTTGGATTTATGTCCAAATAAAATTTGGAAAAGATCACTGTGGATGCAGTTTGGTAGCCGTTATTGGAAACTGGCTGTACGGCCTTGATAAAATTATTACAAATATTAATGATTTGTGTAAAATCATAATAAAAGATTTGGATGAAAAATTCCAATTTTTTAAAGATAAGAATATATTAATATCAAAATGAACTATTTATAATTAGAATGATAATCCAACGTTTTTGAAATAAATAAATTGGATTTGTGAATGGTTTTAATCTAACCAGAATTTTCCAATGTATGAATTGGAATGGATTTGAATAGAAATCATATTCGGGAGATTTTGATATTGGACTCTATGACTATACAGATATTATGGAGGAATTTGAAGATAGATATTTATCGTTATTCCCCATACGGTATGTGTTGGTTTCAAAATTTGATATCGAATGTAAGCCGATATAACTTCTGTTTAGAGCCTTATGTTTGATATCATAGTGGATTTTGGGTTTTTCGTAAATGGTGTCTTTAGTAACACTGTTCTTAAACACTGTGTGAAAAGAATAAACCTTTTAATTAAGATTATAATAGTTTCCAATTATATCTAGTAATTGGAATATAATGGAATGTGAATTGGGTTTATTGTGAATTGTGTTTTTAATGACATTCGTTCTTTAACCCAATTAATAGTGAAATGTGATTTGGAATATATAAATCTTTTATTAAGATTGAATGGAAATTTTCCAAAGTAAAGTTTTCCAATTTAATAAAATAAATTGGAATTGAAAGGATTTTATTTGGTAATAATCGAAGTGAGCTTCTATGGAGGAAGACTGTTAATATATATGGAATTTAAAAGGCTTTGCCATTATTCCATTTATGTTATTAGTCGGATATGGAAACTGATATCGATTATATATAATGATCTGTTTTCCGTGAAGTTTCCATGGTTAATGGAATGTGATTTTGGGGTTATCGTGAACTGTGTTTTAAATTACATTGGTTCTTTAACCCAGTTAAAGACAGGATTACATGTCTAACATTGTATTTCGAACCGCATTGTTGATTTCTGTTAAATATATATCTGTTTGATGGCAGAGAATTTATTCTCTTGCTTAACACCCTTCTCTGAGACGAGTGAGCTTATAGGTTATATATTAGTGGAAATCTGTGGTACGATGTAGATTATCAAGTGTGGTATGCTTGATTTCCCAGAGTTAAATAATCATTAATAATGATTTTTGGGAAGATTAAAACTAAGTGGAGTTTTATTGAATATTTAATTAGATTGAAATGTGAATGTGATAATTTAAATTATCAAGTTTGGGAAGTGATCGAGAATGGAGTACCACCAGTCTTACTCCAGACGATAGTTAGATCTTTAATTAGATTTGAACGGGAAATGGTAATTAACTTTATCTATAACACCGTGGTGTTAGATATGGAGTATTAGCAGTTTTGCTCCATGGGATGAATAGGTTGGGATTGGAAAATTAAACAAATGGTTACTTCGGTAAGGTTCGCTAATCTCGACTAGTTTGGAAAACCTTAATTTGGTTTAATTTGTGAAAAGAATATTTGAATAAAAGAATATTCTAGATTAGAAAGAGGCGTATGGTGTGTTTGTGTAGCACTTGTTTATGAGATACGCGAGTTATCCGGAAAGACTGAGTTTATACCCATTCCGAATAACTGATTCGACGATAAGTCGACGATGAGGACGGTGGTTAAAGACCGGAGATCTTCACATTGTTTGGATGAGTCTTGATTGGGCTGTACACCCATGACAAGGTAATAAGTGGTGATCGTCCAGACGTACTTGGAGATCAACGTGATATGTGAGGAACTCTCTCCTGTATTGGACATATGGGACGAGGAATAAGGTGCCTCCGGTTTCGTTCAGACCTAGAACGAACTTGTAAATGGATGTGTGCCTGACATTGGATTTCATTTTGTGTTGATTGATTTCTATCAAATATAGATCTATTTGCGGTGGATAATTTATTCTCTTGCTTAACGCCCTTCTCTGTGACATATGAGCTTAGAGGTTATATATGGATGGATATCAGTCGCACGACATGAATTGTCAGCGTGGCATGCAGAGATGCCGTGATCTAGGCTCCTGTTGAAAAGCAAAGTCTTGTGGTTGATGATCAAAGCATGTCTTTAAATAACATAGCTTTGTGTATAGCGTTAATTCACGAGCCTCACACGCGGTATGAGTCAAAAAAGGGATCGGACTATAGGGAGTGCATGACGTTTCTTTCTGGCTGTGGGTGGTGTCATGGTATGGAGCCCAGACATTTATAATTTTTTTACCTATGTGGATGATGGATTGCGAGGTGCCTCGGATATGTCGGCCACTATAGGGCCGATGGATAGGTCCGATAGGATTGGGAAACATGTGTTCAGGATTAACTAATCCTCAAACATAAGGGAGGACCGACCCTGAAGCATTCAAGGGTTCACTACGGGGTATCCTGAGGCATTTGCTAGAGTGTCTCGAATCGAGAGGATCCATCCCTTGCCTCGACTCATAGATGGAATCCAGTTTCCAATACATGACTTTTTGTTTTTAGATGCAGAACTAGTATGGAGACATGATATATGGTACCCATACCGTCTATGATTTATACATTTATATTTGAAGCGATTTTTGATACTATACACTTATAGTAATATCAAAATTATTTGTTTTAAACGTACTAAGTATGTTTGGCTATTATAAGGTAAAACTCTATCCTTCGGCTTGCGTTGCATAGTATAATGGGACCTGAGTCTTATAAAAGCTTCATTTTTCCAAAAAGCATAGCGTTGTTTGTTTTATGCACTAGTATTCATGGGAGTAAACCCGTTCCGTGTTGTACGGCATGGTCCCTCGATTTACCCTATTTTAAAGTTAAAGTTTAATAATTGCTTTAGTTCTCATGCCCGTCCCATGACTGACTCGGAGTTTATTGTTCTAACCTAAACTCTGGGTGCCCATATTTTCCACATAAGCAGCTAGTAGTTTTGGTTTTCGCAAATATTTCTTTCCCAGGATCCTGGATCTGCAGCTGGAGCTATATTCAGAAAGCTTTGTATCTGTGTATCTCTTTCAGTTATGCTATGTATTACTTTTTCGCTGCCTTGTATTTTAAATCTCTGATATTTTTCTGATGTTTGTTATTTATTCATACTCTGTTTTGTTCTTGTACTCTGATGTAATTGTTGTAGTAGCAATGAAATGTTCTTCTGTTTGTGTTCTAATTTGTCGTGTCCTCAACTCAATCCGGGATTTCCCGTAAGGACGAGTTTGGGACGTTTCATTTTGGTATCAGAGCTTTGGTTTACAGAGCTCGAGAACTTGACTTGTTAGAACCAAACAAATGAATTCATTAGAGACTGGATTAGTAGTAGCCAAGGAGAATGACTCGTTTGAGATGGGAGTATCCTAGAATGAGTTTCAAAGAGTGTTATTTTTAAAATAAAAATGAAAACAAATTTTGTTTTTAAAATTTAAACCTTATTCTACGTATTTGAGTATTTTATTTTAAATTAATTTTGGACTATCGGGTATACAGAGATTTTAATATACATCTGATCCACATGTATACGAAACCTCAAATATACTGAATAGATATAGAATCACACTCTAGTCGCTCGGGAATAATTATGGTGATGTCCAGACATCATCGGTGTCTATTTTCGAGTTTCAAAAGTGGGATATCTATATATTTCCAATGGACTGGTGAGAGAACCCAAACTTAGATAGGGTTTATTGTTGTGAATTAGCATTAAAAATATGATTTTTGAATATATAAAAGCTATAAATTTGAAACGTTAATCAACTAATTGATTGCTGATTGCTAATTGCGATGTTTGATTATTAATTTAACTAATAAAATTATTGGGATTATAAAATCACTAAGAAAATGAAAGGTAAATTTAGCCAAATCAAATCAAATATTGAACATAATTGAAATTTATTAGAATTGCATATATGTACATATGTATATAATGAACAGGTCATAGCATGGAAGCTAAGAAGAGGAATAAAATTGTATGCCCGACAAATAGGTATATGTTTATTGTATTTCTTGGGTTTTGATGATTTTATGAGTCAATTGGCAAGCCGCTTGGTTTTTTCTTTTTCTTTTTGGATGATGAGGGCCCTGTGAGGCAAGTTGCGGCGTTAAATATCAACCCGTACAAGGGAGGTTATGGCGAAATTTAGGGTGTTAGCCAAATTTTTGAGAAATTAAGAAATTCTGTGTAACGACCCGCATTCTACGTATCGAAGGATCGTAGAACATATATTTATTTTTCATACGAAGTCGTATAACTTTGGGGAATGACTATACGGGTCATTTCCCGTGTTCACGATTTTTGCCGATTTTTAAATGACCATTTTGCCCCTAGCTGATCTTGTTTAACCTATAACATTTGATTGGAAATGAGTTTTGACCTAAAACCACTTCCATTAGATCCAGATGATGGTTTACATTTCCGTAGAGTGGTCACATTAGCCAAACGGACTCACCGTTTGGGAGATATGGATGAAACAATGTTTAGAAGCTGAAAAACTGCTTAAGTGGGCTGATTAGGGTAATAGCAAATGAACCCATAACCCATTTCGGGATTGGGGTTATGGGGAAGCCGAAATTAGTTAGGTTTCCATTCTATTTTAGTTTTCTAGCCCTCGTTTACCTCTCTTTAACCATAACGATGGCCTCCAACACCCAAATCACCTTCTAATCACCGTTTAATCAAGTATTAGCCTAATCTACATCAAACAAAGGAAAATTAGCATAGAATTTGGGATAGAGCTGCTGGAACACATAGAAATTCAATCCAAATCAGAGATACTTTCATATCTATAAATTATTTGTGGCTAAGGTGAGTGATTTGCATTGTTTTTCACTAACAACGGCTAATTAGGGGTGATAAGTGTTAATTAACTAAATTATACATGATTAAATTCTGGAAAAATGTTTAGAAATTCTTAAATATTATTTTAAGCCCCTATTAGAAATTTGGGTTAATTTGGATATGTTCTGCTAATCCTATCATTAGTTTTGTTTAAACATGATTAAGGGAAAATATGGGTTTTGGATAGGTTTGATCCAGTTTAACTTGTAAAATCGTTGCTTTGATGTTTATGGTCGCTTCTCTATGTTGCTATGACTGTATGGAATGCTTTGTGATTGATTAGAAAAGTTACAATGGTCGAAAACGCCATCGTATGGCGTAAAACAGTCACTGGAAAAGTTGTAGGGAATGTGCAGGGCTTCATATTGGATTGGATATAGGGCTCGGATCGAATAAGGGAACAGAGCAAGGGGATTCGATTCGGATAGGAACTTGGCACAAGAGGCTTGGCAAGAAGGAAGGCCATTTGCATAAGAGTTGGAGTTGGATTCGGACTGGAAGCAAGGGTGTGGAGACCAGATCGGATTGAAGCAAGGGCATGGAGATCGGATCGGACTGAAGCTAGGGAGCGGGGTCGGATCATTGTAAGAGGAGTTGGAAACAAGAGAGCCTATCCAAACAACGATGAAGAATCCGAACCAAACCGGATGGGGAAACCCAAGCCGAATCAGAGGACCCAAACCGAACGGGGAACCTGGAGACAAGGTATTCAAACCGAACCGAACAGGGAGCTTGAGCTTAGTATAGCCGAACCGAACTAGACTTAAACTACTTCTACCCGATGACTCTTTTGAAGACCAACTCCAATTCGACCAAAACCCGAGATGCAGAGTAGTCCAAATAGGAAGTAGAACCCAGGATCCAGTTGGGAACCAACGAGTTAACTTCATGAGTTGGACTTTGCTGCGGGATATGTGCAAAAGGTTTATCGACATCTATAGCTTCTATTCACCCCTAAGACGGATGTTAGGCTATGGATCAGTGCATTGGGGTAGTTATTAATCCATAGGGCAGAGTGATCGTAGCATGTCTATGAGCCAGTGTAGTGGAGTCTTCATGACTTCATGGGGCAGAGTGGACACAGCAAGGGATTAGTGGCTATGGATCAGTGCAGTGGAGCCATCATGACTCCATAGGGCAGAGTGATTATAGCAAAGTATTTGGGTGGTCAAAGAAGTGGATATCGTTGCTTTACGCACTGAGTGAGAGATGTGAGGATGGTTGCTATGCTTGATTGTTTGACATCACTTTGACATGGACACCCCCTTCCTCGTATCTTTACACCATATGTTAGTGTCACCTTAGAGTATTGTACATCTTGCGTGCTAACTCTTTGGATGCAGGTCCAGGTTCAGGTATGGTTATGTATACCTGTTATTGTTCTGTTTTGCTGCTTATCTCTCATACCAGACTTTTGTCTGACCCAGAGTTTTATGTCTCTTCTTATTACTCTGGGTGCTCTTAAACGGGCAGACTAGAGACAAGTCAGGTGATTATGCACGAGTAGCTGTACCGGAGACGAGCAGGAGGCTTCCACGTATGATATATATAGATATTCTCCGTGTTGTTGCTGGTCACTACTTTGGGCATTAGTAATGCACCTTTTTCTTTGTTTTAGAGACAGTATGTTGGAGTTGTAATAAGCTGTATTTTGAATTTCCGCTGCTATGATGATTATGGTTTATTTTTCAGCTTATGCACTGTCTCGCCTATTTTATGTTAAGTATGTTGTTATTTTATTTTATTCCATGCGCTGTGAGACATTCTACAGGTTCCTTGTTAGTTCAAATTTCTTTCTTTTCCTTTCTTTGGCGACCGTCCTATGCTTCTCGGGCATTGGCATAGCGCACTTTCATTGGAAATGGTAGCTGGTGCAGGGCGGGCCGTCACACTTGGTATCAGAGCTCTAGGTTGCGTAGTTAACCTAGGGAAATACACCAGGGAGAGATAGTGTACGTATATGAGAGCGCGTATTTGTGATATTTCGGTTTTCAAAAGTTATATATATATATATATACTATTGGTATATTTAAGGGTGAAGTCGCACTGCACTGGCACCACTGAAAAGATGGTTAATCATTTTCTCCTTACAGATTGAACGATGAGCCGATATAC
Organism: Allium sativum; assembly: GCA_030737875.1. Classification (NCBI taxonomy): domain Eukaryota; kingdom Viridiplantae; phylum Streptophyta; class Magnoliopsida; order Asparagales; family Amaryllidaceae; genus Allium; species Allium sativum. The sequence continues at coordinate 486,731,478 of CM060926.1, read as the reverse complement.
AAGGGGTACTAATAGAGGAGCTAATAATGGGAATGCTCCTGATATGAGGACGATGTTCACTGACTTCATGAGAGAGATGCTTAGAGATGTTCATAGGGTAGCTCCTAATGCTGCAAATGGTGGTGGTGCAGTGGTGCAGGCGCTTAGGCCCGATTTCGCTAAGCTTTGTAAGGATTACACTAGTCTTGGTGGGAAGCCGTTCCACAGAACGGAACTGGCTACAGAAGTTCTGGATTGGCTCGATAGTTGTGAGCACATCTTCGAGGACTTAGGGATCGATGATGTGATGAAAAGGAAGCTAGCATCCTGTCAGCTGCAAAGACGGGCAACGAATTGGTGGAACACTATTAAGGCAGGTACCCCTGAGGATCAAGTTACTTGGGATTAGTTTATGGCCCGATTCAGTGATATGTTTATCCCAACTGCTTAGAAATCAGAATTGTTCAGGAAGTTCTTGAAGCTTAAACAGAATGTTAGGGTAGTCTCGGAGTATATTGCTGAGTTCGATGCTTTATCAAAGTATGGATTATCCCTTATTGACACTCCCAAGAAGCAGAATGAGTAACTGGTTTAGATCAACATTTAGGAGAAAGGCACATAAACCATATTGATGAGACTTTTGAATCGATTGTTGGGAAAGCATTGAGGTCAGAGAGCCTTTATCCTAAGCCTAAGATCACTGAAGTCACTGTTGTATCTACAGGAGAGCCAAGACCACAAGCAGGCGGTGGAGGCAAGAATAATTTTCAAAATAAAAGGATGCAGAACCAAGCTAAGGATGGTTAGAGAAAGAAAGACAGGAAAGATGTTGAGTGCTTTAGCTGTGGCAAGAAGGGCCATTATGCCAAAGAATGTCGAGCTAAGCCAGCGGACAGGAAGTACTTTAACTACAGCCAAGTGGGACATCACAAGGATAAATGTCTGTAACCCCCTAAAGAGAAGCAGATTGTGAAAGCATATGCTATTAGCGTTGTTCCTTCTACGTCGAATGCCCCAACTGCAGCGGAGAAAGGAAAGAACGTCGTCATTCAAGGTATGATTTCTACTTATGATGTTTCTGTTCGAGTACAGTTTGATATTGGCGCTTCCCGTTCCTTTAAATCTAGTGACTGGTAGATAGGTTGGGATTGGAACCCGAGATAGTCGATAGACCTTTAGCGGTGACGAACCCGATTGGTGGTTCGACTAGCCTTAGTATGATTTGTGGAAATCTGGTCTTATCGAGTCATGGATGTATGTTTGTTTGTGATTGCTTTTTTTTGGGCTTTACTGGGTTTGGCATTATTTTGGGAATCGATTGGCTCCAAAGGTACGGGGTGGTGGTAGACTGTGAGTGCTTTTTGGTGACAGTTAGAGCGGATGATGGGCGGAGGGTAGCGTTTGGTGGTATACCTAGTGATGGGGTAATGGATAGTTTTCTAAATTCCCTCGACATCCCGCATGATGAGTTGCCAGATGTGCCCGTGGCTGGCCAGTATCCGGACGTCTTCGAGGAAGTGACCGGACTTCCTCCATACCAAGAAATTGAGTTTCGGGTTGATTTAGTGAAAGATGTCGGACATATAGTGATGCCACATCGTCATACGGCACCAAGGGAGCAGCGAGAGCTCGGAGTGCAAGTGACTGATCTTTTGAAGAAGGGATTTACTAGAAGAAGTATCTCCAAGTGGGGAGCACCAGTTGTGTTCGCTACTAAGGCAGATGGTTCCCTTCGATTGTGTGTGGACTACCGCGAGTTGAATAAGGTGACGAGGAAGAATAAGTATCCTCTACCACGGATGGATGATTTGTTTATCAGTTGAGTGGTGCAAGAGTGTTCTCCCAGTTGGAAATCGCGACATGTTTTCATCGACTTAGGGTGGAAGCTGAGAGTATAGCTAATACGGTATTTCGGACGCCGTCTAGATTCTATGAGTGGTTGGTCATGCCATTCGGGTTGACCAATGCACCAGCATATTTTGTGGGTCTATGTAGGGTATTCAGAGATCAATTGAATAAGTTTGTTCTTGTGTTCGTGGATGATATCTTGGTCTACTCAAGGACAGAGGAAGAACACAAGGAACATTTGAGGATGGTGATGGAGGTGTTGAGAAAACACCGATTAAAAGCAAAGTTTTCTAAGTGTCACTTATGGAGGAGGGAAGTGAGATTCTTAGGCCATGTTGTTTTAGGGAATGGTATTGCCATGGATCCTGCAAAAGTAGCTACGGTACAGGATTGGTCTATGCCCAGTAATGCAACATACGTAAGAAGTTTCTTGGGATTAGCTGGATATTATCTTAAGTTTATCCAAGACTTCTCCAAGCTAGCAGCACCGTTGACCCAGTTGACCAAGAAGAATCAAGCTTTCGTCTGGGACGAAAAGTGCGAGTATGCATTCAAGAGTCTAAAGGAAAAGTAGACAGGTGCACCAGTGTTAGTCAATCCTAAGGGGAATGAAGAGATGACAATATATACAGATGCATGTGGTACCAGACTAGGTGCTGTATTGATGCAAGGAGGTAGGGTTGTAGCTTATGCAAGTCGGCAACTAAAACCGCATGAGAAAAGATGTCCTACCTATGATTTGGAATTAGCAGCGATTGTGTTCGCATTGAAGATGTGAAGACATTATCTCTTGGGAGAAAGATTCGAGTTGTTTACCGATCATAAATCGTTGAAGTATCTATTCTATCAGAAGGATCTAAATCTCCGCCAGCTAATATGGTTAGAATTCTTGGCTTCCTATGATTTCGGTATCGCATATACACCAGGAATGGGCAATGCGGTAGCTGATACATTGAGTAAAAGGCATGCTAGTTTAGGGGCTATGTTTCTTGAGTGGAAGCAACTGGAGTATATCGCAGTGTACGATTTCAGACCAAAGTGCGAATTGGATCCAGAGATGTTAGCAAGTTTGACGATCAGGCCCACTTTGATTGGGCGGATTGATTCCAGTCAGAGGGACGACCCTAACCTGTTGGAAATCATCTCCAAGTTAGAGATGGGAATCGCCGAGGAGATGTACAAGTATGGGCTTGATCGAGATGGATGGCTTTGAAAGAATGGGAGATTAGTTGTACCCGATGTCAATGAATTGAGAGATAAAGTGATTAGAGAATGTCTTCCCTCAAAACTGACTATACACCCCAGTGGTAACAAAATGTATCGAGACATGAAGCAGACCTACTACTGGGAAGGGATGAAAAGAGACGTTGGGAAGTTTATATCTAAGTGCATGAATTGTCAGCTAGTTAAAGATGAGCAAAAGAAGCCTAGTGGTTTGTTGCAACCATTAGAAATCCCCGAATGGAAATGGGAACAAGTCTCAATGGATTTCATTGATGGGTTACCAAGGACAAGATCAAGTCATGATAACATTTGGGTGATTGTGGACCGACTGACCAAGAGTGCAAGGTTTATACCTATCAAGTCAAATAGAACAACAGCTAAGTTAGCAGAACTGTATATTAAGTGGGTAGTGAGATTTCATGGAGTACCCAAGGGCATTGTGAGTGACCGAGATCCATTGTTTACTAGTGGATTTTGGAAGAGCTTACAAGAGGCTTTAGGATCAGAATTACATCTCAGTAACGCGTACCATCCTCGGACCGACGGTTAGATAGAGAGGATGAATTGAGTATTAGAAGATCTCTTGAGAGCTTGCATATTTGATTTTGGTGGATCATGGGATGACCATTTGCATCTAGTGGAGTTCGCATATAATAATAGTTATCAGTCCAGTATTGGTGTGGCTCCATTTGAAGCTTTGTACGGAAGACCATGCAACTCACCGTCATGTTGGTTAGAAACTGGTGAGAAATTTGTGCTTGGGCCAGATGTGATAAGAGAAACCTCAGATAAGATCAAGGTTATCTGACAACAAATGAAGGCTGCCCAAGATAGGTAGAAGAGTTATGCTAATAAGAGAGAAGAGATTTAAAATTCTCCATTGGCGATTTGATGTTTATCAAGATTTCTCCATTAAAAAGCGTGATATGATTCGGTAAGAGAGGCAAGTTAACACCAAGATTTGTTGGTCCATTCCCAGTTCTCGAGCAAGTCGGGAATTTGGCATGAAAAGTTGAGTTGCTAGACAAGATGGCGGGAGTTCATAATTTATTTCATGTTTCCCGGTTAAGGAAATTCGTGCACGACCCCGATGTGGCTATTTCACCTGATCAGTTAGATGATATCGAAGTAGAACCCGAGGCGGTTGGGAACCGCAAGGCGATTCATATTGTCGAGCACGATACGAAGAAACTTCGAAGGAAAGCGGTGAATCTAGTCAAGGTTCAGTGGGGCGGGGATGAGAATGATTGTACTTGGGAGACAGAGGAGAGCATTAAGCAGATGTATCCAGAACTCTTTACCCGGTAAGGTTTTCATTTCGATTTAGTCTTTCCGCATGCTTGGATAAGTTTGTTTTGTTTGTTTTGTATGGTTAATTGTGAGATATGGCCGGTAGGAATGCGGGACCCATTGGTTGTTTCTTAGTTGAGGAATTTCAGGGGCGAAATTTCTTAAGGGGGGAGAGTGTAACAACCCGCATTTTAAGTATCGAAGGATCGTAGAATATTTATTTCTTCTTCATATGAAGTCGTATAGTCGTATAACTTTGGGGAACGACTATTGGGGTCATTTCCCATATTCAAGAATTTTTTCCAATTTTTAAATGACAGTTTTGCCCCTAACTGATCTTGTTTCGGCCATAACTTTTGATTGGAAAGGAGTTTTGACTTGAAACCACTTGCATTAGATCCGGATGATGGTTTATCTTTCCATAGAGTGGTCACATTAGCCAAACTGACTGACCGTTTGAGAGATATGGCTGAAACAAGGTTTAGAAGGTGAAAAACTACTTAAGTGGGCTGATTACGATAATTAGCAAATGGGCCCATAACCCATTTCGGGATTAGGGTTATGGGGAGGCTGAAATGAGTTAGGATTTCATTCTATTTCAGTTTTCTAGCCGCCATTTACCTCTCTTCAACCCTAACAATGGCCTCCAACACCCAAATCACCTTCTAATCACCGTTTAATCAAGTATTAGCCTAATTTACATCAAACCAAGGCAAATTAGCATAGAATTTGGGATAGAGCTGCTGGAACACATGGAGATTCAATCCAAATCAGAGATACTTTCAGATCAATAAATTATTTGTGGCTAAGGTGAGTGATTTGCATTGTTTTTCACTAATTACGGCTAACTATGGGTGATTAGTGTTACTTAACAAAATTATACAAGATTAAATTCTGGAAAAATGTTTAGAAATTCATAAATATTATTTTAAGCCTCTGTTAGAAATTTGGGTTAATTTGGATACGTTTTGCTAATCCTATCATTGGTTATGCTTAAACATGATTAAGGGAAAATATGGGTTTTCGGTAGGTTTGATCCATTTTAACTTGTAAAATCGTTGCTTTGATGTTTATGGTCGCTTTTCTATGTTGTTATGACTATATGGAATGCTTTGTGATTAATTAGAAAAGTTAGAATGGTCGAAAAAGCCATCATATGGCGTAAAACTGTAGCTAGAAAAGTTGCAAGGAATGTGCAATGTTTCAGATCGGATTGGATATAGGGATCGGATCGGATAAGGGAACTATGCAAGGGGATTCGATTCGGATCAAGACTTGGCACAAGAGGCTTGGCAAGAAGGAAGGCCATTTGCATAAGAGTTGGAGTTGGATTCGGATCGGAAGCAAGGGCGTGGAGATCTGATCGGACTGAAGCAAGGGTGTGGAGATCGGATTGAAGCTAGGGAGCGGGGTCGGATCAATGTAAGAGGAGTTGGAAACGAGGGAGCCGAGCCAAACCACGATGAAGAATCCGAACCGAACCGGATGGGGAAACCCAAGCCGAACTAGAGGACTCGAACCGAATGAGGAACCTGGAGACGATGTATTCAAACCGAACCGAACAGGGAGCTTGAGCACAGTATAACTGAACTGAACCAGACTTAAACTACCTCTACGCGACGACTCTTCTGAAGACCAACTCTATTTCGACCAAAACCCGAGATGAAAAGGTAGTCCAACTAGGAAGTAGAACTCAGGATCTAGTTAGGAACCAACGAGTTAACTTCATGAGTTGGACTTTGCTGTAGGACGTGTGCAGAGGAGTTATCGACGTCTATAGCTTTGATTCACCAACAAGACGGATGTTAGGCTACGAATCAGTGCAGTGGGGTAGTTATTACTCCATGGGGTAGAGTGATCATAGCATGGCTATGAGCTATTGCAGTGGAGTCGTCATGACTTCATGGGGCAAAGTGGACATAGCAAGGGATTAGTGGCTATGGATCAGTGCAGTGGAGCCATCATGACTCCATGGGGAAGAGTGATCATAGCAAAGTATTTGGGTGGTCAAAGTGGTAGATATCGTATGCTTTACGCACTGAGTGAGAGATGTGAGAATGGTTACTATTGCTTGATTGTTTGACATCACTATGACATGCACACCTCCTTCCCTGTATCTTTACACCGTATGTTAGTTTCACCTTAGAGTATTGCATATCTTGTGTGCTCACTCTTGGATTGCAGGACTAGTTTCAGATATGGTTATGTATGCCTGTTATTGTCCTGTTTTTCTGCTTATCGCTCATACCAGACTTTTTTCTGACCCAGAGTTTTATGTCTCTTCTTATTTCTTGGGGTGCTCTTAGACGGGCAGACTACAGACAGGTCAGGTGATTATGCACGAGTAGCTGTACCAGAGACGACCAGGAGGCTTCCACATATGATATATATATAGATATTCTCCCTGTGTTGTTGCTGGTCACTACTATGGGCATTAGTAGTGCACCTTTTTCTTTGCTTTAGAGACAGTATGTTGGAGTTGTAATAAGCTGTATTTTGAATTTCTGCTGCTATGATGATTATGGTTTAGTTTTCAGCTTATGCACTGTCTCGCCTGTTTTATATCAAGCATGTTATTATTATATTTTATTCCATGTGCTGTGAGACATTCTACAGGTTCCTTGTTAGTTCAAATTTCTTTGTTTTCCTTTCTTTGGCAACCGTCCCGTGCTAGTTGGGAATTGGCACAACGCACTTTCATGGGAAATATCGGCTGGTGCGGGCGGGCCGTCAAATTCTTAGAAACTAAAAAGTTGAAGAATGAAAGTTGAGTTGGTTAGTTAAACAACTTTCAGCTCCGTTTCTTTTCAAGGATGAAAAGATTTTAAGTGGGGAAGATTGAAACAACCCGGAATTTCAGAACCAATTAAAATTTTTATTTTAGCTAATTTAACGTATTTTGAATATTTAAAATGATTTATTTTAAATAATAACAAATAAAAATATATTTAAATTAAAGTTAGAACGTATAAATTTGTTTTAATTATAAAATGAGCCTGAAATGGCACGGTAGTTTGAAAATTCGATTTTAAATTTCAAATGAATGTACAGAATTCAAAATAAATCGGATTTCAGTAAAACAAGAAACGACGGAGTCTATTTAACTATATCTTTCTAACTAATGTAAAAAATTTAGATTTCATAATATAAACTGAAAGTTATGCCCAGTTTAAAATTTGAAATAGTCGCTATGGAATTTTTATATATATTTTAATATAATATATAGCCCTTAAAAATAGCCATCTTGCAAACGACGTCCGTTTTCAACGAAACCACTTTTGTTGGATTTGGAATGTCAAATTATTGTTATACTCCCATTTTCATAATTTTTGGAATTAATATGTGAGCGTAGTGAATTAAAACGTGTTTGGTAAATTTAGTTTGAATTTAATCGACTGGAAAATGGCCATTTGACAAACAGCCTCCAATTTTGAAGAAATTAGTTTTGTTAGGACCGTATCATCAAAACATAGCTAGATTTATTTTTTTGGAATTCTTGGAGCCATACTATGGCTCTGTTAAATTAAAATGTACGTTGAAATAAATTTTGAAAGTTATATTAATTTCTATTTTAATTTTGATGAAAACTGATCGAAACAGTCGAACTGGCTTATGGGACATATCTCATTGTGTCCGGAATGAGGGTATTTAGCTAGGGGCAATAGTCATTGAGTTCGATTTGGAGTTAGAATGAAAAAGTAACTTTTTCTTATTCAATTAATAAATTTTATAAAGTCAACCCTCCTTTCTTTCTTTCTCGTCGTTCATTTGACAAAAGGAAAAAAAATGATCGCGCCTAACCCTAGCCCCACCGCCGCCTATGTCGCGCTGCCCCATCGTCGTCGCCCCCTCCCGACGCCACACCCCCTCCGCTCATCGCGCCCTCCCTCCTCTCTCCTCCTTCCTCTACAACCCCAAATCAACCCAAACCCGTCGCCATGGCCCACCACCCGTCGCCGCTGGCCACCTGCACCACCCCCGACCCTCCAGTCCCCTACCGCCTACCCCGCCAACAACGACCAGCTTTTGGCCCCCCTTAATTTATAACCCAAATTTTAATATTTTCAATTTTACAATTAATCCCCTGACCTTCCGAACTGAATATCTTCCAACCGGAGCCCCTATGGCCAAAAATCCATAGTGCTAAAATTGAAGAGCACGATTTTCTCTTCAATTTGAGTATATAGAAGCCGTATTTTGGATTATGGAGTTGTTTAGAAAACGCATCCAAAATCAGCAGTCCGATTGATGTCTTTTCGCGATTTCCAGCGAAATGGAGCATTTTTGGAAAAAAGTCCATTAGGCGAAAGTTGTCCAGAATGGCGCGCTTAAGCTAGACGAAAAGACCGCGCGAAGATTGGAGCTCGTTTGCAAATTCTGGAACCAGAACAGCAATACAGAATGTTAGAAAAGCATGGCGGAGTGGATCCCAATGTGAGAAGTCCTTCTCACTCAAATTATTTTACAGTTAAATATATCCAAGTTTGTAGATGGGGCTTAATAGCTCCTGACACTATTTATTTGTACAAACCTTGGTTGTTTTTTGGATTATATTATGGAAATTTGGATTGTGGTTGTAAAATTGATTGTGAATTTATTGTGGTATTGTTTGGATTGATTGTGATTGATGTGTATGGCGCGAGCCAGTATCGGGAGAGGGGTAATGCTAGACATTACTCCGGTTCTAATATCGCGCCATTATAATGCCAAATTTTTCTGAAACTAAAATGTATATGAAATTTTCTGAAATAAACTATATAAAATAGTCAAGTGTTGAAATAAATATTTTATCATTAAAAAAATAATTTTTAACGTATATGTGAACGACACAAATTTCTCCTAAAATGAAAATAAATATTCATTTACAAATCGGACGATTTGTTTATGTACACCCATTTAACTGACATTGACTGGGACGGTAAATTTTACAAATCGCCCAACTGCATAAATAATATTCAATACTTGTTGGTTGAAACCCCACACGGGTATTGGGATGATATTTGGCTTACATTAATCACAATTGTTTAGTTGTATGTCAATCGATTGGTTGACAGACTGTAGTAGGCGTTAATTATTTATAATTAATGCTTATGCAGTTGTGTAATGCACTATGGATGATGGATGATTATTTATCATTATTGCTGTATACATGTGTTGTATGAAATCCATATAAATAACATTATATGGTAATTGATTGTGTATGATTCCTATTCAGGAATAATGAATATTTTAAAATAACGAATATTTTAAAATAATATTCTGTAAAGGACTAAAATGTGAATTTGATGTCCGATTTTGGATGGACACGAAAATATTAAAATATATGAAGCCGTATTGATTAGATATGCGCCATTTTAACACGAATGATATTGATACCAAATTTATTCATCTTTATAATGAATATCAAAAAGGAAATGATTTCAAAAATATAATGTTTTGATAATATTATCATTTAAATATTATAATGATAAGGATTATTCAATTTTGACTTAAAATTGAAATGAAAGTGGGAATCGTTTTTTTAATGAATTTATAAAATATGTTTTGAATGAAATAATATATATATTATATTATATTATATTAATGGCTTGAATAGAACGCGCCACGACCGTTCATGAATTTTGACCATGGACTTCGAATTGACATTACGGGAGATCCGACTGTCGTTTTATCCTAAATCCGGAGTCGTTGGGTTCGTATCAAAAAGAGCTTTCAATGAATATAAGAGATTTAAATTTGAACGATTTGATTTGGAATTATGTCCTAATCAAATTTGAAAAAGGTCGTTATGGATGTAGTTCGGTGGCCGTTATTGGAAACCGACTGTACGGGTCTTGATAAAATTGTTAACAATATTAATGATTTGTGTAAAATCATAATAAATTATTTGGAAAGGATTTGGATGAAAAATTCCAATTTTGTAAAGATAAAAATATAGTTTTATCAAAATGAACTAGTTAATAACTAGAAAGATAATCTAACGTTTTTAAATAAATAAATTGGATTTGTGAATGGTTTTAATCTAACCAGAATTTTCCGATGTATGAATTGGAATGGATTTGAATAGAACTCATCTTCAGGAGATTTCGATATTGGATTTCATGACTATATGGATATTGTAGAGGAATTTGGAAGATAGATATATATCTTATTCCCCATGCGATATGTGTTGGTTTCAAAATTTGATATTGAATGTAAGCCGATATAATTTCTGTTTAGAGCCTTATATTTAATATCAAAGTGGATTTTGGGTTTTTCATGAATGGTGTCTTCAGTAACACTGTTCTTAAACCTCCTGTGAAAAGAATAAATCTTTCAATTAAGATTATTAGAGTTTCCAGTTATATCTAGTAACTGGAATAAAATGGAATGTGAATTGGGTTTATTGTGAACTGTGTTTTTAACGACATTCGTTCTTGAACCCGATTAACAGTGAAATGTGATTTGGAATTTATAAATCTCTTATTAAGATTTAATGGAAATTTTCCAAAGTAAAGATTTCCAATTTATAAATTGGAATTGAATGGAATTCGATTTGGTAATAATCGAAGTGAGCTTCCGGGGAGGAAGACTGTAAATATATATGGAATTTAAAAGGTTTTGTCGTTATTCCATTTATATTATTAGTCGGATACAGAAATTGATATCGATTATATATATTGATCTGTTTTCTGTGAAGATTCCATGGTTAGTGGAATGTGATTTTGGGTTTATCGTGAACTGTATTTTAAATGATATTGGTTCTTTAACCTAGTTAAAGACAGGATTACAAGTCTAACATTGTATTTCGAACCGTATTATTGATTTCTATTAAATATATATATGTTTGGAGGTGGAGAATTTATTCTCTTGCTTAACACTCTTCTTTGAGACGTATTAGCTTAGACGTTATATAGTGGTAAAATTCTGTGGTATAGTGTAGATTTCGAATGTGGCATGTTTGATTTCCTAGAGTTAAATAATCATTAATAATGATTTTTAGGAAGATTAAAACTAAGTAGAGTTTTAATGAATATTTAATTAGATTGAAATGTGAATGTGATAGTTTAAATTATTAAGTTTGGGAAATGATCGAGAATGGAGTACCACCAGTCTTATTCCAGGCGATAGTTAAATCTTTAACTAGATTTAAATGGGAAATGATAATTAATTTTATCGATAACACCATGGTGTTAGATATGGATTATTACAGTTTTGCTCCATGGGATGAATAGGTCGGGACTGGGAAATTAAACAAATGATTACTTCGGTAAGGTTCGCTAATCCCGACTAGTTTGGAAAACCTTAATTTGGTTTAAATTTGAAAATAATATTTGAATAAAAGAATATTCTAGACTGGAATGAAGCATATGTTGTGTTTAACTGTGATAACCCCAAACTCCCATAGTATGAAAGTAAGGATAATCGTTGGAATATAACACATAAACAATAACAGCAGAACAGAAATATAGAATTACAACAAATAATGTACATCAAATTACAATGAAAATAATATATCGTCAGAGTTACACAACATAATAGGATCATACTTTGTACATAATATAGTTTTCAACTTAATGTAAAATGTCCGCAGCGGAATCAAACATAATATACTAAATGAAGTCTGAACAGCATAGTAGAAATGATAGGATCCATGTTCAACTCTATAGCCATCCAGAATGAGTCTGCTAAAAACCTGAATACAAGGTTGCCCGCTATTTTTAACTCATTTTAAAATTAAAATAAATATATTCGTTCAAACTTCGATTTAAATAAATTTTCAATCATTATTATTTAAAATAAATTATTTTAACTATTCAAAATTCAATAAAATAGCATAAATAAAAATTTTAAATTAGTTTTGATTTTCTGGGTTGTTACAGTTTGTGTAGCACTTGTTTATGAGATACGCGAGTTATTCGGAAAGACCTCGTTTATGCCCATTTTGAATAACTAGTTTGACGATAAGTCCATGATGAAGACGGTGGTTGAAGAGCGGAGATCTTCACATCATTTGGATGATTACTGATGTCTTGATTGGTTTGTACACCCATGACAAGGTAATAAGTGGTGATCGTCCAGATGTAGTTGGAGGTCGACGTGATATGCGAGGACCTCTCTCCTGTATTGGACATATGGGATGAGGAATAAGGTGCCACTGGTTTCATTCAGACCCAGAACGAACTTGTAAATGGATGTTTGTCTGACATCTGATTTCATTCTTTGCTGACTGATTTCTATTAAATATATACCTATTTGGCGGCGGAGAAATTATTCTCTTGCTTAACGCTCTTTTCTGAGATGTATGAGCTTAGAGGTTATATATTGATGGATATCAGTCGCATGGCATGAATTGTCAGTGTGGCATGTAGAGATGCAGTGATCAAGGCTCCTGTTGAAAAGCAGAGTCTTGTGGTTGATGATCAAAGCACGACTTTAAATAGCATAGCTTTGTGTATAGCTTTAATTCGCGAGCCTCACACCTGGTATGAGTCAAAAATGAGATCAGACTGCAGGGAGTGCACAACGTTTCTTTCTAGCTATGGGTGGTGTCTTGGTATGGAGCCCAGGCTTTTTTTTACCTGTATGGATGATGGATTGCGAGGCGCCTCTGATATATCGGTTACTACGGGGCCGATGGACAGGTCCGATAGGACCGGGGAACATGTGTTCAGGAATAACTAATCCTCAAACGTAAGGGAGGACCGACCCTGAAGCATCCAAGGGTTCACTGCGGGGGATCCTGATGCATTTGCTATAGTGTCTCGAATCAGGAGGAGCCATCCCTTGCCTCGACCCATAAATGGAATCCAATTTCCAATACGTGCATTTTCGGTTTTAGTTGTAGAGCTAGTATGGCGACATGCTATATGGTACCCATGCCGTCTATGATTGATACATTTATATTTGAAGCGATTTTTGACACTATACACTTGTAGTGATATCAAAATGATTTGTTTTAAATGTACCAAGCATGTTTGGCAATTATAAGGTAAAACTCTATCCGTTGGCTTGCATTGCATTGTATGATGGGACCTGAGTCTTATAATAGCTTCATTTTTCCAAAAAGCATTGCGTTGTTTGTTTTGTGCACTAGTATTCATGGGAGTAAACCCGTTCCATGTTGTACGGTGTGGTCCCTTGATTTACCCAATTTTAAAGTTAAAGTTTAATAACTGTTTTAGATCTCACACCAGTCCAAATGACTGATGGAGTTTATTGTTTTAACCTAGACTCTGGGTGCTCATATTTTGCACATAGGCAACTAGTTGTTTTGGTTTTCACAGATATTTCTTTCTTAGGATTATTGATCTACAGCTGGAGCTATATTCAGAATGCTTCGTATCCGTGTATCACTTTCAGTTGTGTTATGTATTATTATTCCCCTGCTTTGTAATTTAAATCTCTGATATTTTTCTGATGTTTATTATTTATTAATACTCTGTTATGTTCTTATACTCTGATGTAATTGTTGTAATTGCAATGAAATATTCTTTTGCTTTTGTTCTGATTTGTTGTGTTCTCAACTTAATCCGGGCTTTCCCGTAAGGGGGAGTTTGAGACGTTTTATTTTGGTATTAGAGCTTTGGTTTATAGAGCTCGAGAACAAGATGCGTTGGAACCAAACGAAAGAATTCATCAGAGATTGGATTAGTAGTATCCAAGAAGAATGACTTGCTAGAGATGTGATTAGTACTATCTTAGAATAAGTTTCAAAGAGTTTTATTTTTAAAATAAAATGAAAACAAATTTTGTTTTGAAATTCTAAACCTTATTATACGTATTTGAGTATTTTATTTTAAATTGATTTTGGACTATTGGGTATATAGAGATTTTAATATACGTCTGATCCACGTGTATACGAAGCCTCAAATATACTGGATAAATATAGGATCACACTCTAGTCGCCTGGGAATGATTCTGGTGATGTCCGGACATCATCAATACCTATTTTCGAGTTTTGGAAGTGGGATATCTATATATTTCCAGTGGACTGGTGTGAGAACCAAAACTTAAATAGGGTTTATTGTTGTGAATTGGCATCAAAAATACAATTTTTGTGTATATAAAAGCTAAAATTTGAAATGTTAATCAACCAATTGACTGCTGATTGCAGGTTGCGATGTTTGATTATTAAATTAACTAATAAAATTATTGGAACGATAAAACCACTAAGAAAATGTGTTGATACCGAAAATTGGTATAACAACCAAAATGGTATTTCTAAACACATTACCTAATTAGAGGCGAGATGCTTAGAAAGCACGTCACCTTTTCAGAGGCGGGGCGTTAGAAAACCTTTAGAGTTATGTGAGGCCATATCTAACATTCAAAAGCATCAAAATACCAAAATAAGGAAAGAAGACAAGAATTTTATAGTGGTTCGACTCTTAATCGAGTCTACGTCCACTTTAAAGGTTGGATTTCATTAATCGCCAAGAGATTACAACATTTGCTCCATTATACATCCATACAAGCTCCCTTGACATGCATTTGTTCTTACAATCGATTTAAAGAACGGATGAAAGCTTGAAGTATTTTATGCCAATCCCTCCATGAAAGCCATAGATGAAAGCTCCTTAGATCTTTGGGTGAATGATCAAGAGGAAATGAAGAAGTGCGTGAAATGCTTATGCTTGTTCCTCCATGCAAGCTATGCTCCACATGCTCCAATGTCCCATAGACTTATGATCGATGATAGAGAAGAGATGTAAGAATGCTTAGAGAAATCCCGAAAGCAATTAGGCAGCACCTCCTCGTAGTTCCCCCAAAAGTCCCCCAAAATGATGGAGGTAGAGTCCTATTTATAGGCGGAGAAATGGCTGAAATCTTGTATTCAGGGGTCTGGTCGGTATTTTCGGTATTTACGGAAATGCCACTGCCAGTTATCACCAGTTGTTTCCAGCTGTCACGCCATCACAGGTCGTTTCTAGCGCTTTGGCCGACCAGGAGCTTCTGCCAGAAGAAAGGACGACCAGGAGGCTAGAATGCGGAGCGGACCGACCAAAGAATGACCAAGAAACTTTGAAGCTAGCTGGTACGATCAGAGGGTAGCGGGCGAGCAAGTTTGAAACGACCAGCTTTCTTTAGCTTTTGGAGCAACCAGGTGGCTTCTGGATCTGGAGCGATCGGGTCATCGTATAAAAGAGAGCGACCAGGTGCCTTTTGTCTCTAGGGCGACCATAAGGCTTTCCACTTTTCGAGCGACCCGGAGGCTTTGGTTCTCAGAGCGACCAGATGTTTCGTATATCCGGAGCAATCAGCCTTCTTTGGCTTTTGGAGCAACCAGCTTCGGATCGACCAACTTCTTTTGGCTTTTTTGGAGCGACCAGCGCTCATGAGAGCGACCAGATTTAGAACGACCAGGAATCTTGCGCTACGACCGCTCCCTTTTAATAACGACAGGACCGATCCCTTCTTCAAAATGCTTAAAACCGACCCATATTCACTTGGATCGATCAGATGGATAACATTTTTCCCCTCGAAGTTTCATAGTTTTTATAAAAACTGTGGGCTTCGAAACATTAGTGGATCGATCTGCTTCAATTAAGGGTCGGTCTTGGTCGCCGTTCTCATGGGTCGGTTCTGGAATTAGCTTGAGGGGTCGGTTTTAAATGTGGCAAGTAAAGGTCGGTCTTTTCTCCAGTTTTGGAACGCACGAAAAAGCCAAATTCTGGAAGGCGAGGAGACAATTCCTAAAAATCCGGAGAGACCAAATTAAACTTATATAATTAACTCAACCCGTCATTTCCTTTTTCATTTCTTCTCGGTAAAAATCTTCATCAATGGTGGCTTTCCCTTATTTAAAAAACAAATTGCTCGATCTTTAGCTCACTTCCTTGCCGATTCAAGCTGCTGCTTTTCCAACCTGAACTATTCTTCCATATCCCAGGTACATTGTATGCATTCTAACATTGACTTTGAGTTTGGAGCAATCTCTATGTCATTTTTGCAGCGATCACGACTTGTTTGTGCAAACGCTTGACTGACTGATGCATATGAAATCGTTTTGTGATGCATGTTTTGATTTTCCTTCTAAAATCATCTCTTTGTTAATTCGAGAATGATCGACGCCGTCCTTTGAATTTGGCTGGATTTTTCAGGGTTAAACCGTATTTGGATTAGTTTTGATGTATGATTGCAACTTGATTGTAAAATCCTTGAATTCGACACTCTTTGCATATTGGAATGCTTAACAGTAAGATAGAAGCCAATCTTTGCAGTTCTTTCTTATTATGATGATAATCACAATGTAAATGCTTGAATGGCTCGCGCATGCTTGATTTCTTGTTTAATCCATCATTCTGCGATATAATGCCTTTGTATCATATCTAATTTCTATGATACAACCAACCTGGTTGATCTTGTGCCGTGTCAATCTTGGATGATTTTTCATGGCCCTATTGGTCAATTTCCGGTTCAGCCAACCATTTTGTGCGGACCAATCAGCTTTATTACCGACCCAAGTTATGACCAATTTAACAACGACCAAGTCTTGTATGACTTAGAATCATCCAGAGCTGAATTGGTTCTTTGGTCGATCAGGAATTGATCGTTACTAGACCGACTAGGATTGGGGTTAGTTTTGGACGATCAGAATTTCGCTAATTTTGAGCGACCAGGGCCTGACCAGCTTTGAGCGACCAGATGCTTTACCCGTTTTAAGCGATCAGGGCCTGACTAGTCTTGGACCGATCAATCTTTAGCCTGCCATGACCGACCCTGCCTGCACTTCGTTTCCCCAATGTACTTGTTTGATGTTCATTTATTAACTTTAAATATACGAACAATGTTTTCTTTTTACACAGGATGGATTTAACACCTGACAGGATGAAAAGACGTTTTGATCTGGACGAAGAGAATACTGGCCAGCCCTCAGTGACTTCTCCTATGCTCGTTGGCCCCACCTATTCAGAAATTCAATCAATTATAAACAGGCCTTCTTATGCACTGAGGGCTTGCAATTCCAAGCTGGCTAAACGGCTCTCTGATTGGGATTTATATGGGGTTTCTTCCGGCTATGAGATATCTCATAGTGATCGGCAGATGACATCCTGTGACATTATGGTGGCAAAAACCAGGCTGATGGAGCGCACGGACGACGCCTTGTGCCAGTTTGAGAAGCAAATGGATTTGCTCAGAGACCATACTGCGAGGAAAATTCATGACTGGCATGGTTTGGCTGAAGATCTTCAAAGACTTCACCGGGAAAGCCTTGATCGTATTGTTGCTCTGGAGGCTGATAAGGTCAAGCTGATCCGTGCTTTGAGGAACCGAGATGCTCTTGTTGTTACTTTCTTCCGCTTGTCCTGGTTTGCATACCACATTTGCACATTTCACTTTACACACATGGCTTGTTTACAGTGATCCTTTGGCATGTAAAGAATCAAGTAGTCACTTTTGCTATATTCCCCCGTACCAATGGGATATTTCAACTTTAATATATTGAAAATAGATTTGAGATTTGGATGTTTTTAAGTTGTGATCAGAATTTAGGAAGCGTCTGTCATTGCATTGTGACATTTGGAGCTTTTTCATTCTTCATACGTCCTTCGCATGCTTTGTTTGGTATTCTCCATCCTTTGCGTCCTAATGCGTTAGATTTTCGAGAAATGTTTGAATGCCTTTTGAAGGTTTTCCTTGTCAAAGACTCAGTAATATCGTAGTCAAGTTTTTTCTGACTTTGATTTATTGACTGAGCACCCCTGGAGAAGACTCAGTTTATTATTCGACTAAGAATCCTCGGAGAGGGTTTGGGTTAAGAAACTCGGTTATAACACGATCAGATTTTGTCTGACTTTGGGTTATTTGACCGAGCACCCCTGGAGAAGACTCAGTTTATTATTCGACTGAGAATCCTCGGAGAGGGTTTGGGTTAAGAAACTCGGTTATAACGCAATCAGATTTTGTCTAACTTTGGGTTATTTGACCGAGCACCCCTGGAGAAGACTCAGTTTATTATTCGACTGAGAATCCTCGGAGAGGGTTTGGGTTAAGAAACTCGGTTATAACGCGATCAGATTTTGTCTGACTTTGGGTTATTTGACCGAGCACCCCTGGAGAAGACTCAGTTTATTATTCGACTGAGAATCCTCGGAGAGGGTTTGGGTTAAGAAACCCGGTCATATCGCGATCAGATTTTGTCTGACTTTGGGTTATTTGACCGAGCACCCCTGGAGAAGACTCAGTTTATTATTCGACTGAGAATACTCGGAGAGGGTTTGGGTCAAAAAACTCGGTCATAACGCGATCAGATTTTGTCTGACTTTGGGTTATTTGACCGAGCACCCCTGGAGAAGACTCAGTTTATTATTCGACTGAGAATCCTCGGAGAGGGTTTGGGTTAAGAAACTCGGTTATAACGCGATCAGATTTTGTCTGACTTTGGGTTATTTGACCGAGCACCCCTGGAGAAGACTCAGTTTATTATTCGACTGAGAATCCTCGGAGAAGGTTTGGGTTAAGATTGTGCCTGCTTTTGGACCATATTTCTTCAGTAAAGCTATGGCGAGTTTTATGCCGGAAAACAGGATGACGGAGGTATCGTGTACTGTAACCATAGCTGTGCATCTTTTGGATATATGATCAAAGACATGCGAATATAAAGCTTTGACAGAATCAGAAGTGCTGCTGGATTTATATTTATGTAATTTCATACAAAGTATTTACTATATTCATAGAAAAATACAAAAGAATATGAGTTAGAAAATCATTTGAAATAGAGACGAAGGTGATCACTGTTCCAGGCTCTTGGGAGTTCTACTCCATCTGTAGTTTTGAGCTTAAAGGTACCGTCGAGGAGCTTTTGGTCGATGACAAATGGACCTTCCCAATTAGGTCCAAAGACTCCTGTTGCGGTCATGATTTTCTTTAACACCAGGTCTCCCATTTCGAATGTTCTATGCCTGACCTTTTGATTGAAGTGTCGAGCAATTCTTCTCTGATGGGCGACCATTCTAAGTTCTGATTCAGTCCTTTTCTCCTCGAGTAAATCAAGAGCCTCAAGTTGCAGCTTTTCATTCTCTTCTTGGTTAAAATGAATTCTGCGGTGAGTTGGAACCTCTAACTCCGCAGGTATCATTGCTTCCGAACCATATGCCAAGGAGAACGGAGTATGCCCAGTTGCAGTTTTATGAGTCGTACGATAAGCCCATAGGGCAAGTGGCAATTCTTCAATCCAGTTGCCCTTAGCTTTCTCGAGACGCTTTTTAATGGTGGACTTCAGGATTTTGTTGACTGCCTCAACTTGCCCGTTGGCCTACGGGTGGGCAACTGCTGCAAAACTTTTCTGAATATGATATTTGTTGCAGAAATCCTTGAATTCATCACTTTCAAATTGCGTGCCATTGTCGGTGATAATTTTCTGTGGAACCCCAAACCTGCATATGATATTTTTCAACACAAAGTTGATTACCTTCTTTGATGTGATAGTTGCCAATGGTTCAGCTTCAGCCCATTTGGTAAAGTAATCCACGGCCACTATAGCATATTTGAAGCTTGATTTTGCGGTAGGTAGTGCTCCAATCAAGTCTATGCCCTAGACAGCAAGTGGCCAAGGACTCAACATTTGTGTCAACTCAGTTGACGGAGCTCTTGGAATTTTTGCAAATTTCTGGCACCGGTCGCATTTCTTAGTGAATGTCATTGAGTCGAGGTTTACATCGGGCCAAAAATAACCATATCGAAGGACCTTTTTGGCAAGAGTCTGTCCACCAACATGACCTCCACAATCTCCTTCATGTAGCTCCGCCAAAATCGCTTTAGATTCCTCCTTTGTTACACACCGTAGTAATGGCGTTGAATATCCTCTCCTGTATAAATGACCATCTTGGACAAGATATAGGCGAGACTTTCGGAGCAGTTTTCTACGATCCTTTAGTTTCTCAGGAAGTGTTCCGTGAAGTATATAGTTTTTTATAGGGGTCATCCACGAGTCGGGCTCGTTGGTTGTTTCCATAACCCAGTCTATATCGGATTCCTCAATGCTGGAACTAGATAATACTTCCACAGGAATTAGATCGAAGATTTGAGGATCTCCGGTGCTAGCTAGCTTTGATAAGGAATCTGCCTTCCAATTTTCTCTGTGAGGAATATGAGAGATAGAATAATATTCCAAGTTGTCGAGAAGTTCTTTGGCTTTAAGCAAATATGTCGGAAGCCTTCCCATCTTAGTCTGGAATTCACCTTTGATTTGGGAAACCATTAGTTGTGAATCGCTGAATATTAGTAGACTTTTCAAGCTTAATTCTTTTGCAACCCGCAATCCGCCGAGTAACGTTTCATATTCGGCCTCGTTGTTGGTGATGGGGAATTCGAATCGCAGAGCACAGCATACATGTCGTCCTTCTGGGGTTTCGAATACTATCCCTGCCCCAGCACAATATTCATTCTTAGCGCCATCAACAAAAAGTTTCCACCTAACGGCCAATTCGTTAGTTTCCTCCATTTCCTCTCCCCTGTCAGTGAATTCAGCGATAAAGTCGGCCAGAGCTTGCCCATTTATTGCTTTTCTGGGGTAGTAAGTGATATCATATTGGCTAAGTTCAATATTCCATTTCAGGAGTCTCCCTGAAGTTTCTGGACAGAACAACACCTGTTTCAAGGGTTGGTCGGTAAGGACTTTAATAGAGTGGGATTGGAAATAGGGTATGAGCTTTTGTGATGCAATGAGCAAGGCATATGCAAGCTTTTCTATCCTTGGATAATTCATCTCCGCCCCGGTAAACCTTTTGCTAATGTAGTATACTGGCCACTGCACTTTGTCTTCCTCCCTAACGAGTGCTGCGCTCAACGCATGGGATGACACTACAAGGTACAAGAGCAAGCTTTCTCCATCCCTAGGCTTCGATAGCATCGGAGGGGATTCCATGTGCTTGATGAGATCTTCAAATGCTTGCTGGCATTCAGGAGTCCACTGGAAGCTTTTCTTTTCCTTTTTTAATGCATCAAATAGGGGAATGCACCTGTCCGTTGCCCTTGAGATGAAGCGGCTTAATGCTGCTACCTTGCCATTTAAGTATTGGAGTTCTTTCTTAGTCCGTTGAGCTTGCATTTCCCGTAAAGCAATCACTTATGCTGGGTTTGCTTCAATGCCCCGAGCATTTACCATGAAACCAAGAAACTTTCCTGATGCTACGCCGAACAAGCACTTAAGTGGATTGAGCTTCATGCCGTATCTCCTCAGGATTTGGAACATTTCATCAAGATACTCTATATGATTCTTTGCCTCTTTGGATTTTACCAGCATGTCGTCAACATAAACCTCCATAGTCTTTCCAATTTGATTTTTGAACATTGCGTTCACCAAGCGTTGGTAGGTGGCACCTGCATTTTTCAAACCAAACGGCATTACCTTATAACAATATAAACCACGATCAGTTATGAAACTGGTACTATCCTGGTCTGGCTCGTGCATCATAATCTGATTGTATCCAGAATATGCATCCATGAAAGACAATAGTTCATGCCCCGCTGTTGCATCAACAAGTTGATCAATCCGAGGTAGGGAGAAACTGTCTTTTGGGCAAGCCTTATTCAAGTCAGAATAATCAACACACACTCGCCATTTGCCGTTTGCTTTTTTCACAAGGACCGGATTGGACACCCAATTAGGATAGGTGGATTCTCGAATGAAATTATTCTTCAATAGCCTATCCACTTCATCTTTCAAAGCTTCAGACCTTTCTGGGCCCTGCATCCATCTTTTCTGCTTCACTGGACGCACATTGGGGTCAACATTCAGCTTATGCACTATTACGTCTGGAGGTATCCCGCACATATCTGAGTGACTCCAAGCGAAGACATCCAAATTTGCTTTCAGAAAACTAATCAATTCCTTTTGCAGCATAGGGTCCAATTGGGAGCCTATCTTTATTAGCTTATCTGTATCACTATCATGGATTTCTATGGAAATGGTAGCTTCAGCTGATGCTACCTTTTTATCCCCTGCACTGATTTTTCGTGGGTCCATATCTTCCTGCATGTCATTATATGTTCCAGCGCAGGGGATGGTCATTAATTTCTATAAAGGAGCTTCATGGATGCAGAGAGGAGTCTCCGCATCCTTCTAAATTTCGTATTTCCGAGCTTCAATCAGTTCTGCCATATAGCATTCTCTCGATTCCTGAGGATCCCCCTTGATAACTCCCACCCCATTTGCGGTCGGGAACTTCATCATCAAGCACCAAGGAGCAAGAGCTACCCTGAAGTCGGCAAGTGCTGGCCTTCCCAAGAATGCATTATACCCTGAAGGTGAGTCAATTATAACGAAAGATTGTATCATGGAGACTTGCCTCTCTCCCTCTCCTAGCTCTACAAGGAGATCAATCACACCGATTGGCTGAGTTGGTACGCCAGTGAACCCGTGTATTTTGTCTTTGCTAGCTCGCACATTATCCATGGATAGACCCATTTTAGAGAAAGTACTGTAAAACAGAACGTTCACGGATGCTCCGTTATCAATCAACACCTTCTTTACTATTGTTGGACCCAAGCCAATGGTGATCACCATTGGGTCAACGGTTGGAACCAACATTCCGTCGGAATCCCGATCCCCGAAGATAACATCTTCGCAGGATGTTTTAGGCATTTTCCGACGAAGAGAATTATTGCAAACCTCAAAACCGTCTCCTTTTAGAATGCTTCTTGGTTCATTAGTATATCTGATCATATCCTCCCAGGTATCCCCTGCAGTATGAGGTCCGCCACTGATTATATTGATAATAGGTCGAGGAATGTTCGCAGGTGTTCTTCTGTCTTGACTTGGATGGACCTGCTGCCCCTGGGTAGGCTCGGTATCTGATGAACGCTTTACATACTCTTGGAGACGATTTTTCCTTATCAATTCTTCAATCAAGTTTTTCAGGTGTCGACATTCATTAGTGTCGTGTCCCGGTCGATTGTGAAATCGACAGAACCTCCCTGAATTTGTAGCCTCTTCGGACACCTTTACTGGCTTTGGGCTCGGATAGCCCTCTGCATCCTTCGTTGCCATATATATATGCTCGATTGTATCATTCAACGGAGTAAAATCCGTTGGCTTGAAGAAACGCCGTTTCTTGGAGTCCTTATCATTTCTAGCATCATTACTGCTTCCTCTCTTTTGACCTTCCCCAAAATTTTCTTGACTATTCTTTTTGAGAGCTTCCTTCCTTTCCGGGACCACCTTAGTTTTAACATTGCCAACGGAATAGATAGGATCATCTTCAAGACACATGTATTCCTCGGCTTTGTCATAAAATTTCTCTAGCGTCTCAGGTTTCTTTCTTTTTAGCCACCTTCCGAACTTAGACAGCTTATCAATGCCCCCCTTTAAGGCCATTAGAATTAGCCTTGGCTCTTGGGTCCCTACTTCTGCAGCAGCAGCATTAAAACGATTCAAGAAAGACCTTATCGTTTCACCAGGAGCTTGTTCTAGTTCATTGAGGGACATGACATCTCTGACCTTTGTTGTTTGGAGGCGGAACTGGTCTCGAAAGCATCTTGCCAATGTGGCAAAATCATCAATAGATCGGGGAGGCAACCTTGTGAACCATAATGACGCAACCCCTTCCAAATACACCGGGAAGTACAAGCACTTAAGTTCGTCAGTTGCTTGTGCCCTATCCATGTGTTGATCGTATCGAAACAAGAACACATTGGGGTCGCCTGTCCCGTTATAAGCTTGGATTGAAGGAGGTTTGAATTTGCGTGGGAAAGTTGTCTTTTTAATCCTTTCAGTGAGGGGGGTTTTGGACGGTGCGAATTCCCATTCAGCCTCATTATCGTTTCGAGATTGGCTTTCCTTCATAAGCTGTTGGACCATTTTCTTGAGGCGTTCCTTCTCAGGGAGGCTATCTGCGGGTCGGACACCTTTGTCTTGACCGGAGGCTTGCTGGAGCAAACCATCGCGGTTGCGACTTAGGGGCCCTGGCCTTTCTTGGTTGGAAAGTGCCCCTTTGGCAGAATTGGCCGCTTGATGAGAAGTGATCCCTGCAGTGCGGTTCCGATCAGCTTGCTTTGAAGTCTCATGCTTTCCTTTATCAGGATCGGAGATTTCTTGAAAAGATCTTTCCCGATTTGGACTGGAAGAAGAAGAACTAGCATCCTCTGCACGAATGGGCTTAGAGGCCACCTTTGCCGTAGCGGCCTGAAGAGCAAAGAGCGAATCAAGTTTTGTCAACATGGCTTTGTTAGCTATCTCTAGCTGCTGCGTCAATCCAGCGACAGCTTGATCAAGCTCGCCTCTTGTGACATTCACACCTCCATTAGATGTCTCACCGACTTCAAATCGGTTAGCCACGGGGGTCTCATCTCGATTTTCTTCGTTAGAGATTCTAATTCTAGCTTCCTTATTTGCTTTTGGCGGCATTATTTCAGAAAGCAACTTGAACTTTGCAGAAAATTCGTCAGAAGGTCCAAATCGCAAGCTGGAGCGAGCTATTTTTAAGGCTTAGCTTCAAGATCTCAAGATCTTCGTAGTATACTTGATGCCAGAAAGTAGATCTGGCCCCACGGTGGGCGCCTAATTGTTGATACCGAAAATTGGTATAACAACCAAAATGGTATTTCTAAACACGTTACCTAATTAGAGGCGAGATGCTTAGAAAGCACGTCACCTTTTCAGAGGCGGGGCGTTAGAAAACCTTTAGAGTTATGTGAGGCCATATCTAACATTCAAAAGCATCAAAATACCAAAATTAGGAAAGAAGACAAGAATTTTATAGTGGTTCGACTCTTAATCGAGTCTACGTCCACTTTAAAGGTTGGATTTCATTAATCGCCAAGAGATTACAACATTTGCTCCATTATACATCCATACAAGCTCCCTTGACATGCATTTGTGCTTACAATCGATTGAAAGAACGGATGAAAGCTTGAAGTATTTTATGCCAATCCCTCCATGAAAGCCATAGATGAAAGCTCCTTAGGTCTTTGGGTGAATGATCAAGAGGAAATGAAGAAGTGCGTGAAATGCTTATGCTTGTTCCTCCATGCAAGCTATGCTCCACATGCTCCAATGTCCCATAGACTTATGATCGATGATAGAGAAGAGATGTAAGAATGCTTAGAGAAATCCCGAAAGCAATTAGGCAGCACCTCCTCGTAGTTCCCCCAAAAGTCCCCCAAAATGATGGAGGTAGAGTCCTATTTATAGGCGGAGAAATGGCTGAAATCTTGTATTCAGGGGTCTGGTCGGTATTTTCGGTATTTACGGAAATGCCACTGCCAGTTGTCACCAGTTGTTTCCAGCTGTCACGCCATCACAGGTCGTTTCTAGCGCTTTGGCCGACCAGGAGCTTCTGCCAGAAGAAAGGACGACCAGGAGGCTAGAATGCGGAGCGGACCGACCAAAGAATGACCAAGAAACTTTGAAGCTAGCTGGTGCGATCAGAGGCTAGCGGGCGAGCAAGTTTGAAACGACCAGCTTTCTTTAGCTTTTGGAGCGACCAGGTGGCTTCTGGATCTGGAGCGATCGGGTCAGCGTATAAAAGAGAGCGACCAGGTGCCTTTTGTCTCTAGGGCGACCATAAGGCTTTCCACTTTTGGAGCGACCCGGAGGCTTTGGTTCTCAGAGCGACCAGATGTTTCGTATATCCGGAGCGATCAGCCTTCTTTGGCTTTTGGAGCAACCAGCTTCGGATCGACCAACTTCTTTTGGCTTTTTTGGAGCGACCAGCGCTCATGAGAGCGACCAGATTTAGAACGACCAGGAATCTTACGCTACGACCGCTCCCTTTTAATAACGACAGGACCGATCCCTTCTTCAAAATGCTTAAAACCGACCCATATTCACTTGGATCGATCAGATGGATAACAAAATGAAAGGTAAATTTAGCCAAATCAAATATTGAACAGGATGGAAATTTATTAGAATTGCATAAATGTACATGTGTATATAATGAACAGATCATAGCATGGAAGCTAAGAAGAGCAATAAAATTTTATGCCCGACAAATCGGTACATGTTTACCGTATTTCTTGGGTTTTGATGATTTTATGAGCCGATTTGCAAGCCACTTGGCTTTTTCTTTTTCTTTTTGGATGATGAGTGGCCTGTGAGGCAAGTTGCGGTTTTAAATATCAACCCGTACAAAAAAGGTTATGGCGAAATTTTCAGAAATTTAGGGTGTTCGCCAAATTTGTGATAAATTTAGAAATTCTTAGAAACTAAAAAGTTAAAGAATGAAAGCCAGAAAGAAAGTTGAGTTGGTTAGCTAAACAACTTTCAACTCCGTTCCTTTTCGAGGACGAAAAGATTTTAAGTGGGGGAGAATGTAACAACCCGGAATTTCAAAACCAATTTAAAATTTTTATTTTAGCAAATTTAATGTATTTTGAATATTTAAAATGATTTATTTTAAATAATAACGATTAAAAATATATTTAAATCGAAGTTAGAACGTATAAATTTATTTTAATTATAAAACGAGCCTGAAATGGCGTGGTAGTTTGAAAATTCGATTTTAAATTTCAAATGAATGTACATAATTCAAAATAAATCGAATTTCAGTAAAATAAGAAACGTTGGAATCTATTTAACTATATCTATCTAAATGTGAAATATTCAGATTTCATAATATAAATTGAAAGTTATGTCCAGTTTACAATTTGAAATAATCGCTACGGAATTATATATATATATATATTAGTATATTATATAGCCCTTAAAAGTAGCCATCTTGCAAACGACCTCCGTTTTCGATGAAACCACTTTTGTTGGATCCGGAATGTCAAATTATTGCTATATTCCAATTTTCATATTTTTTGGAATTAATATGTGAGCGTAGTGAATTAAAACGTGCTTGGTAATTTTAGTTTGAAATTAATTGACTGGAAATTGGCCATTTTACAAACGGCCTCTAAGTTTCACGAAATTTGTTTTATTAGGGCTGTATCGTAAAAACATACCTAAATTTATTTATTTTGGAATTTTTGGAGTCAGTATATGGCCCCGATAAATCAAAATGTACGTTGAAATCAATTTTAAAAGTTATATTAATTTTGATGAAAACTGATCGAAATTGTCGAATTGGCTTACAGGACATATCCTATTGTGTTCAGAATGTGGTATTTAGCTAATCGCGATAGTCGTTGGGTTCGATTTGGAGTTCGAATGAAAATGTAACTTTTTGGAATTTAAAATAATCAATTATATAAAGTTAATCCCCTATTCTTTCCTCCCCGTCATTCATTTGAAAAAAAAAACTGATTGCACCTAACCTAGCCCCACCGCCACCTGTGTCGCGCCGCCCCATCGCCGTTGCCTCCCCCCCCCCCCCCCCAGCGCCGCACCCCCTCCGGCCATCACCGCCACCCACCCTTCTCTCTCCTCCTTCTAAAACCCCAAATCAACCGAAACCCATTGCCCTGGCCCACTACCCACCGTCGCTAGCCACCTGCACCACCCTCGACTCTCCAGTCCTCTGCTGCCAACCCCACCACGAACGACTAGCCGTGGGCCCCCTTGATTAAAAACCTAATTTTTAACATTTTCAATTTTACAATTGATCCCTTGACCTTCCGAAGCGAATATCTTCCAACCAGGGCCCCTATGGCCAAAACTCCACGGTGCCAAAATCGAAGAGCATGATTTTCTCTTCGATTTGAGTATATGGAAGCCGTGTTTTGGATTACGGAGTTGTTCAGAAAACGCATCCAAAATCAACAGTCCGATTTATGTCTTTTTGCGATTTCCGGCGAAATGGAGCATTTTCGGAAAAAAGTTCATTAGGCGAAAGTTGTCCAGAATGGCGCGCTTAAGTTAGAAAAAAAAGACTGTGTAAAGATTGGAGCTCGTTTGCAAATTCTGGAACCAGAACAGCATTACAGAACATCAGAAAAGTGTGGCGGAGTGGATCCTAATGTGAGAACTCCTTCTCGCTCAAACAATTTTACAGTTAAATATATCCTTGGTTGTAGACGGGGCTTAATAGCTCCTAACACTATTTATTTGTACAAATCTTGGTTGTTTGTTTAGATTGTATTGTGGAAATTTGGATTGTGGTTGTAAAATTGATTGTGGGATTGTTTAGATTGATTGTGATTGATGTGTATGGCGCGAGCCACTATCAGGAGAGGGGTAATTCTAGACATTACTCCGGTTTTAATATCGCACCATTATAATGCCGAATTTTTCTAAAACTGAAATGTATATGAAATTTTCTGAAATAAATTAAATAAAATAGTCAAGTGCTGAAATAAATATTTTATCATTAAAAATATTATTTTTAACATATATGTAAATGGCATAAAATTCTCCTGAAATGAAAATAAATATTCATTTAGAAATCGGACGATTTGTTTATGTACACCCATTTAACTGACATTGACTGGGACGATAAATATTCAGTATTTCTTGGCTGAAATCCCATACGAGTATTAGGATGATATTTGACGTACACTAATCCCAATTGTTTAGCTGTATGTCAATAGATTGGTTGACAGACTGTAGTAAGCATTAATTATTTATATTTAATGCTTATGCAGTTTTGTAATGCACTATGGATGATGGAAGATTGTTTGTCATGGTTGCTGTATGCATGTGTTGTATGAAATCCATATAAATAACATTATATGATAATTGATTGTGTCATATTCCAATTCAGGAATAACGAATATTTTAAAATAACGAATATTTTAAAATAATATTCTGTAAGGGACTAAAACGTGAATTTGATGTCTGATTTTGGATGGACACAAAAATATTGAAATATATGAAGCCGTATTGATTAGATATGCGCCATTTTAACGCGAATGATAATTATATCAATTTTACTCATTTTTATAATGAATAAAAAGGAAATGATTCCAAAAATCAGATATTTTGATAATATTATCATTTAAATATTATAGTGATAAGGAGTATTCAATTTTGACTTAAGATTGAAATGAAAGTGGGAATCGTTTTTTTAACGAAATTATAAAATACGTTTCGAGCGAAATATTTAATATATATATATATATATATATATTAATGGCTTGAATAGAACGCGCCGCGACTGTTTGCGAATTTCGACCATTGACTTCGAATTGACATTACGGGAGATCCGACCATCGGATTCTCCTAAAACCGAAGCCGTTGGGTTCGTATCGAAAAGAGATTTCCAATGAATATAAGAGATTTAAATTTGAATGGATGGATTTGGAATTATGTCCAAATCTAATTTGAAAAAGGTTGCTATGGATGTTGTTCGGTGGCCGTTATTGGAAACCGGCTGTACGGGCCTTGATAAAATTATTACCAATATTAATGATTTGAGTAAAATCATAAAAATGATTTGGATGAAAAATTCTAATTTTGTAAAGATAAAAATATTTTTTTATCAAATTGAACTAGTTAATAACTAGAAAGATAATCCAATGTTTTTAAATAAATAAATTGGATTTTTGAATGGTTTTAATCTAACCAAAATCTTCCAGTGTATGAATTGGAATGGATTTGAGTAGAAATCATCTTTGGGAGATTTCGATATTGGATTCCATGACTATACGGATATTGTGGAGGAATTTGGAAGATAAATAAATATCGTTATTCACCATATGATATTTGTTGGTTTCAGAATTTGATATTGAATGTAAGCCGATATAATTTCTGTTTGGAGCCTTATATTTAATATTAAAGTAGATTTTGGGTTTGATGTGAATGGTGTCTTCAGTAACACTGTTCTTAAACCCCGTGTGAAAAGAATAAATCTTTTAATTAAGATTATTAGAGTTTCTAGTTATATCTAGTAATTGGAATAAAATGGAATGTGAATTGGGTTTACTATGAACTGTGTTTTGAACGACATTCGTTCTTTAACCCGATTAACAGTGAAATGTGATTTGGAATATATAAATCTTTTATTAAGATTTAATGGAAATTTTCCAAAGTAAAGTTTTCCAATTTAATAAAATAAATTGGAATTCAATGGAATTCTATTTGGTAATAATTGAAGTGAGCTTCTGTGGAGGAAGACTGTTAATATATATGGAATTTATAAGGCATTGTCATTATTCCATTTATACTATTAGTCGGATACGGAAATTGATTACGATTATATATATTGAACTGTTTTCCGTGAAGATTCCATGGTTAATGGAATGTGATTTTGGGTTTACCGTGAACTGTGTTTAAATGACATTGGTTCTTTAACCCAGTTAAAGATATGATTACATGCCTAGCATTGTATTTCGAACCGTATTATTGATTTCTATTAAATATATATCTGTTTGGTGGTGGAGAATTTATTCTCTTGCTTAACACCCTTCTCTGAGATATATGTGCTTAGAGGTTATATATTGGTAGAAATCCGTGGTATGGTGTAGATTGTCGAGTGTGGCATGTTTGATTTCCCAAAGTTAAATAATCATTATTAATGATTTTTGGGAAGATTAAAACTAAGTGCAGTTTTTAATGAATCTTTAGTTAGATTATATGTGAATGTGATAACTTAAATTATCAAGTTTGGGAAATGATCAAGAATGGAGTACCACCAGTCCTACTTTAGGCGATAGTTAAATCTTTAATTAGATTTGAACAGGAAATGGTAATTAGTTTTACCGATAACACCGTGGTGTTAGATATGGAGTATTACCAGTTTTGCTCTATGGGATGAATAGGTTTGGGATTGGTAAATTAGACAAATGATAACTTCGGTAAGGTTCACTAAGCCTGAACTGTTTGGAAAACATTAATTTGGTTTAATTTGTTAAAAGAATATTTGAATAAAAAAATATTCTGGATTGGAATGAGGCGTATGTTGTGTTTGTGTGGCACTTGTTTATGAGATACGCGAGTTGTTCGGAAAGACCGGGTTTATGCCCATTCTGAATAATTGATTCGACGGTAAGTCGACGATGAAGATGGTGGTTGAAGACCAGAGATCTTCACATCGTTTGGATAATTACTGATGTCCTGATTAGGCTGTACACCTAGGACAAGGTAATAAGTGGTGATCGTCCAGACGTACTTGGAGATTGATGTGACATGCGAGGACCTCCCTCCTGTATTGGACATATGGGACGAGGAATAAGGTGCCTTCGGTTTCGTTCAGACCCAGAACAAACTTGTAAATGGATGGGTGTTTGACATTGGATTTCATTCTATGTTGATTGATTTCCATTAAATATATATATCTATTTGGCGGCGGAGAATTTATTCTCTTGCTTAACGCCCTTCTCTGAGACGTACGCACTTAGAGATATATGTTGATGGATATCAGTCGTATGGCACGAATTGTCTATGTGGCATGCAGAGATGTAGTGATCAAGGCTCCACTTGAAAAGTAGAGTCTTGTGGTTGATGATCAAAGCATGGATTTAAATAGCATAGCTTTGTGTATAGCGTTAATTTGTGAGCCTCACACCCGGTATGAGTCAAAAAGGGGATCGGACTGCAGGGAGTGCACGACGTTTCTTTCTAGCTATGGGTGGTGTCAAGGTATGAAGCGCAGACATTTATATTTTTTTACCTATGTGGATGATGGATTCCGAGGCGCCTTGGATATATCGGTCAGTACGGGGCCGATTGATAGGTCTGATAGGACCGGGAAATGTGTGCTCAGGAATAACTTATCCTCAAACGTAAGGGAGGACTGGCCCTGAAGCATCTAAGGGTTCCGGCGGGGGGTCCTGAGGCATTTGCGAGAGTGTCTCGAATCGGGAGGAGCCATCCCTTTCCTCGACTCATAGATGGAATCCAATTTCCAATATGTGACTTTTCGGTTTAGTTGTAAGAACTAGTATGGCGACATGATATATGGTACCTATGCCATCTATGATTGCTACATTTATATTTGAAGCGGTTTTTGACACTACACACTTATAGTAATATCAAAATGATCAGTTTTAAATGCTCCAAGCATGTTTGGCTATTATAAGGTAAAACTCTATCCTTCAGCTTTCGTTGTATTGTGTGATGGGACCTGAGTCTTATAATAGCTTCATTTTTCCAAAAAGCATTGCGCTATTTGTTTTATGCACTGGTATTCATGGGAGTAAACCCGTTCCATGTTGTACGGCGTGGTCCCTTGATTTACCCTATTTTAAAGTTAAAGTTTAATAACTGTTTTAGTTCTCACACCAGTCCCATGACTGACTCTTAACCTAAACTCTGGGTGGCCATATTTTCCACATGCGCTGCTAGTAGCTTTGGTTTTCGCAGATATTTCTTTCCTAGGATCCTAAATCTACAGTTGGAGCTATATTCGGAAAGCTTTGTATCTGTGTGTCTCTTTCAGTTGTGTTATGTATTATTTTTCTGCTGCTTTGTAATTTAAATCTTCGATTTTTTTCTGATGTTTATTATTTATTCATACACTGTTATGTTCCTGTACTCTGATGTAATTTTTGTAATAGCAATGAAATTTTCTTCTGTTCGTGTTCTGATTTGTCATGTTCTCAACTCAATCCGGGCTTTCCCATAAGGGCGAGTTTGGGAGGTTTCAGATGTTTTGGAAAGTCTATTTTAAGCTTCTTTTGATGGTTGGCTATTTTCACTTGATTTTGAACAATCGTATCTTCGTAAATGCGCTTAGAAGTTGGATACTTAATACTTTTCATAGAAGCTTCTTCTTCGATTTCCATTGGTTCTTGTTCTTGTTGCGTTCGAGCTTGTTTGGCTTTGAATGTCTCATAAGGTTTGAAAGTGAGAGGAATTTGCATGGGATGAATGTTTGAAGTATCTAACACTTTTCTAGGCACAAATTCTTCTTTATGAAGATCAACATTAAAGTGTTTGAAAATATGAGTGAGATAAGCACAATAGTGTAGAATGTTTTCTCTTGTAGATAAATCTACTGTTTTTATTTCATTTAGGATCATTTCAGCCCAATTTATGACATATTCACCCATAATAGCAAAAAGAGCCTTTTGGACTTTGAGAGTTGGATTGTTGAAATTTCCGAAACGGGGAGTGATGGTACGTTGGAGGAGAAGGTTGATAATTCTTTCTTTTGGACGTAAGAAACAATTTTTGAATTCCATTAGAGCACCATCTTTAAAAATATATGATAGGTTTCCAAATCGGTTTCTTCGATAGAAAAATTTAAAATACCCAAGCCCACGCTTCTAAAATTTAGAATAGTGCCTAAAAGTTCGGCATCAAGAACAATTTGAGTGACTTTGTCACTGCTCCAAATTGGATTTTCGTTGCCTTCGTAAAATCCGCGATTGAGATTTGCGTAGAACATCTTAATGAGTTTGGGATAACATACTTCGTCGTTACCATGAGAGTCAATTAGACTCAACACTTTATTGTGTTTGAAAAAAGAGGCGAGATCATAAGAGGGAAAGTCGCTAAAGACGGTGAAAGCACCCGTGTTAACTTTAGCGTTAGCTAAATAATTACCATAGGTTTTGATGGCCTCTTTGTCATCATGAATATAGCCTTTGATGGCTTTGGTTATCTTCAATTTTTGACACGAACTTGAGGAAGCCATTGAATTGACAATTTTGAAGAGAATAGATATGAAGAATATAGTTTTGAGTTGTGAACGAAAGGTAGAAATGATATATATATATATATATTGAATGGATATGAATTAAACAGGGACAACTTTTCAGATTGAAATGACACCTTTTTAGACCTTAGGAGTTGGTGAAAAGATTGGAGGGAAGTTTGAAAGTTTTTTGAAATTCAAAATTTGAATTTCAAAATTGGTCAGATATGTTGACATACTTGTCTATTTTCAAAGGAAATTGGATTTATGTGTTTTGAGATTTATATTATCAGTTTATATTTCTGGTTTAACGATTTCCTGAAATAATTCTAATCCTAATAAACATCTAGACCATTCATTTAACTTATTGGTTATTTAGTATTATATTATTATTTTGAATTTCAGAAATTCAAATTTCAAATATGGATTTTAAATTTCAATTTTTTTTAAGTTTAGGTTCAAATCAAAGCAACAATTCAACCAAATAAAATTAAAAATTAATTAATGTGTACTAGTTTTTAGAACCTTTTCTTTATGATTTTCTGAACTCTGAATTATTGTAAAACATATAATTATATTCCCGGTTTCTAGTTCTCACTTGATGACGAATCTAAATCATCTAATGTTGTTGCGTATGCTTTCTTTCTTTTCCTTAATGAATTCTAGTTGTCCATTTATCGAATTGATTTTTCCGGATATGGACACATTTTCTTTATATGGCCTAGTTTGTTGCAGTTAAAACATCGACCATCATAAATTTTGAATTTCCTTGAATATAACTCTTCCTTCTATATTTTAGAAATCTTCTAAAATGATTTGTCATAAGTGTTGTTTCCTCATCATCTTCACTACTCGAGTCGGTCTCATTTGTTGTTGCTCTAAGTGCAATAGATTTCTTATCAGTTAATCTGTTTTCTTTTCTTATCTGTAATTGGACTTCATAAGCGACAAATTTCCGATTAACTCCTCAATCTTCATTTCATTGACATCATTGGCTTCTTCAATAGCCAAAGTTTTCTGATCTCAATTTGGAGTTAATGAATTCAATATTTTTCTGATATAATCTGCTTCAGAATAATTTTTTCCAAGTTCTGTTAATGAATGCACTATCTCTTGAAATCCGCAATACATATCTAAAATAGACTCATTCTCGTTCATTTTAAATAATTCAAACTGATTAACTAGCATTGCTATTTTAGTCTGTTTAACTTTACTAGTTCCTTCATGAGTAACTTGTAAAGTTCTCTAGATTTCATAAGAAGTTTTACATACTGATATTCTATTAAACTCATTCCTATCTAATGAACAAAATAACATATTCATGGCTTTAGAATTGCTCTTTGCAGTAGCCTTTAGTTTATTTGTCCATTGTGCGAATGCATTTGTGGGTTCAACATACTCATTTTATGTACTATTCTATGTATCTAAACCTACTGAATGTAAATAAATTTTCATTATACATTCCCAATATGAGTAATTACTAACATTAAACAATGGTGGTCTAATAGTGGATCAACCCTCTATAAAAGAACTATTATTGCTATTAGTGTTGGTTGCCATAATCACTATTTTAAAAAATCAGATTATGAACTTTTTGAAAGACTTGCTCTGATACCAATTATTAGGGATTGCAGAAAGGATCGATAAGGCAAAACAAACGCTAGAGGTGGGTGAATAGTGTTTGTGAGAATTTAAACAAAATCTAAAACTTATGTGAATAACAGAATGAATCAAACACCACAAACATAATCAAAGAAACAGATTCAAACACAGATGCACAAATAAACAAAAATAAAATGCTGAAAAGAAAGAACACACCGGATTTTATACTGGCTTGGATTGCTCCTACGTCCAGTCCTGCACAATGCTGGATTGCGCAGAGTTTTATTGCTATTCCAATAGTCAAGTACAGCCTCCTTGATTTCACGGCTACAAGGAATACCACCGATTACTACTTCCTTGGTTTCACGGCTATAAGGAAACCACCGATTCCTACTTCCTTGGTTTCACGGCTACAAGGAACACACCGATTCCTACTTTATTCAACCCAAGCAATTACAAATAACCCTATAACTCTTCAATAGCACTTGATTCAGAGAGAGATAAGAAGAGCATGTAGAGAGAAGAAGTTTAATCAAAACGGAATTGAAATCGGTAGGGTATAAGTGTAGAAATCATAAAAATGATTAAGAAAAATGATACAAAGAAAGAGCATGAAGTTAGAGAAGAAGAGATGATTAAAAATTCGAATTCAAACCCTTTTTATAGTGTGTGAAAGGTTGTAACGTTTCTGAAACATTTCAAATGGTGAAAAGACACGTCCTTTCAATTTAGGATTTCTGACGGTTATATGTCGACATAGTGTTTTCTACATGTTGACATACTCTAGTATAATTTTGAATTTTAAAACATTTTCGAGTGTTTTGATCTAAATATAATTCTGGAAATTCTTGAATAAAAATCTAGTGTTGTAAATTAATATTATATAGTTGAAAAACATATGAAAACATAAATTTAAACTATATAAATATATTTATAAGATTATAAGGTTTTAAATTATATAAAGTATAAAAATAAAAATAAAAATATATTAAACTTAAGTTTGAAAAATAAAAGAAAGTAGAAAAGATAAGGAATAGAATAAAGAGAATTGAGGATAGAAAATAGAATTTGAAAACCAAAATTTGAATATTGAACCTGGAGTGCTATTTAGAGTCTTACATAATTTAGACTCTATAACTGTATTAATCTTGAACTCTTGATATCTTGAATACTCATGAGTCTTGAAATTTGTCTGAATTCTGAATCTTTAACATCTTTAAACTATACAGTCTTCAGAAATATTTCCTGTATATAGTTCCTTCATATGTGTGTGTGTGTGTATATATTGTAACACCCCGAATTTTCTGTTAAAAGTAAATTAACAAATTAAAGTATAATTAATTCTAAATTAAATAATTAAGGGAAACGGGTTACGCCATTGCGCTCATCTCGGAATTCTGCCTAAGATAGAGTCCAAGTTTGTGTGATTCAGACTCCTTATGAAGGAGTTACGACCTCCGGAAGTTTCAGAATTCAATTTAAAATTCAAACAGTTCAAATTCAGTTCGAAATTCGAAAAACAGACCCAAACCGGGTTGGGCGGGAAAATTCCCACCCAGGCACTAGGTCGACCTGGGTGTCGACTTGGGGTCGACTTGGGTAACCAGGTCGACCATAGGGTCGACCTGGGCGTCGACCTGCCCAGTCGACCTGGTTTGGCCCTGGCTGGCCTGGTCGGTTTCTGGTTGAATTTCTGAGTTTGGCTGTATCACTAGGGCTTATTTGTCACTTTCTGATTGGCTTCTCTTGGTGTGTATAGTCTAGTTTCATATGATCATCTGACGGCTCAAATCAATTTGAAATTCTATAAATACAACTCAACACTCAACCTAAATTCACACAAATAATATAGAACTAGAGCCGTCATACTGCAGGGAGGAAACTAAGAGTAGCCGTCAGTTAGAGAAAGCTTAGAGACGAGAAGAATTAAAGTTAAAACAAGAATCAAACAACGTTTGTCCACCCAAAGGAAAGCATTGCAAATTCAGAACTCAGAAATTA
Source organism: Allium sativum (assembly GCA_030737875.1). Taxonomy (NCBI): domain Eukaryota; kingdom Viridiplantae; phylum Streptophyta; class Magnoliopsida; order Asparagales; family Amaryllidaceae; genus Allium; species Allium sativum. The sequence continues at coordinate 486,694,153 of CM060926.1, read as the reverse complement.
GAAAACAAGACCGTCGTTTGTTGTAAGTATAGCAATTTTTCCGATGTGAATAAAAATTAAGACTTGATTCGATGTAAATTGGAAATGGAGTTGTGCTATTGAATAACGATGATGTTAATTCATATCTATGTATTGAAATGATTGTATTGTGAATGGTTGGAATGTTTGTGGTTAAATTTACCTGGTGTTGGATCCATTCAAATGAAAACAACATCACATGCAAGTTGTATAGTTCATGTTGTAATCTACACCTATATGATCATGTGATTATATAGGTTGTATGTGTTATGACTAAGCTAAGATCTCATGTATATACTTTATGCTAAAACCTCTAATAAATGATTAAGTTCACATACATGCTCATATGTTTATACAAAAGTTGCAAGTTCATAATTGGATCCATGCCAAGATCCATTTTTAATACAAGTTTCATGTTATAGCAGTAAACATGATTGGATCTAGTTCACACATGCGAGGAAATTATACATACTTGATGGACTTGTCATATTCTTGTCATATGCTGATGATGTTCGATGTTATGCATAGATCTAAACATGTTTAGGCTTATGTTATCTAAATCATATGCTAATTCATGTGACACCTATCTGGTTAGATCCCTATTTCAATACAAGTTCACATGTATGTAAGTTGATTTAGTCTATGTTGTAAATTCACATATATGCATTTTGATCTAGTCTACGTTGCAAGTTCACACCTATGATATTCATGTTGGCCATTTTGCAAGTTCACACCTATGATGTTCATATTAACTATGTCGATAATGCCAAGTTTACACATATGTCATGTTTATGAATTTCTTTATGCCAATTTTGTGTACGCTGAATTAGGCTAAGTTTTTAGCCTAATATTATATGTTAAAAATCATGCGGACGAAAAATTAGGCTAAGATTGTTAACCTAATAATTAGGCGGAGTAACGTTGGGATAAATTGGTAATTATAGGAAACTTGACATGAATTGGTGAAAATATATGAAATTGGCATGTTTGGCACCTGCCAATAACTGGTGGCACTTAAATGGTGTAAAATTCTTATACCAAAAATGATGAACTTGGAAAGTGGGCCATAACATTTAATTGTTAACAAATTTACATATAATAAGTAATAGAGACAAATATGTAAATTTAGAAAATACAAGTATGCTTAACACGAGGTTGGATTGAGTTGTGATGTAAACCTGCCCGAACCCGCCCGGTTATCCAGTAGTCACAACAATACCTATCCAATGTGGGTGGTTAAGCATTGAGCCCAATAAGGACCCGAGGTTAGACTGAGTTACGGTGTAAACCTTCCCGGAACCGACTGGCACATCCAGTAACTGTAACAATACCTGTCTAATATGAGTGGTCGGTGCTTTAAAAAGCTAAGGACAGACAAGTCAGGATGGTAGGGTTAAGTTAACTAAAACACTTAACCAATTCAACATGTTAATTAAACTGATGGGTGGGGGTTAGGTAAATACAGACACTTAACCACTTAACATGTTTGACTTGAAAACCCTAGTAACGGGGTCCCATTTTAGCAGTAACCCAATTAGATATTATGGTACCCTGAAAGTAGGCAGGGTGGGGCACGATTACTGGGCTGATTATAAGCGGTCAAAAGCGACGGCGGTGGGTGCAACAGTGTGGGTTCTAACGAAGTGCGGGCGTGCACACACTTCGGAGTAGACAAGCAGGGCACTGGGGGCACCAGTAGTATAACCTATGCATTCTAGAGTTGTGTTGGGCCGCCACCATGGGACTTGATACACCCCATGGTGGGACCAGCATAGGTATCTACAATCTTTGGGGGCCGTAAGACACAGATGATTATGCGAGTAGGAGCCGATCTTTAGAGAAAGGGGACCACTTCACCCCGGTCAGGGGGTGCCAGTTGAGGCAATGCAAGTAGGTGCAGAGATTTAGTGTAGGGTGCGATAGTATATTCTGTTCAAACTGCTTTATCTTAGTTTATGATACTTTCCTATTTCCAGTCTATACCTATCTTGCCATTTTTCTTATTCTCATACTGAAGAGTCACTAGACTTACCAGGCTTTATGTCTGACCCTATTTTTCTTTCGTCTTCTTTTCTTCCGTTTCCCCCCCAGGTTCACAGGGAGGAAACAACCCAGCTTAGCCAGACTCTTTGCAAGCTTCAAGATAGTAGATGTATGGTTTGGACTCTCTTTCCTTGGCTATGTATTTTGGACACATTCTATGGGGATTTATGTAGTTTCAATTATGTTTTTATGCTTCTTTATTTAATAACCAAGACAGAAACGATGATGTAATGTTTTGGAAGTTATTATGTGACAATTATGGAAATGTTTTGTATGAACACGTATTTATGAAATAAAAAAGTCTATTTGTTTTCCGCTTCTTATACATATGTGTTTATATATCTGTCTTGTGTTTATCTGTGACTTTTACTTATAAACCTCCACCGAAGTTAAGGCATTCCCTTTGTGAGTGACCTTAATGGAGGTGGGGTGTTTCACTTGGTATCAGAGTCAGGTTTACCAGACTGGATAAAAGTTTTTGAAACTATTTTCAAAAAGAAGTTTAAAGAAGCATTTTTTTAAAAGAAAAGCGTTGTTTTTAAAAGGCATAATTCCCCAAAGCCATATGCAATATCTCTCTATCCTTTTGTCTTTAATACTTTCCTTCTTGTTCCAGCATGTCTGGAGATCGTAACCTTCCAGAAGGAGGACCGATCCCTGGCTGGTTCCGAAGGTACCTAGAGGCTAGGGCCAATGGTGCGGGTCCAGCAGACATTCCTCCTCCCATGGTGGCAGCGGTTCCTCCTCCTCCTCCTCCTCGTGGAAATACTTTCGCTAAGACGTGTAGAGACTACAAGGCTATGGGTGGAAAGGACTTTTATGGAACTGAATCATTTGTGGCAGCGAGGAACTGGCTGAAGGAGACCGAAGATTTGTTCTTCATCTTCGAAGTTGACGACAGGCAAAAGATACAACTAGCAGTGTGGTTGCTTAAAGATGAATCTTCCTATTGGTGGGAAGTTACCCATGCTGAGAGGCCAGTGGAAACTTGGGAAGATTTCAGGATGAGGTTTGAGATGAAATTCCTCTCCCAAGCTGAAAGAAGCCTGCAGATGGAGAAGTTCCTAACTCTTAAACAAGGAAATATGACAATCAAGGAGTACGTCAATCAGTTTAATCAGCTGGCCAGATTTGGGCTGGATTTAGTAAACACCATACACAAGAAGGCCCTTCACTTCGTCAAAGGTCTGAATGAACCTTCTACACAGCCTTGCTATGACCCATATACCCATGGGAGCGACCTATGAAAGCTTGGTGGATGTGGCGCTGCTACATTAGGAAGATAAAGGCAAGAAAGAGGCAAAGGTGGAAGTGCCTCAAGAAAAGAAAGAGGGTTTACAGGCTAAGAAAACAGACTTCAAGAAAGGCGGGAAGAACAACAAATCCCGTGAAAAGAGAAAGTGCAATTTCTGTGGCATTGTTGGACATATAGCAAAAGACTGCAGGAAGAAGAAGGCAAAGATGAATGGTCATTGTTTCAATTGCGGCGAGACTGGACACTTGGCTAAGGACTGCCCAAAGAAACGGGGGCAGGGACAGAGGACTAGATCCACCTCAGGGGGACAGGTTCACGCGTTGGTGGCACCTCCACAGGAACGAGGTAGAAATATTTCTGTAGAAAGCTTTGTTTATCTCTATGATCATCCAGTTCGCACTCTCTTTGATTCTGGTGCATCACACTCCTTTATTTCATCTACCTTAGTAGAATCTCTGCACCTAGACACTAGTATGGTAGAAGATCCCTTGATTGTTTCAAATCCAATTGAGGGCTCGGCTTATTTGTCGATGGTTTGCTTGGATTTGAAAATCTCTATTCTAAGTGTTGAATTTAGATGTAGCGCCTTTGTTTTGGGCTTCTCAGGATATGGACTGATCTTAGGCATGGACTGGTTACCCAGTAATGGTGCCATTCTTATTTGTGAGAAAAGAGTGGATAGTCTCTTGACTTGGCTCGGTAACACTCTAGAAATTTCTTGTAATCCCTTGAATGTTGTTATGCTTTGTTATCTAGAGTCGCTTGACACTTCTGTTGGGAATTTGTAGTCGGTTAGAGTTGTCCGGGAATATCCGAATGTCTTTGAAGAGGTGAAAGGCTTACCTCCGAAGCTGGAAATAGACTTCCGCATATATCTTATTGATAATGCAAAGCCCGTAGCTCTGCCTGTTAGATACATGGCTCCAAAGGAGAGAAAGGAGCTCAGTAAGCAAGTTAAGGAGCTTCTCGAGAAGGGGTTTATAAGGCGGAGTATCTCGGAATGGGGTGCTCTATTGGTGTTCGCCACCAAAGCAGATGGCTCATTACGTCTTTGTGTGGACTATAGGGAGCTAAATAAGCTGACTAAAAAGAATAGACACCTGCTTCCCAGAATAGATGATTTGTTTGATCAGCTTGTAGGTGCGTCGGTCTTCCCCCAACTTGATCTGGCTACTGGGTTCCATCAGCTAAGGGTGGCTGAAGATAGCATTGATAAAAAGGCATTCAGAACTCCAGATGGTTTCTACGAATGGCTTGTCATGGCTTTCAGCTTAACAAACGCACCCGCTTATTTCGTAGACCTAATGAGCAGGGTGTTCAGAGAATTCCTCAATAAGTTCGTGGTGGTCTTCGTAGACGATATTTTGATCTTCTCAAAGAATGAGGAAGAACATGCTCAGCATCTGAAGGAGATCATGTAAACTGTTCGAGTTCATCAGCTAAAAGCCAAATTCTCCAAGTGCCACTTTTGGAGAGAAGAAGTAAGGTTTCTTGGACATATAGCGTCCAAAGAAGGGTTAGCTGTGGACCCTGCGAAAGTGGTGGCAGTGCAAGATTGGAAGACACCAAGAAATGCAACCGAAGTCCGAAGCTTTATTGGGTTAGCCGGTTTTTACCGAAAGTTCATTAGAGATTTCACGAAAATCTCAGCTCCACTCACAAGGCTAACAAAGAAGAATCTAGCATTCGCTTGGGATTTGGACTGTGATATTGCTTTCCAACGATTAAAAAGGGCTCTTACAACAGCCCCAGTTCTGACTTTGCCGGATGGAAGCTAGATGTTCACAGTATACACGGATGCTTGTGGTACGGGTCTAGGCGCTGTTCTGATGCAAGAAGGGAGGGTAGTAGCTTATGGTGGAAGACAATTGAAAGTTCATGAAAAGAGCTACCCAACCCATGACCTTGAGTTGGCTGCCATCGTCTTTGCGCTTAAGTCTTGGCGCCATTATCTCCTAGGTGAGAATTTCGAATTATATACTGACCATAAATCGTTGAAGTATCTTTTCTCGCAGAAAGATCTTAACATGAGGCAGCAAAGGTGGATGGAGTTCCTTGCCTCGTATGATTTTGAGATTTCCTATACTCCTGGCAAAGGAAACGTAGTAGCAGACGCGTTGAACAGAAAGAAGTTGACACTAAGCTCTTTCTTTGTAGAAAGCAAAGCTTGGAGTATATAGCCAGTTTTGACTTTAGGCCCTCCTCTGATTTTATACCTGGTTTATTGGCATCCCTGAAAGTACGACCCACTCTTTTAGACTCAATAAGGGCTGCACAACGCGAAGACCCTCAACTTGTTGATGAGATTGATATACTAATTAGGGGTGAAACTTCCAGTCACCTCAATAGGTACTCCATCGATGATAAGGGTTGGCTGAAACGGGATGGAAGACTATGCGTCCCATAAGCAAGGGATTTAGTAAAGATGGTTCTCGAGGAAGCACATCATTCCAAGATGTCAATACACCCAGGCGGGGACAAGATGTACAAGGATGTAAAGAGAGTTTTATTTTGGAGCGGCATAGAGAAGGACGTGGCAGATTTCGTTTCTAAGTGTGTGACATGCCAACAGGTTAAGGCGGAACAAAAGAAGCCTGGAGGACTGCTTCATCCTCTAGAAGTCCCGCAATGGAAGTGGGATAGCATTTCAATGGACTTCATTGATGGGTTGCTTAGGTCAAGAAGAGGCAATACTAGCATTTGGGTAATAGTGGATAGGCTTACTAAAAGCGCCCACTTTTTACCTATCAATAGTAGAAGGACTGCCTCGTCTCTAGCTTCTTTTTATCTTAAGGAAATAGTTCGACTCCATGGAATACCCTCCAGCATAGTAAGTGACAGAGACCCCATCTTTACGAGCGAATTTTTGCGGAGTCTGCAAGAAGCTGTAGGCACACAGTTATGCTTGAGCACGGCCTATCACCCCCAAACTGATGGTCAGACGGAAAGGGTGAACAGAGTACTAGAAGATCTTCTAAGACTGTGCGTTATTGACTTCGGAGGGACATGGGAGGATCATCTTCCTTTAGTGGAATTCGCCTACAACAACAGCTGCCAAGCCACTATCGGCATGGCGCCCTTCGAAGCTCTATATGGAAGACCGTGCCGATCACCAACTTATTGGTGGGAGTCTACAGACAAGCTTATACTTGGGCCGGACATGATTAGAGAGACTTCAGAAAAAGTGGACTTGATATGAAGGAGAATTAAGACTGCCCATGATAGACAGAAATCCTACGCAGACAAAAAAAGGACCGACCTTGAGTTTGAGGTTGGGGACAGGGTTTTCCTGAAGGTATCCCCTTTAAGGAACGTCGTTCGCTTTGGATCCGCAGGAAAGCTTGCATCAAGATTTGTAGGACAGTTCCCTATCATCGAGAAGATTGGGAAGATGGCTTATAGAGTAGAGCTGCCCGAAAGGTTGGCTGGAATTCACAACGACTTTCACGTTTCTCATCTCCGGAAATGTCTACATGAATATGCGGAAGTGGTGGAGCCAAGCATTCTAGAAGAATCCGAAGTGGAACGCGAAGCAACTGTGAAGAGAGTTCCAACTCGAATCGTAGGAACTGAAATCAAGAAGCTACACAACCGCGAAGTCAAGCTTGTCAAAGTTCAGTGGAGCGACGCCGAGGAAGACACGACTTGGGAAACTGAGAACAGAATACGCGCGGCCTACCCTTTTCTTTTTGAGGGTACATCTTTGATCTCTCTTTTTCCTTAAGTTGTTCTTGTATCTATCTTTTTAGGTATAATCTCCTCGATATTATCCTTTATCCTTAGGTAGAAACCCCTTTGGATGTAAACATGTAACGTTATGGTTGATGGCTGCAAGTGGTTGCAAGTAGTTGCTAGTGGTTGCTCGTGGATGCATATACACACACAACCTAGGTTTTAGATCGGCTCAGTCACTTCATACTGCATATGCATATATGTATTCATATTTGTATGTGTTTGAAAATTGATATGTTGTCATATGGATGTCGCATTTGTATGGATGGTTGTGCACTCATGTAGAGTTATGAGTGAGGAAAAATTTGCATACATAATGGATTCATGACACTTACATGATTCGCATTAAGGAGGTCAACTGAATCAGTAGACCGCCTGATTTTGCATTAGATAAGGACATGTACACACACTATGCATATGATCATGAAGCATTAGAAGTCTTTTAAGGACAATGGACGCATGTGTTTGTTGGTTGAGTAGATGGACGATTGGATGTTAGGATTTAGGTTCTCCTAGACTTGAAGATTTTGGGGACGAAATCCTTTAAGGAGGGGAGAATGTAACATCCCGAATTTCTGTTAACATTAAATTAACAAATTAAAGTATAATTAATTCTAAATGAAAGAATTAAGGGAAACGGGTTACGCCATTGCGTCGTCTCGGAATTCTGCCTAAGATAGAGTCCGAGTTTACGTGAATCAGACTTCGTATGAAGGAGTTATGACCTCCGGAAGTTTCAGAATTCAATTTAAAATTCAAACAGTTCAAATTCAGTTCGAAATTCGAAAAACAGACCCAAACAGGGCTGGGCGAAAAAATTCCCGCCCAGGCACCAGGTCGACCTGGATAACCAGGTCGACCATAGGGTCGACCTGGCGGTCGACCTGCCCAGTTGACCTGGTTTGGCCTGTCTGGCCTGCTCGGTTTCTGGTCGAATTTTTGAGCTTGGCTGAGTCACTAGGGCTGATTTGTCACTTTCTGATTGGCTTCTCTTGGTGTCTATGGTCTGGATTCACTCTATGATCATCTGACGGCTCAAATCAGTCTGAAATTCTATAAATACAACTCAACACTCAACCTAAATTCACACAAATAATATAGAACTAGAGCCGTCATGCTGCTGGGAGGAAATTAAGAGTAGCCGTCGGTTTGAGAAAGCTTAGAGACGAGCAAAATTAAAGTTAAAACAAGAATCAAACAACGTTTGTCTACCCAAAGGAAAGCATTGCAAATTCCGAACTTAGAAACCAGAAAACAAGACCGTCGTTTGTTGTAAGTGTAGCGATTTTTCCGATGTGAATAAAAATTAAGACTTGATTCGATGTAAATTGGAAATGGAGTTGTGCTATTGTATAACGATGATGTTAATTCATATCTATGTATTGAAATGATTGTATTGTGAATGGTTGGAATGTTTGTGGTTAAATTTACTTGGTGTTGGATCCATTCAACATGCAAGTTCTATAGTTCATGTTGTAATCTACACCTATATGTTTATGTGATTATATAGGTTGTATGTGTTATGACTAAGCTAGGATCTCATTTATATACTTTATGCTAAAACCTCTATGCCTAAATGATTAAGTTCATATACATGCTCATATATTTATACAAAAGTTGCAAGTTCATAATTGGATCCATGCCAAGATCCATTTTTAATACAAGTTTCATGTTATAGTAGTAATCATGATTGGATCTAGTTCACACATGCGAGGAAATTATACATACTTGATGGACTTGTCATATTCTTGTCATATGCTAGTGATGTTCGATGTTATGCCTAGATCTAAACATGTTTAGGCTTATGTTGTCTAAATCATATGTTAATTCATGTTACACCTATATGGTTAGTTCCCTATTTCAATACAAGTTCACATATATGTAAGTTGATTTAGTCTATGTTGTAAATTCACATATATGTATGTTGATCTAGTCTACGTTGCAAGTTCAGACCTATGATATTCAAGTTGGCCATTTTGCAAGTTCACACCTATGATGTTCATATTGACTATGTCGATAATGCCAAGTTTACACCTATGTCATGTTTATGAATTTCTTTATGCCAATTTTGTGTACGCTAAATTAGGCTAAGTTTTTAGCCTAATATTATATGTTAAAAATCATGCGGATGAAAAATTAGGCTAAGATTGTTAGCCTAATAATTAGACGAGGTAACGTTGGGATAAATTGGTAATTATAGGAAACTTGACATGAATTGGTGAAAATATATGAAATTGGCATGTTTAGCACATGCCAATAATTGGTGGCATTTAAATGGTGTAAAATTCTTATACGAAAAATGATGAACTTGGAAAGTGGGCCATAACATTTAATTGTTAACAAATTTACATATAATAAGTAATTGAGACAAATATGTAAATTTAGAAAATACGAGTATGCTTAACACGAGGTTGGATTGAGTTGTGATGTAAACCTGCCCGGACCCACCCGACTGTCCAGTAGTCATAACAATACCTATCCAATGTGGGTGGTTAAGCATTGATCCCAATAAGGACCCGAGGTTAGACTGAGTTACGGTGTAAACCTGCCCGGAACCAACCGACACATCCAGTAACAGTAACAATACCTATCTAATGTGAGTGGTCGGTGCTTTAAAAAGATAAGGACAAACAAGATAGGATGGTAGGGTTAAGTTAACTAGAACATTTAACCAATTCAACATGTTAATTAAACTGATGGGTGGGGGTTAGATAAATACAGACACTTATCCACTTAACATGTTTGACTAGAAAACCCTAGTAACGGGGACACATTTCAGCTGTAACCCAATTAGTTATCATGGTAACCTGAAACTAGGCAGGTTCGGGCACGATTACTGGGCTGATTGTAAGCGGTCAAAAGCGACGGCGGTGGGTGCAACAATGTGGGTTCTAACGGAGTGCGGGCGTGCATACACTTCGGAGTAGACAAAAAGGGCACTGAGGGCACCTGTAGTATAACCTATGCATTCTAGAGTTGTGTCGGGCTGCCACCATGGGACTTGATACACCCTATGGTGGGACCAGCATAGGTATCTACAATCTTTAGGGGTCGTAAGACACAGATGATTATGCAAGTAGGAGCCAATCTTTAGAAAAAGGGGATCACTTCACCCCGATCATGGGGTTCCAGTTGAGGCAATGCAAGTAGGTGCAGAGATTTAGTGTGGGGTGCGATAGTATATTCTGTTCAAACTGCTTTATCTTAGTTTATGATACTTTCTTATTTCCAGTTTATACCTATCATGCCCTTTTGCTTATTCTCATACTGAATAGTCACTAGACTTACCAGGCTTTATGTCTGACCCTATTTTCTTTCGTCTTCTTTTCTTCCGTCCTCCCCCCCCCCCCCCCCAGGTCCACAGGGAGAAAACAACCCAGCTTAGTCAGACTCTTTGCAAGCTTCAAGATAGTAGATGTACAGTTTGGACTCTCTTTCCTTGGCTATGGCTGTTGGACACATTCTGTGGATTTATGCAGTTTCAATTATGTTTTTATGCTTCTTTATTTAATAACCAAGACAGAAATGATGATGTAATGTTTTGGAAGTTATTATGTGAGAGTTATGGAAATGTTTTGTATGAACACGTATTTATGAAATAAAAAAGTCTGTTTGTTTTCCGCTGCTTATATATATGTGTTTATATATCTGTCTTGTGTTTATCAGTGACTTTTACTTATAAACCTCCACCGAAGTTAAGGCATTCCCTTTGTGAGTGACCTTAATGGAGGTGGGGTGTTTCATATATTCTATACCAAAAGTGTTAGTATATGTTTTATAACTAATGATAATTGAAATAATGTTGTTTTCATCAAAACTCCATTCTCTAACATCTATATGTATACGCTTTAAAGTCAGAGGTCTAGTGTACATATGTATATATAAATCTGCTATGTGTAAATAGGTAGGTTTACTACAACTTCAGAAGGTATTAAGTGGCCAACTCTCTTCTTATCTACTTTGGGTCTTAAGTGGTTAGGACTAGGATCCCTTCCGAAGGTTTATTGCTTAGAGAGGATCCAAAGTCATAGGATCCTCCCTTATTAGATTTGAAATAAGTCTATGGCCCTCCTTCTCTAAAGTTGTTCGACATAGTGATAACAGAGTAGGGTAGTTCATGGGGGATGTGCACTTCCTCCAGAAGCCTGTAGGGGCTCAACTAGGGATATGACTGGTTTATAAAATATATGTGGCCATAGCATGCTCACCAACTGTCTAAAAGAAGACTTAAGCGACATAGGTGTTCTATCGTAATATCAATTAAGTAGTAATGTTCGCAATACTACTTCTCATATAACAAGTAAGAGTATAGACTTAAGAACGTTGACATGTTAGGACGGGTTCTTAGGAGGTTAGGGTCCGACTCAGGGTTATAAGATGCAACACCTCAAAATTTTATAACATTAAAATTCACAAATTAAAGTATACTTAATTTTTAAAAGAAGAATTAAGTGAATTGGATTGCGCTATTATGTTCATCTCAAAATTTTGGGTCAAGATAGACATTTGTTTTGCATAAAACGGATAACTTATGAAGAAGTAATTAAGCCTTGAAGTTTGTATGCATATGAGATAAATATATATATATATATATATATATTCAAAAAATGTTCAAAACGGCGAATCGGGAGTGGGAATAGCTGAACCGCACCATTTTTGGAGTCGACCCGAGCCTCGCTAGGTCGACTAGGGGTCGATCCAGGGTGTTTGGCTGTCAACCCATGGCCCGATTCACCCTAAGGGATGATGTGGCATTTAAGTGGTCCTGATGGTTTTGGTTATCCCTAGGTTAATCCGACGGCTCTTATTAAATTAAACTTCTATAAAAACAAGCCTAAACCCCTAACCCTAATCACATTAATTCATAACAAGAGCCGCCATGCCGTCAATGGAGAACCTAGAGTAGCCGCCATACACTTTCAACCCTAAAGCAGGATAGAAGCTTGAATCAAAATCAAATCAAATCAGATCAAAATAACAACTAGTCTACATCAAAGGCGAGCAATTCATTTTCAGAATACATATCCCATAAAGACAAGACTATTCTTTTTAATTGTGAGTATGATAGCTTTCACAAATTAATTAATTAATTTAATTATGATAAGATATAATTGGGATTATGAGAATATGATTTTGAATCATGTGATGTAAATTATATGTATGTTTGTGGTGTTGTATCATATGTTAGTCTTACGCAAGTTGGATCATATGTTAGTTCTTATGTGAATCTTATGCAAGTTGAATCATATATCTTATGCAAGTTTGTGATGATTGGATCATATATTCATGTATGAATCTTATGTAAGTTTTGGTTGTTAAACCATACGTGAAACATGTATATGCATATGCTAGTTTATGTGACATTAACCTTTATTTCCAGATCCATATGCAAGTTTACATCTTTATGTTTAGACCCATATGCAAGTTTACATCTTTATGTTTAGATCGATATGCAAGTTTACATCTTTATGTTTAGATCTATATGCAAGTTTACATCTTTATGTTTAGATCCATATGCAAGTTCACACCTTTATGTTTGGATCTATAGCAGTACATAAGTTATGCAAGTTTATGCCCATTACCTATGCTAGTTTTGTATCATATGCTAGTTTGAATGAAATTCATATGCAAGTTATTGGCTATGTAATCTTATGTCATGATCCTTAGATCTATTTTATGTGTTATATTATGTTGTTTTTCTTTTTATAAATTAGACTATTTGCGAGTCTAACATATGTCATATGAAAACGTACGAATAGCGTGGGGATAATGGGATAATATTGAATACATATAAATTGTCAATTGGCGTAAAATGGCCTTAAAAGGCATATAATTAATTTGAGACTTTAATTGGCATAATTGGTATTTATAGACATAATTTTATGAGACAATTATGGACATAAATAAATTTGAAATTTATTGACAAATTTGAATAGGGATATTAATCCAATTTGGGGTTAAATAAAGATGTGTAATAATTAACTGCCTAAGACATGAGGTTAGACTCTTTTGTGGTGTAATACTGCCTGGACCACTCGGCAAATCCAGCAGCCACAAATGCCAGTCTAATGTGAGAGGTCAAAGACACGAATTAAATGCGTAACAATTGTAAAGACACGAGGTTAGGCACGTTTGCGGTATAAGACTGCCCGGACCCACCCGGCAAATCCAACAACCGCAAATGTCAGCCTAATGTGGGAAGTCTTTACAAGGTTACGGTTCTAATGAATTAAGTAACACTTAACCAAATAAACATGTGGTGGGACATGGGGGGTTAAGTGGGTGCCTTGGGTGGCATGTGAAATTAAGTGGGTGCCTTGGGTGGCATGTGAAATACGATTAGATGCACTAAACCAAGATTGAAACATGTAAGATGACATAAATAAGAATGGGGTTAAGTGGGGAAACCTTAGTGAGGACCAAGCATAGGTGGAAGGCTTGTGTCAAGCATGGGGGCCTTTTTCAAACCAGTAACCCATTAAGTATCTTTGTGAGCTCGACCCAAGTCGAGGACGAGACACACTTACTGGATTTGATTGTAAGAGGTCAAAATGGGTTAGCGGTGGCAATGAAGGTCCAACGGGGTCATGTGCGTGCGTGGGCCCGGGCTGGTAGGTAAGATGTTGCTACATCATGTAGATATAAGGCGTGCATCTTTGGTGGTATCGGGTTGCCACTTTGGGGAGTGATACACCCCACTGTGAGACCAGCACGGGTATTTACGAGTTAGGGAGCCGATCGAATGGGGGTAGTGGGTACAACTAGTGGAGATAGGGGCAGACAGCACCTATGAAGGCAGCTAGGGGTACACGAAACTACCATTATCATTATTAAGTTCTATAGGCGGGATCAACTTTTAGGGTGACTAGTGGTGGTGCAATATAGTAATTATCCTATAGTGATTATGAACGAGATTAATGCCAGAATATTCCTCTTATTTGCTTTGTAATGCCCACTTGTTTCATGGTCATATCTTATCTTACTAGTTTATGCCTTATCCTAGTTACTTTAATAATTATATTGTTAAAGTTGTTATACTCGCCAGACTTTATGTTTGACCCCCTTGTTTTCGCCTCTTTTCTTCCTCCCCCCAAGGTTCTCAGGGTGGGAGTAGTACTAGTGGAGCTTGGTCTCGGATCTCTTTCTCTCTCTTTTGGAAGTGCTTGGATTGCTGAATGTAAAGTTCAGCTCATCTCTTTTATGGCAACTTGTGTTGGGGTTTATGCTTTTTATTTTATGTACCCTGAAACAATTTATCAAGATGGATATTAAGTGTAATTGGTTTCTGAAGTTGTTGTAATCAAACTATATCTCCGCTGCAATAAAAGTTGTTTTAAATATTTCAAGTACCATTATTTATATCTGTCTTGTTATATTCTGTTCTATACACTAAATACGCTCCATGGAAGTTAATGCATTCCCTTTGTGAGTGGCATTAATGGACATGGGGTGTTACACATGGTATCAGAGCTGAAGGTTACCAGACCAGATATGAATTTTAAAAACTATTTTTCAAAAAGCATTTTATAAAGAAATACTTTCAAAAGTATGTTTTAAGGAAAGTATTTTGAAGAGAAAAGTTTGTTTTAAAAACATAACCCCCATGAGCCGTATATCTTTCTTTCGAATTCTCCATTTTGAATCTCTTCATTTTCTTTTCAGCATGTCTGGAATTCCCGAAATACCCGAGGGGACATCGATACCAGGATGGTTTAGAAGGTATCTGGAAGCTAAGGCCAATGTCGCAAGCCCAGCAAATGCTCCTCCTCCCCCTCCTCCTCCTCCTCCTCCCCGTGTTGATACTTTTGCAAAGATATGCAAAGATTTTAGGGAAACGGGCGGGAAACCTTTTCACGGATCAGAGACATTTGTTGAAGCTCGAAATTGGCTTAAGGAGGTGGAAGATCTATTTGGTATTTTCGAAGTAGTAGATGGAAGGGAGGTCCAATTGGCTTCTTGGTTAATGAAACACGAAGCCTCATTTTAGTGGGAGGTCATGAACGGAGAGCATCTGGTGGAGACATGGATGGATTTCAAGCGTAGGTTCGAAATGAAATTTATCTCACGAGCAGAAGAAAATATATATATGGAAATATTCTTGGCGTTGAAGTAAGGGGATTTATCAGTAAAGGAGTACGTCAACAAGTTCAATCAATTGGCGAGATTTGGCTTGGAATTGGTAAACACACCTGAGAAGAAGGCCCTGAGGTTCGTTAAAGGTTTGAATGAGCCGCTACATGGGTTGGCGATGACCCACATTCCGATGGGGACTACCTTTGAGAAACTGGTTGACATGGCACTTATGCATGAGGAAGAGAAAGGTGCGAATGTTAATAAGGCACCGGAGAAGAAAGGAGACAGAAGAAGCCACAACAACAAAACAAGAAAGGTGGGAAGAACACTAATGGAAAAGGAAAGAAGAAGTGCTTTAATTGTAGGACACCAGACCATCTGAGCAAAGGCTGTAGGAAAAAGAAGACTGGTTGTTTCCACTGTGGAGAGGCAGGTCATTTGGTTAAGGACTACCCAAGGAAACAGGGGCAAGGGCAAAGAACTTCTGGAGGGAACTTCAGGCTCTCATGGCACAAGGGCAGGCGAGAGGGCAGATTCAGGCTCTCATGGCACCAGGACAGGAGAGAGGTAGAAACATTTCCGTTGAAAGTTTAGTTTTTCTGTTTGATCATCCTGTTCGTACTTTGTTTGACTCTGGCGCTTCACACTCGATTGTATCTGCTTCGTTAGTTGAAACACTGCACCTAAATACTAGTCTAGTTATGGATCCCATAGTAGTCTCAAATCCTATTGGTGGTTCGGCTCATCATTCTATGATTTGTCGGGATTTGAGAGTGTCTATCTTGGGCATTGGGTTTGAATGCAACACCTTTGTTCTTGGCTCCATTGGCTACAGCTTGATTCTAGGTATGGATTGGCTAACTAGATACGGTGCCATCCTAGATTGTGAAAGAAGGTTAGTTAGATTGTTGACTCATTGTGGAAAGACCCTTGATATTTCTTGTGACCCTAGAGGTCCGGTAATGCTTAGCTACCTGGAACCCCTAGACGCATCAAATGATGAATTGAATTCTGTTCGTGTGGTCCGTGAATATAGTGACGTCTTCGATGAAGTTCAAGGTTTACCCCCGAGGTGCGAGATAGACTTTCGAATATATCTAGTAGATAATGCAAAGCCAGTTGCATTACCAGTGCGCCACATGGCTCCGAGAGAGAGAGAAGAGAAGTTAGTAAGCAAGTGAAAGAATTACTTGAGAAGGGGTTCATAAGAAGAAGTATTTCGGAGTGGGGTGCTCCAGTCGTTTTTGCTACAAAAGCTGATGGTTCACTTAGATTGTGCGTGGACTATAGAGAGATGTATAAGCTAACAAAGAAGAACAGGCACCCATTGCCGAGGATAGACGATTTATTCGATCAGTTAGTGGGTGCTTCAGTTTTCTTGCAACTTGATTTAGCTACAGGGTTTCATCAACTAAGGGTAGCTGATGATAGCATCGATAAGACTGCCTTTAGAACTCCTGACGGTTTCTTTGAGTGGCTCGTTATGCCTTTTGGTTTGACGAATGCACCTGCATACTTCGTTGACTTAATGAGTAGGGTGTTTAGGGAGTTTCTAAACAAGTTTGTGGTAGTCTTTATAGACGATATTCTGGTTTTCTCTAAAAATGAGGAAGAGCATGCCCTTCATCTTAGGGAAGTCTTAGAGACCCTACGAGCGCATCAGCTAAAAGTTAAATTCTCCAAGTGCCATTTTTGGAGAAAAGAAGTGAGGTTCTTAGGACACGTGGTCTCTAAGGAAGGGATAGCTGTGAATCCCGCCAAGGGGGTGGAAATCCAAGATTGGAAAACTCCTAAGAACACAACAGAAGTAAGAAGCTTTTTAGGGCTGGCTGGCTATTATAGGAAGTTCATTAAGGACTTCGCGAAGATATCAGCCCCTCTCACTCGATTAACGAACAAGAATTTGACTTTTACTTGGGACGTTGACTGTGACGATGCTTTCCAACGTCTGAAGAGGGCTTTGACGATAGCTCCAGTTTTAGTTTTGCCAGACGAGAGTAAGACATTCACTGTATATACCGGTGCTTGCGGGACAGGGCTTGGCGTAGTTTTAATGCAAGAGGGAAGGGTGATATGCTATAGTGGAAGACAGTTGAAAGCCCATGAGAAAAATTACCCTACCCACGACTTAGAGTTGGCGGCCATAGTTTTTGCGCTTAATTCGTGGCGTCATTATTTGCTTGGCGAGAGGTTTGAGTTGTATACAGACCTTAAGTCACTAAAGTCCTTATTCTCTTAGAAGGACCTAAGCTTGAGGCAACAAAGATGGATGGAGTTTTTGGCATCCTACGATTTTGAGATCGCGTATACCCCTGGCAAGGCTAACGTTGTAGTCGATGCCTTAAGTAGAAAGAAGTTAACTTTAAGTCCTTTGTTCGTAGAGCGGCAGAGTTTGGAGTATATATCTTCCTTTGACTTCAGACCCTCTATCGATTATGTACCCAGATTATTGGCATCGTTAGAGGTGCAACCTACAGTTTTGGGTCGAGTTGGAGAGGCACAGCGAAATGACCCACAGTTGGTTGAGATAGTAGGCAAGCTTATAGGAGGGGAGTCCTCGAGTCATCTTGATAGATATGCTATAGATAAGAGAGGTTGGCTACGTAGAGATGGAAGACTTTGCGTACCACAAGACGAGAGTTTGAAGAAGGCAATTCTTAAAGACTCACATCGCTCTAAGATGACCATACATCCCGGTGGTGGTAAGATGTATAGGGATATGAAGCGAGTTTTCTTTTAGGCCGGAATGAAGAAGGACATGGCCGAGTTCGTTTCTAGATACTTAGTGTGCCAACAAGTCAAGGCGGAGCAAAAGAAGCCTAGAGGTTTGCGCCATCCCTTAGAGATTCCGCTTTGGAAATGGGAAAGCGTTTCCATGGATTTTGTAGATGGGTTACCAAGATCAAGGAAGGGTAATACGGGGATTTGGGTAATTGTAGACAGACTTACCAAAAGTGCCCATTTTATTCCCGTTAAAAGTAGAAGGATCGCCACGTGGTTAGCATTTGTTTACCTTCGAGAGATAGTTCGTTTGCACGGCATACCCTCTAGCATTGTGAGCGATATAGATCCCATTTTCACAACCAAATTTTGGAAAAGCTTACAAGAGGCGGTTGGAACGCAATTATGGTCAAGTACCGCGGACGGCTAGACCGAGAGAGTAATTTGGGTTCTAGAAGACCTTATCAGACTATGCATCCTAGACTTCGGAGGAACATGGGAAGAACACCTTCCACTAGTGGAGTTCGCCTATAATAATAGTTTTCAGGCTAGCACTGACATGAAAACTTTTGAGGCTCTTTATGGACGACCGTGTCGATCACCTACATGTTGGTGGAAATCCACTGATAAGGTTTTTGTAACGACCCCAGGGTTTTCGGCCCCGAAAATCGACACAAATACATTTACCGTATCTCATGCCGACCTTCTAAACATTGAAAACACCCGAGCATTTATAGAAAGGAATTTGAGGGTGAGAAAAGAAAGAAAGAAATATTAGAATAGAAGAAGAAGAACAACACAACACAGAGTCTCACATCGCAGCGGAACAAAAAATATAATACAAAAATAAATCTTTGTTGAGAGCTTTAAGTAAAACTTACAACATCAGAGTACATAATCACACCTGGACAATTATAAAAATCTATCCTCATATACAGTCACACAGCAGAACAAATATTAAATATCATTTATCTGAACACCCTAGCTAGTCTCTGGACTTCGCAGCATCCGATAACCTGGAACGGTACACCCCGGTCTAACCCGAGCATTTACAAACACTGGGTCAGTCTAGTGAACCAGAGTGAGATAAACACACTAAGTTTAAAAGGGAATCATCCAACTTGATTATAAAGTTCAAAATCTTTTCGAAAGAAAAGGATAATCGTAAGACCAAATCCACACATAAATACGGATGGTTTTTACCTTACGATAACCCAAAACATTTTTGAAACCAATATATTTTTCTAATATTATAATAATGTCTAAACACAAATAAATATCAATCTAGCGGAACGCTTGCATCTCACGCTCCACATATATAGTATACAATCAAAAACCGCAGCCGCTAATTGGTGATTGGATTCCGATTATGACAAGGTATGGAACCACCTGCCGATAGTGTATCTCTAGAGGCGAATACACTGGGTTCAACAAGAACGTCTTGTAACCCGTCCCACACATGACCGACCACTCATTTCGCTTGAGTGTATCGAATGTATATCACCAACGGTTGGGAGCAGCAACCGTTTCTTGAAAAGGGACAGCATCGATATATTAAAGAAGCAAATGGATTTTCTCTAGATAGGTGATTATACACCCTAATGGGAGCAACCCACAAAGCCATGCTGCCTGCCCGAGTTTTGTCATTTCCCAATTGCGAGGCTTGAGGTCTGAGTTTCCTTTTCTGATAGCACACCACCATTAACTTTGAATGCCACATCATCAGATCCGCCAGGTATCACTAATTGATATTTCACAAAAATACCCTGGTCGGGAGCGACCCAACTATGATACGTTTGAAGAAATCAACATACATGACCCCATTAGAAATACTCTATCAGACATTCATCCATACAAGTTATCTAGGAACAGGATGAACTGAAGGCACCCTCCTACTACATCCTAGGAATCACCCTATAGATCAGTAGCGAGAAGTCCTTGCAAACCCACAGATTCAAATCACAACAGAATCACTATTGAAATATCTTTGGCCGCTAAACCAGAGAAATTCAATCAGTAGTCCTTCCACTCATGAAGATCAACGGTCTTCAATTGCTCCATCTTTAATAATCTCCTTTCACGTATTCGCTGGTCGGAATGGTTTTCGAATATAAATTCGATCCCGGTCTTTCCGTACCAACGATCGCATGGGTCAAGTTTGATAGTCGGTGATTTATCTATCAAATAAATAATCATGTGAAGGAAATGAGTCTACCGGTTTAGTATTCAACGATACTTGGCCTTTTTAATTAAAAACGATTTACGATAGTAAATCTTAAACTCTTCGACATTTCAATATTACAAATATAACTTTTCATTCTGATGTAAGGTTATTTCAATTTTATTTTCATACACAGGAAAATATTTAATAATCATATTCAATTTCCCCTTCTACTATCATTTTTAAACATTTATTATCTTATTACTCATTATCAATATATTGGAAAACCAACTCAACTTATCATTTATAAATTGATGTTATGAAATCTCTTTTGATTTCATTGCCTGAATATATTAATACACACTTATTTTTGTAGAACGAATTCATTTCCCAAACTTAACTTTCCAATTTCCTTTCCCTTCGAAAGTACCATTTTAATTTCACACAATCTCCTTTTATTTCTTTTACAATGGGAATATCATTATATATATGTATATATAAATATATAATCTCAAATCTTTCCACTTTTGTATCTTGGAAAATCTCCTTATATATCCTCGACTCTTTTATATCGCGTTATTATTTCTCATGTAGAAATAATAAATTATTTTTGCCCACTTTCCCATTACAACTGATATCATCCTCAGATAATCCTGAAGTTGTTCAAGTTGGGGTATTTATTTACCTCTCAGACCTTGATCAACGACGGTCTTATCTTTAGATGGACATTAGTTGTAAATTCAAAAACCGATATTTATTTTAATACCAACACATCTTATATAACTATTTTATTTAATACGTTTTATAAAATTTATTACTTCCTTCTCGAGTATAACCATGATTTCTTAATTCCTTGATTAAGAAAATTATTTATAAAATATCACACTAAGTTAATTTCTGCTTATTTCCTTATAAATCTGATAAATATCAGAAATATTCTTTATAAAATATTTAAATAATCAATGAATTTAATTAATAAATAATAAATATTTATTTTCTTTTTGCAAACTTTTATTCAAAATACAGATTTAAAAATCTGTCTTCAGTTATAAGTAAATTTTATAACTTAATTTTTGTCGATTTACCTGATGGTAAAACGATATTTATAAAACGGTTAATTTATAGGTCATATACTGTCAACTCTCAACCAGTAGTATCCCTTGGTTTAAACAATCCAAATATTGAATTTCAGGTCAACATTTAATAAACAAATCAACCATCTAATCAAAACAATTCAATTCAAATAAATAATGTCTCATATCAGTCAATACCGACAATTCAATATAAACCAATTCATTTCACACAACAATTCAAAACGATTAACCCCGTTTATTTATAAATGTGACCAATAAGGTAAGTTACCTTAATTGGGACCAATCGTTAAAATAACGATTTGGGTTTCACTAAAATTGAATGACGTTTAATTTCATTAGTTCAAAAAAAATATGAATATATATCAACAACCAGTCAATCATTAGCAACCATAGCACACATAAATAAAACCCAACTTATAAAATATAAGTGGGGAGAACTGAGTGAGTTTTACTCACCTTTAATTCTCACTGTCTCCAGCTTTGTCCTGATTTTGTTCCATAAAGTTCTGTTTGTTGTCACAGTTGTAACAAAAGTTGTTTGCCCCATTTCTGTCCATATATGTACGAGTTTTAAATGTTTGAATATTAACACCTTAGTTAAATTAACTTAACCCTTAGTTATAAATTAAATAAACCAATCCTATTTAATTAAACTGGTTACCTCGTTATACATACCCTAACTAATTTTCTTTAATCCCAATATTCTAATTAAATTAATGACGTTTATTAAAACGATAAACCCTAATCACATTTGTTAACAACTAAATTATATTAAACAAACAACTAATTATATTTTAAAATTGATTAACGTAAGTAACACAACCAATAGGACTAACAAAGTAATGGTATGAAATGGTTTCAAATCCCATTAATTAGATTAACTTATGTTAATTAAAATCCCTTAATTGATCAAATAATACACTAAATTAAACCTTCCTTTTTAACACAAACTAAACTAATATATACATGAAGTAATTGGGCCATACCCAATTTTATATACTCGGCCCGCATCCCCTCTTCACCATAAAGATATCGAAACCCTTCCTTTTTCAAACCATCGTATCCTTTTCTCATTTGCTTCACCCGCCGCCACCAAAGAAAATGAAAAAAAAAAACTCCATGCTGAAACCCTCTGCTCCTCTTCCATCCTCGTTTTCTCCAGCGAGAATCGAACGCTTCCCCACTCCATCCTTCTGTCGCTCTGCCACTCGTGAAGAACTAGACCGAGGCACTAGCGTTAATGATTAATCGAACCCTAGGTCACGAAACCGATAAGTGTTCTCGCGATTTTAATTTCTGTTTTTATTTTGCTTTCGATAATTATATGATTCGATGTGGTTTTTCTTGGATCAGTTTCATTGCGTGTGTTCTGAAATGAGGCGTGATTACGTATCTATAGTTGGATTTTTATCTTGATAAGAACAATGTCAATATCGATTGTAAAATCACAGATTTAGACTTTGGATTGTGCCTAGTTCTTAGGCGTTGTTTTCTATTTGTTTCAGCTATGGTTGATTGTGGTACGGCCAATGGAAGTTCTGATGGATGTTTGATGTTTACAGGACAATGGTGCAGATCTGTGTTGGTTTTCCATGTGCACTTTCTAGTCAAAATATACAAAAACTAAAATGTTTCCCCTGTAGATTTGGAGCTAGCTATGTGTATTGTCTATTCAGGCATTGAATTGTTTGTTCGCATTTTATATTATACATTTCCTCTATTCGTACTGTAAGCTATTGATTTTCTCTTCTTTCTTTTCGATTGCAGATTCAAACTGGGATATCATATAAAATGCAGAACATATCATATACATGATTCTTGTATATAAATATGTATATTATAGTTGTTTTGATTGTTGTTTCAATGTTGTAAAGATTTGGTGTAAAGATTTGATTCCTCTTTATCTATTCATTGATGTATATATATCTGTTCTTGCAGATTTTCTGTTGCATTGTCTTCTCATTTGTCAATGTATATGTAGCTGTTTAATTGTTTATTTCATTAAGGATTTTGAACTGTGAAATGTATCTTATATATCAAACATAAGATTTTGACTGTATAAAATATTTGGCTTATACATTTGTCTGTACGTAAAATCTGAGTTTTCATGTTTATGTTCTGTATTTTCCAGCTTCATGTTTATGTTTTGTACGTAAAATCTGAATATTGGTGTATTAGTGTCCTTTTGAATGTTGATGTAGTTATTTAACATATGAAGGATATGAATTGTACATTGTTTTGCAAGAATGTATATTATAGTTTTTTTTTGAGCCACAAAGTCCGATTGAAGTGAGTGGTTCATGCTTAGATTTGTGTAAAATCTTTTCATTATGTACGTTGTAGCTTGATGGGGGAAAGCAAAGTGTGCGCTTTTGATAGATTTCATTAAAGTTTTACTGATTGCAAAACATAAGTTCTTTGTTATTTGACTATTATTGCTTTGATCGGGTGTAGCACATTTTACGTCCTTCACTCAGCTCATAAGTTTTTAGGTCCACCCCTACATTTGAACTGTTTTATTTCTAATTATAACAAAGGTTTGTGATCTATTTATAAGAAAGAAGCGTATGCTAGAGGATGAAATACATTCTATTATTAGATTGCATGGTGTACCCTCCAGTATGGTGAGCGATCGAGATCCTATCTTCACTAGAGAGTCTAGAGAGTTTTGGAAGAGTTTCCAAGAGGCGGTAGGGACTCAGTTGTAATTGAGTACCGCATATCATCCTCAGATAGACGGCCAGACCGAGAGGGTGAATCATATTTTAGAAGACCTTTTTGAGGCTATGTATCTTGGATTTTGGAGGTACACGGGAGGAGCATCTTCCATTGGTGGAGTTACCCGACAGACTTAGTAGTGTACATGATGTATTCCATAGGAGGAAGTGCCTACATGAGACCGCAGAGGTGGTAGAGCCGAGTTTGCTTAGAGAAGTGGAAATAGAGTGTGATGCGAAGATTCGACGAGCTCCAACTTGCATCCTTGGGTCAGAGATTTGGAAGCTGAGAAAACAGAGAGGGTCAACTAGGCAAAGTACAAAAAGGGAGATAAAGAGAGCGATGCTATCTGGGAGACGGAAGCGAAGATGCATTCGAGGTACCCTTTTTCTTTCGGAGGGTATGTCCTTTTGCTTCTCCTTCATCACATATCTTGTGCTTATCTTATCCTTAGTATGTCCTCTCGTTAGTACTTTTGACCTTTAGATAGGGTAAACCTATGGTTGAAACATGTGTTTGAGACATGTTATGATTGATGGATGCATGTGGATGCAAGTGTTTGCTAGTGGTTGCTCGTGGATGCATATATACACACTCTAGGCACTAGATCGGCTCAATCACTTCATATTGCATATTGCATAAAATTGTGTGTAGGAAGCTATAGTTATGGATGTTTAATGATTGTGTTATCATATGGATGATGCATTTTGGTGAATGATTGTGCACTCATATAGATATTGTATGGGTCTATAGGGTTCTCTCGCATACATAATGGATGCATGGCACTATCATGGTTTGCATATGTTCATACCTTAGATAGGGAACATATACACACACTTTTTGCATATACGCATACATCATTAGAAATTGTTTTAAGGACAATGGATGCCCGTGTTTGATGGATTGAGTATATGGTTGTTTGGATGGTAGGATATGCATTCTCCTTAGCTTAGAGATTTCGGGGACGAAATCCTTTAAGGAGGGGAGAATGTAACACCCCGAATTTTAGTAATACTAGAATTCACTAATTATAGGATAAATAATCTCAGATGTGGGAATTGGGGGTAACGGGCTGGGCCATTGCGTTCGTCTCGGAAAAATACGCAAAATAGAGTCCGAGTTTTCGAAAATCGGAGTCCGTATGGCCCAGTTAAGGCCCAATGAAGTTTGCAGAAAATTTAAAGATAAAAACATATTTAATAATTTAAAACCAGATTTTAAAATAGAGTAAGCGGGGCCAGGCGGGAAGATTCCCGCCCTACCCATGTCGACAGGGCTGTCGACAGGCCTGTCGACAGGGGGGTCGACTTGCCTGTCGACTTGCCTGTCGACAGGGGGGGCGACGCCCAGTAAAACTGGGTGCACCAGTTTAGGTTCTTGGGCTGACTTGGAGGGCTGGTTCTGGAAGCTTCTTGGAACTGACGGGTCTAAACCAATCTAGGGTTAATCTAAGGGTCTAAAATGCAACCTAATCCTATAAATAAGACCCTAACCCTATCCTAATTCATTCATAATTAGATCTTGTAACTAAACTATGGCAAAATGAAACTTGATCATGGCCACCACAAATCAATGAAGAAGAAAGCAAGCTAATCAACCTCTCTAATCAACCTCTAATCCATTCTAAGCATCTTAATCTTCTTCATTTGGAGTGCAAATTGCTAGTAGTGAGTTTCTATCACTTTAACATCAATTGTTAAAGCAAGTAGATTAGGTGTAATGAGACTTATGGTCTTGAATGCGGATTAGTGAGTTTGAATCATTTGTAATGATATGTTACTCTATGTTTTTCTATGTTTATGCATATTGAATAAGTTGGTTTATGCATATTTAATAAGTTGGTTTATGCATATTTAATAAGTTGGTTTATGCATACTTGATAAGTGGATTTATGCATGATTAATAAGTTGGTTTATGCATGTTTAACAAGTGGGTTTATGCATGTTGGGTATGTAAGTTTATGCAAGATATGCTATGCAAGTTACATGTATGTTAATATGCAAGATATGCTATGAAAGTTACATGTATGTTAATATGCAAGATATGCTATGCAAGTTACATGTATGTTAATATGCAAGATATGCTATGAAAGTTACATGTATGTTAATATGCAAGATATGCTATGCAAGTTACATGTTTGTTAATATGCAAGTTCATGATGACACATTATGCAAGTTTAAGAGTTAATATGCAAGTATGTGAATTCTTATGCAAGAATGTGAATGCTTATGCAAGTTATGTGTATGCTTAAATGCATGTTTAACATATTATGCAAGTTGTGAGGATGCTTATATGCAATATGTTATGCAAGTCATGTGAATGCTTATATGCAAGATCAACATGTTATGCAAGATATGTGTATGATAATATGCAAGTTTGGGTTATATGTAGTTGGGTTAATATATGCTCATATATGCAAGTTGACATCCTCTTAACCCATGACAAAGTTGTATGCTAAACCCATGATATTTGTGATGATCTTCCCCTTATTTATGTCATGAAATGAGAACGATTTACGTGGGGAACGATGGGGTTGGTAAATATGTTAATAAAAATATGATTGGGTATGATTAAGCATACCATAAAAATAAATTACCATAAGTGGGAATTTACCTATTGAGTTAAGTCTACCCCATGGGAATTTACCTATTGAGTTAGGTCTACCCATGTTATGGAAAATTTGATATTAATTAGGGATAATTAATATGGGGGTGATTAATTAGGTGTAATTAATCAACTAAGACACGAGGTTGGACCCTTTTGTAGCGGAAGTCTGCCCGGAACCGACCGGCCATCCAGCGGCTACAAATGATTGGCCCAATGTGAGAGGTCTTAGTCATAAATTAAATACATGATTAAAGTAAAGACACGAGGTTAGACCCTTTTGATGACAGAAGTCTGCCCGGAACCAACCGGCATATCCAGCAGTCATAAAAGACGGTCTAATGTGAGAGGTCTTTATGAGGTCATGATCTTAATTAATGAATTAAGAAACACTTAACCATATTAGCATGTAGTGGGACATGAGGGGTTAAGTGGGTGCCTTGGGGTGGCATGATGAGACTAGTGGGTTGCCTTGGGTGGCAATAGAAAAATACGATTAGAATACTTAACCAAAGTGAAACATGTAATTAAACATGATTAAAGGGTTAAGTAAGCGCCATGGGTGGCATGTGAAAATACGATTAGAATACTTAACCAAAGTGGAACATGTAATTAAACATGATTAAAGGGTTAAGTAAGTGCCATGGGTGGCATGTGAAAATACGATTAGAATACTTAACCAAAGTGGGACATGTAAGTAAACATGATTAAAGGGTTAAGTAAGTGCCTTAGGTGGCATGTAGGAATCTAGTGGGTGCCTTAAGGGGCAACTGAAATATGATTAGATGAATTAACCAAAACCTAACATGTAATTGGGCATGATTATAAAGAGGGGTTAAGTGGGATGCACTAGATAAAATTGCAAGCTTAGGTGGTAGCTTGTGGGGGCCCATTTCAACCAATATCCCAAACGTATCTTTGTGGGCTCGACTCAAGTCGAGTGACGGGACACGCATATTGGGCTTGACTATAAGAGGCCAAACCGGGTTAGCGGTGGCAACGCGGGACCAACGGGTTTCATATGCGTGTGTGGACCCGGGCTGGTTGGTAAGTCGTTGTTGCATCGTGTAGATATAAAGCCGTGCACTGTTGATATTATCTAGTAGCCACTTTAGGGGAATGATACACCCCAATCGTGGGACCAGCACGGGTATCTACGGTAGGGAGCCGATCGCTGGGGAGTAGTGGGAACACCTAATAAAGATAGGGGCAGACGGCACCTATGTAGGGGTACACGAAACTACTGGGTGAAATTACTAAGTACACCTAGTGGAGATAGGGGCAGACGGCACCTATGTAGTGGGCTAGGGGTACACAAGACTACTGGGGAAATTTTCCAAGTCCTTGGAAGGGATCAACCTTTAAGTAGGAATGACTGGTGTGGTGCAGTTAGTAATTATCCTTGGGTGGATAGATGCGTCCTTACGGTTATCCTAGTTTATCCTAAGTTTACCAAGCTGCTTAGTGTAGCCATTCATCCCCAGATATTACCGTAGGTCAAGTTTATGTCTTCTCTGGTTACTTTAATGATTGTATTGTTAAAGTTATAGGGCTCACTCAGACTTATGTCTGACCCCGTTGTTTTTATCTTTTTTCCCAACCCTCAGGTCCTACGGTGGATCCTAGCGGTAGTAGAGCTTGATCGGATTGCTGTTCCAGTCTTTAGGAGCTTGGGTAGATGTAAAGCTCCAGTTATCCAGTTATCTTTTCTTTTGTTCTGGCTATTGTATGAGAGAGTGGGATTATGTACTTCTTTATTTTGATGGATATTGTACTTGACTTTTATCGTGGTTTTATGATGTAACCAGACATGTTTATTTCTGCTGTTATGAGATGATGTTTTAAAATTTCAAGTACTATTTATATCTGTCTTGTTGTAATTTTTCTGTTCTATATTCACTAAAATACTCCATCGATGCTATGGCATTCCCTTAGTGAGTGACCATAGCGGGCGTGGGGTGTTACATATATATATATATAAGAAGAACATTTTGAAATTAATTAAATAAACGTGATAGTTTGTTAACGATTTCCATAGCAACTATTTTAAAATTTGAGTTGGACATAACTAACGATTTATAATACGAAATCTTGATTTTTCTCTTCCATATGAAAAATATAATCAATCGGTTTAAACATTTCCGGTTTCACAGAATTTTGACTTCAAACGGATTCTGTATATTTAATTGAAGTTCAAAACGAAATTTACGAATTACCGCTCCATTACTAGTTCGTTTATAATTATATATAAATTATAACGTTCAAGCTTTGTTCTATAACGGAATATATACTTTAAATTCGTTAATATTTCAAACAAATATTTAATATAATAAATATTTGACTACCAAAAATACGGGACATTACATTCTTCCCCTCTTAAAATAATTTCGTCCCCGAAATTGCTAACGTAAGAAAAATGATGCAAATCCCATTAACTTTAAAAATATATTTTATTTTAAAGCAAACCAATTTATTACGGGAAAACAAAATTTCCAAAACTATCGAAAATATTCAGACACTTTAAATTCTTAGAAAAATTCAGCAGAGCCCCACCTGCACAGAGGAACTTCTGCGATATCGCAGGAACAAATGATATCGACCCACACGGTCGGACAAACAAAATCAAAACCTAGAATTTTATATTTTCGTGTAGGCGTACCTTTTCGAGCACTATTGAATCTACTACTCAATTTACGTGCAACCTATGCAATCAAACCCAATCCTCATAGTCATCTGGCACCTGTACTTAACTCAATCCATCATATATGAAATATTTAAATAACACTTCATTTTTCTGGGTTTCAGTTTATTTAACTCTTTATTAATCCATGGATGGATTATATTCAACCTGTCTAACAAACAGTCATCAATAATCAGGGCACAACAAATTCAATCCAATCGACTGAATCCACATTCAATATTAGTATATAATTTGATTCAACATATTTGAATATCAACTAATTAATATTCGATTGATTTCTATTATCTATTTAATTTCCAAATTCCAAATTTATTTTAATTTATTTCAGTATCATCTTAATTTAATTTAACTTAACCCAGTTAAGTTCCAATTCAGATCCTTAATCCAATTTGAATTTATTCAAATCAACTAACACACCATATCTAAATAATTTGAGAAAATTATTTCTTTTTAATACAAAAATAAATTTTGGGTAAAATTATTTCATTTACCTCCTCTTCAAAGCAATATTGTGTTCATAACCAGTTCAATGCTTTTCAACACTTGAACCGATCAATCAACACAATACAAAACATTTGTATATAAGATTTACAAATACGCTCTCATATATATACACTCAAACTCAATCTAGGGTGTTACTAACCCCATCTCTATCGAGTTACGCCACAGAGCCAAGGTTATTACTAAACCAATAGCTCTGATACCACAGTAACGACCCCAGGGTTTTCGGCCCCAAAAATCGACACAAATACATTTACCGTATCTCATGCCGACCTTCTAAACACTGAAAACACCGGAGCGTTTATAGAAAGAAATTAGAGGGTGAAAAAAGGAAGAAAGAAATATTAGAATAGAAGAAGAAGAAGAACACAACACAGAGTCTCACATCGCAGCGGAACAAAAAATATAATACAGAAATAAATCTTCGTTGGGAGCTTTAAATAAAACTTACAACATTAGAGTACATAATCACACCTGGACAGTTATAACAATCTGTCCTCGTATACAGTCACACAGCGGAATAAATACTAGATATCATTTTTCTGAACACCCCAGCTAGTCTCTGGACTTCGCAGCATCCGATAACCTAGACCTGTACACCCCGGTCTAACCCAAGCATTCACAAACACCAGGACAGCCTGGTGAACCAGAGTGAGATAAACACACTAAGTTGAAAAGGCAATCATCCAACTTGATTATAAAGTTCAAAATCTTTTCGAAAGAAAAGGATAATCGTAAGACCAAATCCACACATAAATACGGATGGTTTGTACCTTACGATAACCCAAAACATTTTTGAAACCAATATATTTTTCTGATATTATAATAATGTCTAAACACAAAAAATATCAATCTAGCGGAACGCTTGCATCTCACGCTCCACATATATAGTATACAATCAAAAACCGCAGGCGCTTATTGGACATTGGATTCCGATTATGACAAAGTACGGAACCACCTGCCAATAGTGTATCTCTAGAGGCGAATAAACTGGGTTCAACAAGAACGTCTTGTAACCCATCCCACAAATGACCGACCACTCATTTTGCTTGAGTGTATCGAATGTATACACCAACGGTTGGGACAGCAACCGTTTCTTGAAAAGGGACAACATCGATAGATTAAAGAAGCAAATGGATTTTCTCTAGATAGGTGATTATACACCCTAATGGGAGCGACCCACATAGCCATGCTGCCTGCCCAATTTCTGTCATTCCTAGTTGTGAGGCTTGGGGTCTGAATTTCCTTTTTTCTGATAGAACACCACCATTAACTTTGAATGCCACATCATCAGATCCGCCAGGTATCACTAATTGATATTCCACAAAAATACCCTGGTCGGGAGCAACCCAACTATGATACGTTTGAAGAAATCAACGTACGTGACCCCTTTGGAAATACTCTGTCAGAAATTCGTCCATACAAGTCATTCAGGAACAGGATGAACTGAAGGCACCATCCTACTACATCCTAGGAATCACCCTTTAGATCAGTAGCGGGAAGTCCTTGCAAACCCGCAGATTCCAATCATGACAGAATCACTATTAAAATATCTTCGGCTGCTAAACCAGAGAAATTCAATCAGTAGTCCTTCCGCTCATGAAGATCAACGGTCTTTAATTGCTCCATCTTTAATAATCTCCTTTCACGTATTCACTGGTCGGAATGGTTTTCGAATATAAATTCGATCCCAGTCTTTCCGTACCAATGATCGTATGGGTCAGGTTTGATAGTCGAAGATTTAACTATCAAATAAATAATCATGTGAAGGAAATGAGTCTGCCGGTTTAGTATTCAACAATACTTGGCCTTTTTAATTAAAAACGATTTACGATAGTAAATCTTAAACTCTTCGACATTTCAATATTACAAATATAGATTTTCATTTTGATGTAAGGTTATTTCAAACTATTTTATTTTCATACATAGGAAAATATTTAATAATCATATTCAATTTCCCCTTCTACTATCATTTTTAAACATTTATTATCTTATTACTCATTATCAACATATTGGAAAACCAACTCAACTTATCATTTATAAATTGATGTTATGAAATCTCTTTTGATTTCATTGCCTGAATATATTAATACGCACTTATTTTTGTAGAATGAATTCATTTTCAAAACTTAACTTTCCAATTTCCTTTCCCCTCGAAAGTACCATTTTAATTTCACACAATCTCCTTTTATTTATTTTACAACGGGAATATCATTATATATATATATGTATATATATAATCTCAAATCTTTCCACTTTCGTTTCTTGGAAAATCTCTTTATATATCCTCGACCCTTTTATATTGCGTTATTATTTCTCATGTAGAAGTAATAAATTATTTTTTCCTACTTTCCCATTACAAACTGATATCATCCTCAGATAATCCCGAAGTTTTTCAAGTAGGGGTATTTATTTACCTCTCAGACCTTGATCAACGACGGTCTTGTCTTTAGATGGACATTAGTTGTAAATTCAATAACCGATCTTTATTTTAATGCAGACACATCTTATCTAACTATTTTATTTAATATGTTTTATAAAATTTCTTACTTCCTTCTCGAGTATAACCTTGATTTCTTAATTCCTTGATTAAGAAAATTATTTATAAAATATCACATTAAGTTAATTTCTGCTTATTTCCTTATAAATTTGATAAACATCAGAAATATTCTTTATAAAATATTTTAATAATCAATAAATTTAATTAATAAATAATAGATATTTATTTTCTTTTTACAAACTTTTATTCAAAATACAGATTTAAAAATCTGTCTTCAGTTATAAATAAATTTTATAACGTCATTTTTGTCGATTTACCTAATGGTAAAACGATATTTATAAAACGATTAATTTATAGGTCATATACTGTCAACTCTCAACCAGTAGTATCCCTTGGTTTAAACAATCCAAATATTGAATTTCAGGTCAACATTCAATAAACAAATCAACCATCTAATCAAAACAATTCAATTCAAATAAATAATGTCTCATAACAGTCAATACCGACAATTCAATATCAACCAATTCATTTCACACAACAATTCAATACGATTAACGCCATTTATTTATAAATGTGACCAATAAGGTAAGTTACCTTAATTGGGACCAATCGTTAAAATAACGATTTGGGTTTCACTAAAATTAAACGACGTTTAATTTCATCAGTTCAAAAAATATATGAATATATATCAACAACCAGTCAATCATTAGCAACCATAGCACACACAAATAAAACCCAACTTATAAAATATAAGTGGGGAGAACTGAGTGAGTTTTACTCACCTTTAATTCTCACTGTCTCCAGCTTTGTCCCGATTTTGTTCCATAAAGTTCTGCTTGTTGTCATGGTTGTAACGCAAGTTGTTTGCCCCATTTCTATCCATATATGAACGAGTTATAAATGTTTGAATATTAACGCCTTAGTTAAATTAACTTAACCCTTAGTTATAAATTAAATAAACCAATCCTATTTAATTAAACTAGTTACCTCGTTATGCATACCCTAACTAATTTTCTTTAATCCCTATATTCTAATTAAATTAATGACGTTTATTAAAATGATAAACCCTAATCACATTTGTTAGCAACTAAATTATATTAAAAAAACAACTAATTATGTTTTAAAATTGATTAACGTAAGTAACACAACCAATTGGACTAACAAAGTAATGGTATGAAATGGTTTTGAATCCCATTAATTAGATTAACTTATGTTAATTAAAATCCCTTAATTGATCAAATAATACACTAAATTAAACCTTCCTTTTTAACATAAACTAAACTAATATATACATGAAGTAATTGGGCCATACCCTGTTTTATATACTCAGCCCGCATCCCCTCTTCACCATAAAAATATCGAAACCCTTCCTTTTTCAAACCATCGGATCCTTTTCTCATTTGCTTCACCCACCACCACCAAAGAAAATAAAAAAAAACCTCCATGCCGAAACCCTCTGCTCCTCTTCCATCCTCGTTTTCTCCAGCGAGAATCGAACGCTTCCCCACTCCATGCTTTTGTCGCTCCGCCACTCGTGAAGAACTAGACCGAGGCTGTAACGACCCGCATTCTACGCATCATAGGATCGTAGGATATTTAATTCTATCGCATACGAAGTCGTATGGTCATGTAACTTTGGGAGACGACTATTAGGGTCATTTCCCATGTTCATGATTTTTCCCGATTTTTAAATGACCAGTTTACCCCTAGTTGGTACTGTTTTGACCATAACTTTTGACTAGGAAGGAATTTTGACCTGAAACCACTTCCATTAACTCCGGATGATGGTTTCTCTTTCCGTAGAGTGGTCATAATAGCCAAACGGACTTATCGTTTGGGAGATATGGCTGAAACAAGTTTCAGATGGTGAAAAACAGCTTAATTGGGCTTAACCGGGTGATTAACAGCTAGGCCCAAAGGGGAATTTCGGGATTAGGAGTTTAAAAGGGCTGTTAGGGTTTGGAGAATACCCTTTTCTCATTTTTCAGCCGTCACTATTCATTCCTCTTAACCTAGCCATGGCCTCCACCCTCTAAATCTCTTCAAAACACCTCTTAATCACTTTCTAATTGAAGATTAGGCTTAGCAAACATCAAATCAAGGAGTATTAGCACGAGAACCGAGGTAGAGCTGCTGTGTAAGATTGGGAACAGCGCCAAATCAGAGAATATTTCAGTTTTTGGGTTTTAGTGGTGGCAAAGGTGAGTGATTAGCTTGCTTTTACACTAATTACGGTTAATTATGGGTAATTAGTGAAGATTAGCGAATTTATACACTAATAAATTCTGGAAAAATTCCTAAAATTCTATAATGATGTTTTATGGCTCTGATAAAAATTTGGGCTAATTTGGATAAGTTTTGCTAATTGTATGCATAATCACGGTTAAGAAGGATTAAGGGGAAAACATGGGTTTCTGGGTATGTTTGATCTAAAGTATTTCATGTAAATGATGTTTTAATGTTTTTGATTGATTCTATATGTTGTTACTGCTGTTTGGAATGTTTTGTAATGTCATAGGAAGTTTAGAATGGTTGAAAACGCCGTCGTTCGGCGAAAATAGCTTGCTGGAAAAAGTTGCAGATTTTCAGAACCGGTTAGGAAGAACACCCGATCTGAACCGGATAGGAGGAGGAGATCCGATCCGAACCGGATAGGAGGAGGAGATCCGATCCGAACCGGATAGGAGGAGGAGATCCGATCCGAACCGAATAGAAGGAGGAGATCCGATCCGAACCGAACCGGATAGGAGGAGACACCCGAACCGAACCGGATAGGAGGAGGAGATCCGATCTGAACCGAATAGAAGGAGGAGATCCGAACCGAACCGGATAGGAGGAGACACCCGAACCGAACCGGATAGGAGGAGGAGATCCGAACCGAACCGGATAGAGGAGGAGACCCGAACTGAACCGGATAGGATGAGGATGCCCGAACCGAACCGAATAGGAGGAAGAGACCCGAACCGAACCGAAGACGACCATAACCCGAGATGTAAAGGTAGTCCAAATGGGAAGTTTGTACCAAGGATTCAGATGGGAATCAACGAGTTAACTTCATGATTGGGCTTTGCTGCGGGACGTGTGCTAAGGGGCTGTCGATGTCTGTAACTTTGGATCACTATGTATAGGGGGTACGTGAACGGATTCAGGGCCACAGTGGTCTAGGTACGACTAAAAGAGCTATAGACCAATGAAGTGGGGTCATTTGTAAAGGTTTAGTCATGACTCCATGGGGTAAGCTTGGTGGTAGCAGTAGTTGTACAAGCCGAACTCCGTCACTACTTCGATGAGTCTAGTGGTTGAAAGCGGTATACATCGTATGCTTTATGCACTGAGTGAGAGACGTGAGGATGGTTGCCATGATTGAATTGTTTGCTATCACTATGACATGCACACCCCACCCCCGTATTTCTTTACACCATATGTTGATGGCACCTTAGAGTATTATACAGTATGTAGTGCTAACTCTTTGGTTGCAGGTCCAGGTTCAGGTATGGTTTAGTGTACCTGTTATTGTTCTGTTTAGCTGCTTATCGCTCATACCAGACTTTTTGTCTGACCCAGAGTTTTATGTCTCTTTTTATTACTCTGGGTGCTCACACGAGCAGACTAGAGACAGGTTAACTGGTGATGCACGGGTAGATGATCCGGAGACGAGCAGGAGGCTTCCACGTAATATATATATATATATATATATATATAGTATTCTCCCTGTGTTGTTGAAGATCACTGCTTGGGCATTTGTGGTGCATCTTCCACTTTAGCTTTCTTTTGTTTAGAGACAGTAGATTTTGAAAAGTTGTAATAAGCTGTATTTGGATTTCCGCTGCTCTGATGTTGACATTTATTATTAGTTATCAGCTTATGCACTGTCTCACCTGTTTTATGTCAAGTATGTTATTATTATATTTTATTCCATGCGCTGTGAGACATTCTTCAGGTTCCTTGATTAGTTCATTCTCTTCTTTCTTTTCTTATGACGACCGTTCCGTGCCAGTTGGACTTACAGCGCACACTTGGAGGAAGTGTCGGTTGGTGCGGGGCGGGCCGTCACACTTGGTATCAGAGCTCTAGGTTGCGTAGTTAACCTAGGGAAGTTATCAAGGAGAGATAATATATGTATACGAGAGAGTGTATTTGTGATTACTTTAGTTTTTAAAAGCTATATATATACTATTACTAGTATAAGGATGAAGTCATACTGCACTAGCACCACTATGGAGTCGTTAATCGTTTCCTTTTCCAGATTGACGATGAGCCGAGATACTAGAGGTGCTGGTAGGGGAGCCAATAATAGGAATGCTGCTGACATGAGGACGATGTTTACTGACCTCATGAGAGAGATGCTTAGAGATGTACAGAGGGCAGCTCCCAATGGTGGAAATGGTGATGGTCCAATAGTGCAGGCGCCGCGGGTCGACTTCGCCAAGTTGAATAAGGATTATACTAGCCTTGGTTGGAAGCCGTTTCACGGAACGGAGTCGGCCACGGATGTTCAAGATTGGTTGGATAGTTGCGAACGTATCTTCGAGGATTTGGGTATCGAGGATGCGATGAAGAGAAAGCTAGCGTCCCGTCAGCTGCAAGGGCGGGCAATGAATTGGTGGAATGCTATAAAGGCAGCTACTCCCGAAGATCAGATTACTTGGGAGCAGTTTAAAGCTCGCTTTAGCGAGAAGTTCATTCCAGCTGCTCAGAAGTCAGTGCTGTTTAAGAAATTCTTGGAGCTCAAGCAGAATGGCAGAGCAGTCTCGGAGTATATTGCTGAATTCGTCACTTTGTCGAAATATGGGTTATCTCTTATTGATACTGCCGAGAAGAAGAATGAGAAATTCATAACCGGTTTGGACCAGTACTTGGGGGAAAGACTTATTAACCACATCGATGAGTCGTTTGAGTCGATTGTAGGGAAAGCATTGAGGTCAGAAAGTCTCTACCCTAAGCCGAAGACTGAGGTTGCATCCGCAGATGAGCCAAAGCCACAAGCAAGTGGTGGAGGCAAGGGTGGTTCCCAGAATAAGAGAAAGCAGAATCAGACTAAAGATGGCCAGAAGAAAAAGAATAAGCAAGATGTGGAGTGCTTCAGCTGTGGTAAGAAGGGCCATTATGCTAGTAATTGTCGGGCCAAGCCAGCGGATAGGAAGTGCTTCAACTGTGGCCAAATGGGACATCACAAGGACAAGTGTCCGCAACCCCCTAAAGAAAAGCAAATGGTGAAAGCATATGCCCTTAATGCTATTCCTTCTTCGTCGAATGCCCCAACTGCGGCGGATAAGGGAAAGAATGTCGTCATTCAAGGTATGCTTTCTGTTTACGATGTTCCTGTTAGAGTTTTGTTTGATACCGGAGCTTCCAGTTCTTTCATAACTAGTGACCTGGTAGATAGGTTGGGATTGGAGCCCGAGATTGTCGATAGACCCTTAGTAGTGACGAACCCAATTGGTGGTTCTACTAGCCTTAGCATGATTTGTCGTAATGTGGTCTTATCGAGTCATGGATGCATGTTTGTTTGTGATTGCTTTGTTTTGGGCTTTACTGGGTTTGGCATTATTTTGGGAGTAGATTGGCTCCGAAGATACGGGGTGGTGGTAGACTGTGAGGGCTTTTTGGTGACAGCTAGAGCGGATGATGGGCGGAGGATAGTGTTTGGTGGTTTACCCAGTGAGGGGGTATTGGCTAGTTTTCTAAACTCCCTTGACATTTCGCATAGTGAGTTGTCAGGTTTGCCCATGGTTGGCCAGTATCCGGATGTTTTCGAAGAAGTGACCGGACTTCCACCACACCGAGAGATTGAGTTCCGTATTGATTTGGTAAAATATGCCAGGCCTATAGTGATGCCACTTCATCGTATGGCACCAAGAGAGCAACGAGAGCTCGAGGTGCAAGTCAGCGATCTTTTGAAGAAGGGATTTATCAGAAGGAGTGTTTCTGAATGGGGAGCACCAGTTGTGTTTGCTACCAAGGCGGATGGTTCCCTTCGTTTGTGTGTAGACTACCGCGAGTTGAATAAAGTGACGAGGAAGAATAAGTATCCTCTACCGCGGATAGATGATTTGTTCGATCAGTTGAGTGGCGCGATAATATTTTCTTAGTTGGATCTCGCGACAGGTTTTCATTAGCTTAAAGTGGAAGCTGAGAGTATAGCTAAAACGGCATTTCGGACGCCGTCTGGATTTTATGAGTGGTTGGTCATGCCATTCGGGCTGACCAATGCCCCAGCATATTTTGTGGATCTTATGAATAGGGTATTCAGAGATCAGTTGAATAAGTTTGTCCTTGTGTTCGTTGATGATATTTTGGTCTATTCGAGGACAGAGGAAGAACACAAGGAACATTTAAGAATAGTGATGGAGGTGTTGAGAAAACACCAACTGAAAGCAAAGTTTTCTAAGTGTCACTTCTGGAAGAGGGAAGTGAGGTTCTTGGGCCATGTTGTATCAGAGAATGGTATTGCCGTGGACCCGGCGAAGGTGGCTACGGTACAGGATTGGCCTACGCCCAAGAATGCAACGGATGTAAGAAGTTTCTTGGGATTAGATGGATATTATCGTAAGTTTATCCAAGGTTTCTCCAAGATAGCAGCACCATTGACCCAGTTGACCAAGAAGAATCAAGCTTTTGTCTGGGATGGAAGGTGCGAGAATGCATTCAAGAGTCTAAAGGACAAGTTGACAAGCGCACCAGTATTAGTCATTCCTAAGGGGAATGAAGAGATGATGGTATACATGGATGCCTGTGGTACCGGACTGGGTGCTGTATTGATGAAAGGCGGTAGAGTTGTAGCTTATGCAAGTCGACAATTAAAACCGCACGAGAAAAGATACCCTACCCATGATTTAGAATTGGCAGCAATCGTGTTCGCGTTGAAGATGTGGAGACACTATCTCTTGGGAGAAAGATTTGAGCTGTTTACAGATCATAAGTCATTGAAGTATCTCTTCTCTCAGAAGGATTTAAATCTCCGGCAACAAAGGTGGTTAGAATTCTTAGCTTCCTATGATTTTGACATCGCATATACACCGGGAAAGGGCAATGCGGTGGCTGATGCATTGAGTAGGAGACATGCCAGCCTAGGAGCTATGTTTCTAGAATGGAAGCAACTGGAGTATATCGCGGGGTTTGATTTTAGACCAAAGTGCGAACTGGATCCAGAAATGTTAGCAAGTTTGACGATCAGACCCACTTTGGTTGAGCGGATCGGATCTAGTCAGAGGGACGATCCTAACCTATTGGAAATCATCTCCAAGTTAAAGATGGGTATCGATGAGGAGATGAACAAGTATGGGCTTGATCGAGATGGATGGCTTAGAAAGAATGGAAAGCTTGTTGTACCCAATGTCGATGGATTGAGGGATGAAGTACTGAGAGAGTTTCATCACTCAAAGCTGACTATACACCCCAGTGGTAACAAGATGTACCGAGACATGAAGCAGACCTACTACTGGGAAGGGATGAAAAGAGACATTGGGAAGTTTATATCTAAGTGCATGAATTGCCAGCTAGTTAAAGCCGAGCAAAAGAAGCCTAGTGGATTATTGCAACCATTAGAAATTCCCGAATGGAAATGGGAGCAAGTCTCGATGGATTTCATCGATGGTTTACCAAGGACTAGATCGGGACATGATAGCATTTGGGTGATTGTAGACCGACTGACTAAAAGTGCAAGGTTTATACCAGTCAAATCGACCAGAACGGCAGCTAAGTTAGCAGAATTGTATATGAAGTGGGTAGTGAGATTTCATGGAGTACCTAAAAGCATTGTGAGTGACCGAGACCAGTTGTTCACTAGTGGGTTTTGGAAGAGCTTACAAGAGGCTCTAGGGTCAGAGTTACATCTCAGTACCGCATATCACCCTCAGACCGACGGTCAGACGGAGAGGGTGAATCGTATTTTGGAAGATCTCTTGAGAGCATGTATATTGGATTTTGGTGGATCATGGGATGACCATTTGCATCTAGTAGAGTTTGCATATAATAATAGCTACCAATCCAGTATCGGTATGGCTCCGTTTGAAGCTTTGTATGGAAGACCGTGCAACTCACCATCATGTTGGATAGAGACTGGCGAGAAGTTTGTGCTTGGACCAGATGTGGTGAGGGAAACTTCAGATAAGATCAAGATCATTCAACAACGAATGAAAGCTGCCCAAGATAGGCAGAAGAGTTATGCTGATAAGAGGAGAAGAGACCTAAAATTCTCCATTGGTGACTTGGTGTTTGTCAAGATTTCTCCGTTGAAGAGCGTAATACGATTTGGCAGGAGAGGCAAGTTGGCACCAAGATTCATTGGCCCATTCCCTGTCCTCGAGCTAGTCGGGAATTTGGCATATAGAATTGACTTACCAGAGAAAATGGCGGGGGTCCACAACGTATTTCATGTTTCCCAACTAAGGAAGTTCGTTCACGACCCGGATATGACTATTTCCCCTGATCAGTTGGAGGACTTCGAAGTAGAACCCGAGGCGGTTGGGAACCGCAAGCCGGCCCGTATTGTCGAGCACGACATGAAGCAACTTCGAAGGAAGGCGGTGAAGCTAGTCAAGGTTCAGTGGGGCGAGGATGAGAATGATTGTACTTGGGAGACAGAGGAGAACATTAGGAAGACTTATCCAGAACTCTTTACCTGGTAAGATTTTGACTTCGATTTAGTTTTCCGCATGCTAGGATAGGCTCATTTGCTTGTTTTGCATGTTTTATTGTTGTATGTGGTTGTTAGGCATGCGGGATCCTTTGTATGTTTTAGGTTAAGGAGTTTCGGGGACGAAATTTCTTAAGGGGGGAGAGTGTAACGACCCGCATTCTACGCATCATAGGATCGTAGGATATTTAATTTTGTCACATACGAAGTCGTATGGTCATGTAACTTTGGGAGACGACTATTAGGGTCATTTCCCATGTTCATGATTTTTCCCGATTTTTAAATGACCATTTTACCCCTAGTTGGTACTGTTTTGAACATAACTTTTGACTAGGAAGGAATTTTGACCTGAAACCACTTCCATTGACTCCGGATGATGGTTTCTCTTTCCGTAGAGTGGTCATAATAGCCGAACGGACTTACCGTTTGGGAGATATGGCTGAAACAAGTTTCAGATGGTGAAAAACAGCTTAATTGGGCTTAACCGGGTGATTAACAGCTAGGCCCAAAGGGGAATTTCGGGATTAGGAGTTTAAAAGGGCTGTTAGGGTTTGGAGAATACCCTTTTCTCATTTTTCAGCCGTCACTATTCATTCCTCTTAACCTAGCCATGGCCTCCACCCTCTAAATCTCTTCAAAACACCTCTTAATCACTTTCTAATTGAAGATTAGGCTTAGCAAACATCAAATCAAGGAGTATTAGCACGAGAACCGAGGTAGAGCTGCTGTGTAAGATTGGGAACAGCGCCAAATCAGAGAATATTTCAGTTTTTGGGTTTTAGTGGTGGCAAAGGTGAGTGATTAGCTTGCTTTTACACTAATTACGGTTAATTATGGGTAATTAATGAAGATTAGCGAATTTATACACTAATAAATTCTGGAAAAATTCCTAAAATTCAATAATGATGTTTTATGGCTCTGATAAAAATTTGGGCTAATTTGGATAAGTTTTGCTAATTGTATGCATAATCACGGTTAAGAAGGATTAAGGGGAAAACATGGGTTTCTGGGTATGTTTGATCTAAAGTATTTCATGTAAATGATGTTTTAATGCTTTTGATTGATTCTATATGTTGTTACTGCTGTTTGGAATGTTTTGTAACGTCATAGGAAGTTTAGAATGGTTGAAAACGCCATCGTTCGGCGAAAATAGCTTGTTGGAAAAGGTTGCAGATTTTCAGAACCGGTTAGGAAGAACACCCGATCCGAACCGGATAGGAGGAGGAGATCCGATCCGAACCAGATAGGAGGAGGAGATCCGATCCGAACCGGAAAGGAGGAGGAGATCCGATCCGAACCGAATAGAAGGAGGAGATCCGAACCGAACCGGATAGGAGGAGACACCCGAACCGAACCGGATAGGAGGAGGAGATCCGATCCGAACCGAATAGAAGGAGGAGATCCGAATCGAACCGGATAGGAGGAGACACCCGAACCGAACCGGATAGGAGGAGGAGATCCGAACCGAACCGGATAGAGGAGGAGACCCGAACTGAACCGGATAGGAGGAGGATGCCCGAACCGAACCGAATAGGAGGAAGAGACCCGAACCGAACCGAAGACGACCATAACCCGAGATGCAAAGGTAGTCCAAATGGGAAGTTTGTACCAAGGATTCAGATGGGAATCAACGAGTTAACTTCATGATTGGGCTTTGCTGCGGGACGTGTGCTAAGGGGCTGTCGATGTCTGTAACTTTGGATCACTATGTATAGGGGGTACGTGAACGAATTCAGGGCCACAGTGGTCTAGGTACGACTAAAAGAGCTATAGACCAATGAAGTGGGGTCATTTGTAAAGGTTTAGTCATGACTCCATGGGGTAAGCTTGGTGGTAGCAGTAGTTTTACAAGCCGAACTCCGTCACTACTTCGATGAGTCTAGTGGTTGAAAGCGGTATACATCGTATGCTTTATGCACTGAGTGAGAGACGTGAGGATGGTTGCCATGATTGAATTGTTTGCTATCACTATGACATGCACACCCCCACCCCCGTATTTCTTTACACCATATGTTGATGGCACCTTAGAGTATTGTACAGTATGTAGTGCTAACTCTTTGGTTGCAGGTCCAGGTTCAGGTATGGTTTAGTATACCTGTTATTGTTCTGTTTAGCTGCTTATCGCTCATACCAGACTTTTTGTCTGACCCAGAGTTTTATGCCTCTTTTTATTACTCTGGGTGCTCACACAAGCAGACTAGAGATAGGTTAGCTGGTGATGCACGGGTAGATGATCCGGAGACGAGCAGGAGGCTTCCACGTAATATATATATATAGTATTCTCCCTGTGTTGTTGAAGATCACTGCTTGGGCATTTATGGTGCATCTTCCACTTTAGCTTTCTTTTGTTTAGAGACAGTAGATTTTGAAAAGTTGTAATAAGCTGTATTTGGATTTCCGCTGCTCTGATGTTGACATTTATTATTAGTTATCAGCTTATGCACTGTCTCACCTGTTTTATGTCAAGTATGTTATAATTATATTTTATTCCATGCACTGTGAGACATTCTACAGGTTCCTTGATTAGTTCATTCTCTTCTTTCTTTTCTTATGACGACCATTCCGTGCCAGTTGGACATGTGTACAGCGCACACTTGGAGGAAGTGTCGGTTGGTGCGGGGCGGGCCGTCACAGAGGCACTAGCGTTAATGATTAATCGAACCCTAGGTCACAAAACCGATAATTGTTCTCGCGATTTTAATTTCTGTTTTT
This sequence comes from Allium sativum, assembly GCA_030737875.1. NCBI lineage: Eukaryota > Viridiplantae > Streptophyta > Magnoliopsida > Asparagales > Amaryllidaceae > Allium > Allium sativum. The sequence goes on along the minus strand of CM060926.1, from coordinate 486,650,682 downwards.
ATTTTGCTTTCGATAATTATATGATTCGATGTGGTTTTTCTTGGATCGGTTTCATTGCTTGTATTCTGAAATGATGCGTGATTACGTATTTATAGTTGGATTTTTATCTTGATAAGAACAATGTCAATATCGATTGTAAAATCATAGATGCCTAGTTCTTAGGCATTGTTTTCTATTTGTTTCAGCTATGGTTGATTGTGGTACGGCCGATGGAAGTTCTGATGGATGTATGATGTTTACAGGACAATGGTGCAGATCTTTGTAGGTTTTCCATGTGCACTTTGTGGTCAAGATATATAAAAACCGAACCGTTTCCCTTATATATTAGGAGCTAGTTATGTGTATTGTCTATTCAGGTATTGAATTGTTTGTTCGTATTTTATATTATACATTTCCTCTGTTCGTACTGTAAGGTATTGATTTTTCTCTTTTTTCTTTTCGATTGAAGATTCGAACTGGGATATCATATAAAATGCAGAACATATCATATACATGATTCTTGTATATAAATATGTATATTATAGCTTTTCTGATTGTTGTTTCAATGTTGTAAAGATTTGGTGTAAAGATTTGATTCCTCTTTATTTGTTCATTGATGTACATATATTTGTTCTTACTGATTTTCTATTGTATTGTCTTCTCATTTGTCAATGTATATGTAGCTGTTTAATTGTTTATTTCATTAAGGATTTTGAACTGCGAAATGTATCTTGTAAACCAGACATAAGATTTTGACTGTATAAAATATTTGGCTTGTACGTTTGTCTGTATGTAAAATCTGAGTTTTCATGTTTATGTTCTGTATTTTCCAACTTCATGTTTATGTTTTGTATGTAAAATCTGAATATTGGTGTATTGGTGTCCTTTTGAATGTTGATGTAGTTATTAAACATATGAAGGATATGAATTGTACATTGTTTTGCAAGAATGTATATTATAGTTTTTTTTTTGGAGCCACAAAGTCCGATTGAAGTGATTGGTTCATGCTTTAGTTTTGTGTAAAAAAAATTCATTATGTACGTTGTAGCTTATAGGGGGAAAGCAAAGTGTACGCTTTTGATAGATTTCATTAAAGTTTTACTGACTGCAAAACATAAGTACTTTGTTATTTGACTATTAATGCTTTGATCGGGTGTAGCACATTTTACGTCCTTCACTCAGCTCATAAGTTTTTAGGTTCACCCCTACATTTGAACTGTTTTATTTCTAATTATAACAAAGGTTTGCGATCTATTTATAAGAAAGACCGTACGTTAGAGGATCAAATACATTCTATTGAAATTCGTTATTAAAAAAAACTCCAACAAAAATCAATCATGTTAGTTAATACCTAAGTATTTTTGACTATATAGATCAAAAGTAAATTATTTAAATAAATTTTACATGTTTACCCTTTTTGCAAGCACAATCATTATGGGGATAATTATTTAATATTGATAAAATATAAATAAGTTCCCTAACCAATTTAATAAAACAATATTATCACATTTATATAGTTTTACATATAATCCAATATGGATTTTGACACCATTTACAATTTTCGAGTTAAACGGTACCTAAATATATACATAAAAACCCTTTGAAATTCATTGAATAAACGTGATCGTTTGTTAATGATTTTCCTAGCGAGTATTTTAAAATTTGAGTTGGACATAACTACGGATTTATAACACGAAATCTTGATTTTTCTCTTCCATATGAAAAATATAATCAGTCGATTTAAACGTTTCCGGTTTCACAGAATTTCGACTTCAAACGGATTCTGTATATTTAATTGAAGTTCAGAACGAAATTTACGAGCTACCGCACCATTACTAGTTCGTTTATAATTATATATAAATTATAACGTTCAAGCTTTGTTTTATAACGGAATATATACTTTAAATTCATTAATGATCCAAATAAATATTTAATATAATAAATATTTGACTGCCAAAAATATGGGACATTACAGTTTTGCTTGGACCTGACATGATTTGGGAGATTTCGGAGAAGACAAACCTGATTCGACGGCGAATGAAGATGGCGCAGGAATGATAGAAGTCATATGCTGACAGGAGACGAACCGATCTTGAATTCAATATTAGAGACTTAGTTTTTGTTAAGGTGTCACCGTTAAGAAACGTAGTCCGTTTTGGATCAGTAGGGAAGTTGGCACCGAGGTTCGTAGGACCCTTTCCAATTACGGAGAGGATTGGACAGATGGCGTATAGATTAAAGTTACCAGAGAACCTCAGCGGAATTCATGACGTGTTTCACGTTTCGCATCAGCGTAAGTGTTTACACAATACGACAGAAGTGGTAGAGCCGAGCACGCTCGAAGAAGTGGAAGTAAAGCGCAATGCCACGATCAGACGAGCTCCTACACGCATTCTCGGATCGGAGGTCAAAAAGCTTTGCAACAAAGAGGTCAAGTTGGTCAAAGTGCAATGGGGAGATGATCAAAGAGACGCGACCTGGGAGACGGAAGACAAAAGGCGTACGCTGTTCCCTTTCCTTTTTGAGGGCATGTTTTAATTTCTCCTTTTTCTACTGCTTTGTTCACACTTGTGGTAACACCCCGTGTTTTCTGTTAACATAAACTAACGAATTAAGGAATAATTAATTTTAAATGTGAGAATCGAGGGAAACGGGTTACGCCATTGTGTTTCGTCTCGGAATTCTAGTTGAGATAGAGTTCGAGTTTGCGTAAATTGGACTTCGTATGAAGAATTTATGGCTGTCGGAAGTTTACAGAAAATTCAAATTTAAATTCAAAAGCGAATTCAGACTCGGAACTGGGTAGGGCAGGAAATTTCCCGGCCAAGGCCAGGTCGACCAGGGGGTCGACTTTAGTGTCGACCTACACTATAGGTCGACCTGGGGGTTGACCTAGGGGTCGACCTGGGGGTCGACCTATCCCCCTCGAGCAGATTTGAATTAAACCCAATTCTGAGCTGCTGTTGAGTCATTAGGACTTAGTTGGATTTTTGGATGGTTCAGGTTGCTTCTAGGTTGATCAGATGGCCTAAATTAATCTTAATCTCTATATAAACACATGTAGACTCAAACCTTAAAACCTAATCAAAATTAGAACCATGGCCGTCATGTTATCACACCGCAACCTGGAGTAGCCGCCACCAACTAGAGGAAAAGTAAAGCTAATCAACTCAATTCAACTCAAGTCTGCAATAACAAAAACAACGAATTTGTCTACTTCAAAGGCAAGCTAAATCAATTTCAGAACACAGATCCCAGAACTCAAGACCTTCTTTGAGTTGTGAGTTCGATTTCTTTAATAAGATAATCAACAAGTTAATTAGGTTGAGTTATAATTTGGGTTATATGGCTATGTTTGTGGAACATTGGGAAAAATGTGATATTTTGTGAATATATGCTAGTTGTCCATAACGATAGTTTTTGTTGTGGATCCCTTTGTATATGCCCAATCACCTATGTTTAACTTGATTCATGTTTGACATCATTTTATATGCAAGGTAGGGTGCAAATTATATGCTAGTTTCTATGTGAATTGTAAACAAGTTTACATGTGAACCAAGAAAAGTGACTATATGCAAGTTTAGGTAGAAATTGGATTCACATATATGCAAGTTTACACCTTTAGATTTAGATCTATGACGTACAAAGTTTTATGCAAATTTGTGACTATGGCCTATGCAAGTTTGGGTGAAAACTATGTTCATATCTACAAGGTCACACCTTAAGGTCTATGTTTAGATTCATGACAATACAAAGTTTATGCAAGATATGTTGTAATCCTTATTCGTAAGTTAGATCCATTTTGTGTGTTTGCGATGTTTCTTCCCTTTTATGTCATTAGACTAATTGCTAGTCTAATATATATATATATATATATATATATATATATATATATGTCATGATAAGAGAACGAACAACGTAGGGACGATAAGGGTAATATTGAATATACACATATTGAGAATTGGCATTAATGACCTTAAAAAGGCATATAATTAATTTAAGACATTAATTGAAAAAATTGGTATTTATGGACATAATTTTAAGAGACAATTATGGACATAAATAAATTGGGAATTTCTTTTAAAAATTTAAATAGGGATATTAATCCAATTTGGGGTTAAATAAAGATGTGTAATAGTAAACTGCATAAAATACGAGGTTAGACTCTTTTGTGGTGTAAAACTGCCCGGACCCGCCCGGCAAATCCAGCAGCCACAAATGCCAGTCTAATGTGAGAGTTCAAAGGCATGAAATAAATGTGTAGCAGTTGTAAAGACACGAGCTCGTTTGTGGTGTAAGACTGACCGGACCCGCCCGACAAATCCAGCAGCCACAAATGCCAGTCTAATGTGGGAGGTCTTTACAAGGTTATGTTTTTAATGAATTAAGAAACACTTAACCAGATAAACATGTGGTGGGACATGGTGGGTTAAGTGGGTGCCTTGGGTGGCATGTGAAATTAAGAGGGTGCCTTGGGTGGCATGTGAAATACGATTTGATGCACTTAACCAAGATTGGAACATGTAAGAAGACATGAATAAGAATGGGGTCAAGTGGGGAAAACCTTAGAGGGGCCAAGCATAGGTGGAAAGCTTGTGTCATACATGGGGGTCCTTTTTAAACCACAAACACATTAAGTATCTTTTTGGGCTCGACCCGAGTCGAGGACAGGACACGCGTACTTGGTTTGATTGTAATTGGTCAAAACGGGTTAGCGGTGGCAACACAAGTCCAACGGGGTCATGTGCATGCGTGGCCCCGGGCTGGTAGTTAAGACGTTGTTGCATCATGTAGATATAAGCTGTGCATTTTTGGTTGTATCGGGTTGCCACTTTGGGGAGTGATACACCCCACTGTGGGGCCAGCACGGGTATCTACGAGTTAGGGAGCCGATCGAATAGGGGTAGTGGGTACACCTAATGGAGATAGGGGAAGACGACACCTATGAAGGCAGCTAGGGTACGCGAAACTACCATTATCATTATTAAGTTTTGTAGGCGGGATCAACTTTTAGGGTGTTTGGTGTGGTGCAATGTAGTAATTACCTTATAGTGATTAGGTGCGCCTTTAACGTTATCTTTGTTCGTCTTATTTCCTTTGTTTGCTCTGTCGTGCCCATTTGTTCATAATCATTTCCTTATTTTCTAGCTTATGCCTTATCCTAGTTACTTTAATTATTATATTGTTAAAGTTATTGCACGCGCCAGACTTTATGTCTGACCCCCTTTGTTTCCACCTCTTTTCTTCCTCCCCCCCCCCCCCCAAGGTGCTCAGGCTGGGACTAGTACTAGTGGATCTTGATTTGGACAGCTTTATCTCTTTCTTTTGGAAGTTGCTTGGATTGCTGAAGTAAAGTTCAGCCTATCTTATTTATGGCAATTTTATGTTGGGGTTATGTCATTTATTTTATATACTCAGAACTTATTTGTCAAGATGGATAATAAGTGTACTTGGTTTTGTAGTTGGTTTTTGATGTAATGTAACCAAACTATTTCTCCATTGAAATAAAAGTGGTTTTTATTTTCCAAGTACCAATACATTTATCTGTCTTGTTTACTTTTATGTTCTATACACAATAAACGGTCCACCAAAATTAAGGCATTTCCTTTGTGAGTGACCTTAATGGAGTTGGTGTGTCACACGTGGTATCAGAGCTGAAGGTTACTAGAACAGATAAGATATTTTGAAAAACTATTTTTCAAAAAGCATTTTATAAAGAAATAAATTCAAAAATATGTTTTAAGGAAAGTATTTTTTAAGAGAAAAGTTTATTATAAAAACATAACCCCCAAGAGCCATATATCTTTCTTTCGAATTCTCCGTTTGAATCTCTTCATTTTCTTTTCAGCATGTCTGGAATTCCCGAGATACCCGAGGGGATACCGATACCAGGATGGTTTAGAAGGTAATGGAAGATAGGGCCAATGTCGCAGGCACAGCAAATATTCCTCCTCCTCTTCCCCGTGTTGATACTTTCGCAAAGATATGCAAGTACTTTCAGGCAATGGGCGGAAAACCTTTTCACGGGTCGGAGACGTTTGTTGAAGCTCGAAATTGGCTAAAGGAGGTGGAAGAATTGTTTGGAATCTTTGAGGTAGAAGATGGAAGAAAGGTCCAGTTAGTTGCCTGGTTAATGAAGGATGAGGCCTCGTTTTGGTGGGAGGTCACTAATGGAGAGCGTCCAGTTGATACATGGCCGGATTTCAGGCGTAGGTTTGAGGCAAAGTTTCCCTCATGGGTCGAAGAGAATCTATACATGGAAAGGTTTTTGGCATTGAGGCAGGGAAATCTATCAGTGAAAGAGTACGTCAACAAGTTCAATCAGTTGGCGAGATTTGGCTTGGACTTGGTGAATACACCCGAAAAGAAGGCCCTGAGGTTTGTTAAGGGTTTGAACGAGTAGCTACATGGGTTAGCTATGACCTACATCCCTATGGGGGCCTCCTTTGAGAGACTAGTTGACATGGTGCTTATGCACGAAGAGGAGAAAGGCACCAATGCAAATAGGGAACCTGACAAGAAAGGGGATCAAAAGAAGCCACAACAGCAATAGCAGAACAAGAAGGGTGGTAAAGACAACAATGTCAAAGGGAAAAAAAGATGCTTTAACTGTGGGACACCAGGCCATCTGAGCAAAGACTGTAAGAAGAAGACTGGTTGTTTCCACTGTGGCGAGGCATGACATTTGATTAAGGACAGCCCAAAGAAAGCGTAGAGGGCAGGGCCTACTTCTGGAGGGAAGATTCAGGCTCTCATGGCACCAGGGCAGGCAAAGGGCAGGTCCAGGCTCTCATGGCCCCACCACTACAAGAACGAGGTAGAGCGATTTCCATTGAAAGTTTAGTTTATCTTTTTGAACATCCTGTTTGCACACTCTTTGATTCTGGTGCATCGTACTCTTTTATATCTACTACTTTAGTTGAGTCACTATACCTAAACACCAGTATAGTAGAGGACCCCTTAGTTGTTTCAAATCCAATTGGGGGCTCAGCCTATTTGTCGATGATTTGTTTGGATTTGGAAATTTCTATATTTAGCGTTGGGTTTAGATGTGATGCTTATGTTTTAGGCTTCACCGGCTATGGGTTAATTTTGGGCATGGATTGGTTATCCAGTAATGGAGCCGTCCTAGACTGTGAAAAGAGAGAGGTTAGGCTCATGAATCGCTTGAGAAACACTCTCGAAATCTCTTGTAATCCCATGAATTCTGTTATGCTAAGTTATCTAGAATCGCTTGATGCGTTTGTTGAGAATTTGCAGTCTACTAGAGTGGTCCGTGAATACTCGGATGTCTTTGAGGAAGTAGAGGGCTTGCCTCCGAAGCGGGAGATAGACTTCCACATATATCTAGTTAATAACGCAAAACCCGTTGCCTTACCCGTTAGGCACATGGCTCCAAGGGAGAGAAAGGAGCTTAGCAAGCAAGTTAAGGAGCTGCTAGAAAAAGGGTTTATAAGCGGAGTACTTCTGAATGGGGTGCTCTAATGGTGTTCGCAACCAAAGCGAACGGTTCACTTTGCCTATGCGTTGATTATAGAGAGCTAAACAAGCTGACCAAGAAGAATAGGCACCCACTGCCAAGAATAGATGATTTGTTCGATCAGCTTGTAGGTGCAACAATTTTCTCCAAATTAGATCTAGCTACTAGATTTCATCAGCTAAGTGTAACACCCCACATCCGTTAGTGTCACTCGCAAAGGGAATGCACTAAGTTCTGAGGAGCATTTAGGGTAAAAGATGCAGATAAATTACAAGACAGACAGAAATTAAACATGGAAAATAAAACTTTACTTTATTGATAAGATAGTTTGTACAACAATTGTTTTCCAATATCTGAGTATCATCTGTCTTACAAAATAAAGAAGCATAAAAATACATTTATATTCCCCAATGTAGCATAAGCCAGCCATAGAAGCGAAAAGGAGAGTCCAAAGCACTTTGTTCAAGAATCTTCAAGCTTGGGAAAGAGTGACAAGATAACACCATGATGATAGGGTCAGCAAGATTAGACCAGATTAACACAAGATATGCTAAGATAAGATAAACTGGATATGTTCTAATACTTTCGCCGCTTCGCTATTCTTGTTATACTGGTTTCTATATCTCTGCACCACCTAACTAGTGTCCTAACTAGTAATGATAATGTGATCCCAATCCCTATAGTTTCCATTGCCTTCAGGCATACATTTATTATTTGTTACCTAGATCTAATCTAGGGTTTTCTATCAAGTGCTTTCTAGATTCAACTAGAGTTTACAATATCTGCTGAATGCTTCTCGGATTCAGGGTTTATGCCACCTAGACCAACTAGGGATTATGCTACCTGTCGAATGATGCCCCCTAGTCTAGGACACACTACCTAGAGTGGTATATGTTCCTAGACTTCCCCACGCATGTATCGCGAATCGTTATCGCTTGTCTAGATGCACATGTCCTGTAATGTGCGGCCCGAGTCCTGTGGTAGGGCAAATCAAGAAACACAGAACTCGGTCGGGAGCTTTCAGATATCTGCCGATGCAGATGCTAAGGTCTGTTTTTATTCCAGTGGCTATGGTCCCACTCGACCCCTCCCTCAACTAATGAAAGGCACACCTTGAAAAATGAGAACTATACGCAGGCCCCCTATGCCCCACTAACCTATGGACATCCTCACCCATAACTAGATAGCAAGTATATGGTCTTTTGGAGTTCTCCGCCTTTCTGCTTCACGTATCTCGACTGACTCAAGATGGATGGTAGACGACGAGTTGCTATCACAGGGCTACCGTTTTCTCGCCGAATCACGCTGGTCCATCCTAGACTTTAGGTTGCCATATATTGCAACCAAGGCATACCCCTGGTTCTTCTAACGCAGACCTTAACCTCTGTGAGCCCAGGAGGATCATCTGCAGCCTCACAGAGGGATACCAAGAGTACCCTCACGTCCCCTCGAAGCCTCGGGCTTCGTAACCCAATTCGTTGGAGCCTTCCTTAAAATTAGACGGATGTTCGCTCCTTCTCGTGTTATACTAAGAATTACTACTTAGTTTTGTAAACTAAGGTTTACCACTTAGTTTCCAGAATCGTTGTTCTCTTAACTAAGGTTTACTACTTAGCTCCTTTTAACTAAGGTTTACTACTTAGTTCTCTTTCCCGTTAATTTGGATTGGTTAAGTGTCATTAGTCAATTCAAGCTAACTTAACCCTCTTCATTTATCTTGTCAAACTGGTTAAGTGTTATCAGTAATTCATGTTGACTTAACCCTACCACGAACCAAGTTATATTGATTAAGTATTTCTTATTACTTAACCCTACCCATTCATCCTGTATTGGTTAAGTGTTCCTTTTTAACTTAACCTTGCCTGTCTGTTGTAACTAACTTGTTACTAATGGTTAAGTATTATCCCTTCATGTTTAAGACTTAACCCTATTCCTTTATCAAAATCTGATGGTTAAGTGTTCAAGTTTACTTAACCCTACAGTCTAGTCCAACTAACATATCAAACTGGCTAAGTGTATTAAATTTTACTTAACCCCAACCTCTAGTCTAGTTAACATGTTAATTTGGCTAAGTGTATTAACTTTACTTAACCCCACCTTCTAGTCTAGTTAACATGTTAATTTGGCTAAGTGTTTTCTTAGTTACTTAACCCCTACAAATCTTGTCTTGTTGCCATGTTAAGTTGGTTAAGTGTCCCTATGGACTTAACCCTCCCATTCTAGCTTAACTGTGTAAGTTGGTTAAGTGTTCCAATGGACTTAACCCTCCCATTCTAGCTTAACTGCGTTAAGTGTCTGTATGAACCTAACCCCACCCATCGGTTTGGTTAACATGTTGAATTGGTTAAGTGTCTTGGTTAACTTAACCCTACTATTCTTGTTCTAGATTTAACTAAATAAATTAAAGCCGCTACCACTCACATTAGACAGATATTGTTGCGATTACTGGATGTGTCGGTTGGTTCCGGGCAGGTTTACATCGCAACTCAGTCTAACCTCGGGTTAGGCATATTCGTGTTTTCTAAATTCAAAGGGTTTTGATTAATTTTCAAATCAGGTTTTGAAAGTAACCATCCCGTCCGTCGGATCAGTTAGGGAGAGCAGGAAACTTGTATTTTCCAAACCCAGGCCTAGACACTATCCACTATGTCACCGTAGAACTTTCTGGTATGTTATTAAAAGAGATGTCGTTAATAAACTTTTAATTTGTCTAAATTTACATTTTTTTCATTTAGGACAAATTCTATAAGTAAATTATTCCTAATTTACATATTTCATAATTACTCTTTTAATGTAAATTGTCAACATTTATTACTATGGCCCATTCTCCCCTCTATATCATATTTATGCTTTTTGGTATGTAAACTATATCAAATTAAGTGTCACTAACCATGATTTTGCTAAACATGACAATTATTCCCAATTATGGCCAATTTCAAATTTATGCCAATATACTTATTATGCCAAATTAGCTAATCCAATTCTGATTTAACATTCTGATTACAGTTCATGTCAAACTAGACTTATTATTCTAGTTCACAGTTCATGTAAATGCTAGATTTACAAGTCAATACTAGATTCTAATTACACATCCTATTATTCATGTCAAATTTATCCAATTTGCATTTTTATAAACATGCCATAATACATGTTCCCAATTTATGCCAATTTCCAAGTTTATAACTACGTTTTAGTAAATTTCATATTTTGCCCAAATCGTATTCCCATCGTTCGTATAATCGTGATTCAATCTAGATTATAGACAAATCTGGATTCGTAGAAAATAGGGAATAAACCAAAGGTTCTATGTAAAAGATAGACATAATAACTGGGATAAAATGATAATTTACTAATTACAGACCTAACGAATTTCACTGAAATTGATCTAAAACATCGAAGGCCTATAGGTCTGAAAATCTTATGACATAAAAAGGGTTGAATAACGACGTAGGTTCAAGAACATGGGTAGACCTAACTTAATATGTAAATTCCCAAGATCTAAAACCAAAGAAAACCAAGAATAGACAGAATAGATAATCAGGTTTAGACCCAATTTCACAATCACAAAACTTAAGCAACACTTTCCTAGTCATGAATCATAGATGTTTAATCACAGTTGTCCTTGTTATGTTATAGGCAATAGTTTATGTTTCCTAATCAAAGGCATAGGCTTGTGTTCATAGTCAAGGAAATAATTCTCATAGTCATGAGTCACAGTCATAGGAAGTGTTCATAGTCATAGGCAATGTTCATAGTCAAAGAGGCATATGGTTTTAAGGTCCATAGTTTCATAGTCACAGTCTTATTGGTCATCGAATCATAACAGATATTAATTAGGTCCAAAGATATAAGCACTGACTCGAATAGAAAGATTTGGCATATTCTTTTATTCCTTTAATTTCATATCACGAATAGAAAACGTTCAAATCTAAAAATTAACCGACTTACATTGATCAGTTTTTAGAATAGAAAGATGGCGTTGCTATGATTCGTGCGACGTTGCTCGAAACCGTTTGAGTTAGCCTTTGATTCTTATCTTGAAGCTTTAATCTTGATTCGAATCTCTTCTTGACAAACTTGAGCAGCATAACCTTGTCTTGGATTTTCGTATTATTTTCTTATTTTTATTTATTTATACATTTTCTCAGAGGCAGCATAAGGATAGAAAAGAATTGTGAATAGCGAAGGAGACTAAGGCTGTTTATATTGGATTCGGCGGACGAATCTAGGCAGAAAACGAGATCAGGTACATCAGAATGCACCCAGGCCCAAAAGTGGGTTTTTGCACCCAGGTCGACACCCATGTCGACTGGGTAGTCGACCTGGTCAGGTGGGGTCGACTACCCAGTCGACTCCCCAGTCGACCTGGGTCCTGGGCGGGAATTTTCCCGCCCAGCCTGCTTTTGGGTTTGAATTCGAAATTCGAATTCGAATTTCGAGCTGTTTTCTGTTCTGAAATTTCCTGAAACTTCGGAGGGTCATATCTCCTTCATACGGACTCCGATTCTCGCAAACTCGGACTCGTTTTCATGCAGTATTCCGAGACGAACGTAATGGCACAACCTATTTCCCTTGATTTAGAATCTAAAATTTAATTCTTCCTTGATTTGTGAATCCTAGTGTTACAGAATTACGGGGGGTTACATTCTCCCCCACTTAAAAAGATTTCATCCCCAAAATCTTCAAGTTAGGAAGAATGTGTCCTACCATCCAATCACCCATCTACTCAATCATTCAATCACAGGCATTCATTGTCCTTAAAAGATTTCTAATGCTTTCATGTTCATATGCATAGTGTGTCTATATGTCTTTATCTAATGCAAGATTAAGCGGTCTACTGATTCAGTTGACCTCCTTAATGCGAATCATGTCAGTGCCATGCGTCCAATCATGTATGCAAGCATCCCTAGTTATGTATATACTACATGTGTGCATAGCCATTCATCCATATGCGACATCTATATGATAACATATCGAGTTCAACTTACAAACAAATACATATCTGTAAATGCAATATGAAAGCGTCTGAACTGATCCAGTGCCTAATACGTATGTATATGCATTCACGAGCAACCATTAGCAACCACTCGCAACCTTCAACCATAACATGTTTCAAATACATGTTTACATCCAAAAGAGTTTCTACCTAAGGATCGAAGATACGACCTAGAGCATATGCTTTGGAAAGAGAGAAACAATTATGCGTAAAGCTCCTATAAAAAAAGAAATCAAGGATGCACCCTTAAGGAAAAGGGTATGATGCTAGTATCTAGCCTTCTTGAGCTTTACTCCACTGTATCTTTACTAATTTAACTTCACGATTTTGAAGTTTCTGACCTCCATTTCCAAAATAAACAGATGTCAATCACGGTACCAAGTGTATGTACTAAGATGATTAGAGGTCTCCCTCTTATCCACCATGCCATAACTATAAGGGTCGAAAGGTCACTACGTGCTTTTTGGAGTGCCTGCCACAACTATTCATCTCTCACGCAAACCATCCTAGTCGAACTCGACATTCCTCAAGTACAAACCCCAAAGGCCTAAACCAATATCAGACAAGCACCGAAGGAATATCTCCTCCGAATTTAGACGATCTACGTGAGATGATATAAGCAAACTCGATAGCTATTCTCCAATCCCCACTAACCAAAAAATAAACCGGTCAGACCACCAATTGGATTTGAGACTCTAGTGGGATCTTTCTACTATACAAGTACTATGGTGCAGAGACTCAACTATGGAAGTGGATATGAACAAATGCGAAGCACTAAAACCAAAGGAAAGAGTACGAACAACAAAACTAGACTCTTCCAACAGAACTTTACTACCTTTCTCCTAGGTACGCTTAGTGGTGAAAGTATGTACTTGCCCTTCTGAAAATCTTGTTCCTCGTTCTTGCCCTTGTCCTTAATTATATGCCCTATTATACCCTAGTAAAGATACTTCCTCTTGTCTTAGGTTTTATAATTCCTTCCTCCTTCGTGAGCTAAATCTACATCCATGAATTCCTCATCCTCTTCCGTGTGTAGTCATGTTGACAAATCTCTCGAAAGTTGCTTCCATCGTACAGAAAACCCTATAAGCTTGAAAGAAAACTGCCCGTAGGTGAAACAACTACGGCTATGGATGGAAGCCGGGCACTACTTCGCCCATCGATGAGGTTACCTCCTAGAAAGCCAGGAGCCCCAGAGACTCAAGAAAGAAGGAGACAAGAATTCAAACAGAGGAAGAGAAGATAGTGCGTATGGCTTTGAGGAATATGCCTTTTTAAACAAATCTTTTCTCTTGAAAATGCTTCTTTTAAAACCGTTTTGGAAAAAAAATTCAAATCCATTATCTGATCTGGTAACCTTCAGCTCTGATACCACGTGTAACACCCCACATCCGTTAGTGTCACTCGCAAAGGGAATGCACTAAGTTCTGTGGAGCATTTAGGGTAAAAGATGCAGATAAATTACAAGACAGACAGAAATTAAACAGCGAAAAATAAAACTTTACTTTATTGATAAAATAGTTTGTACAACATTTGTTTTCCAGTATCAGAGTATCATCTGTCTTACAAAATAAAGAAGCATAAAAATACATTTATATTCCCCAATGTAGCATAAGCCAGCCATAGCAGTGAAAAGGAGAGTCCAAAGCACTTTGTCCAAGAATCTTCAAGCTTGGGAAAGAGTGACAAGTCAACTTAACCTGAGCTATACTATTCCCTCCCTTACTACCTTGGGGGGGGGGGGAGGGGACGGAAGAAAGAAGACGAAAGAAAAACAGAGTCAGACATAAAGCCTGAGTAAGCTCAGTTACTTCTAGCACGTGAACGTGGAAAAACAAAATGACATGAATTAACTGAATACAAGATAACACCATGATGATAGGGTCAGCAAGATTAGACAAGATTAACACAAGATATGCTAAGATAAGATAAACTGGATATGTTCTAATACTTTCGCCGCTTCGCTATTCTTGTTATACTGGTTTCTATATCTCTGCACCACCTAACTAGTGTCCCAACTAGTAATGATAACGTGATCCCAATCCCTGTAGTTTCCATTGCCTTCAGGCATACATTTATTATTTGTTACCTAGATCTAATCTAGGGTTTTCTATCAAGTGCTTTCTAGATTCAACTAGAGTTTACAATATCTGCTGAACGCTTATCGGATTCAGGGTTTATGCCACCTAGTCCAACTAGGGATTATGCTACCTGTCGAACGATGCCCCCTAGTCTAGGACACACTACCTAGAGTGGTATATGTTCCTAGACTTCCCCATACATGTATCGCGAATCGTTATCGCTTGTCTAGATGCACATGTCCTGTAATGTGCGGCC